>OZ010738.1:120797907-120855700 GCA_963932295.1 Tipula lateralis
CAATCACTACTGGTGTTCGACAAGGAGATGCGCTGTCCCCGATACTTTTTAATCTCATGTTGGAATACATCCTTCGTAAAAGTGAAACACCTCAGGACAACATCTTATTCCGACAATCCAATCAACTTCTTGCTTATGCAGATGATATCTGTGTGATTGGATTAAATGGCAACGGAGTGAAAGAGATACTTGATCCACTGGAACAGTGTTCAGCTTCCGTTGGTCTCAAAATCAACGAGTCAAAAACCAAATATCTAATCTCGGGTTTTAGAGACCAAGACGCAATTGATTTCAGTAGTGGTAACCACACGTTTGAAGGAGTGATGAGATTCAAGTATCTTGGATCTCTCATCACTCACGATAATAGTGTGGGCGAGGATATCAAGGTTCGCCTTGCCGCTGGCAATCGGGCTTTGTATCCTCTACGTCCACTGCTGAAATCAAAATATCTTGCAAATACGGATAAGCTGAAACTGTACAGAGTGTTGATCAGACCCGTTGTCATGTATGGATGTGAGAGTTGGACCTTGACGGATGAGTACGAAAGATGGCTTCTAACATTCGAGAGAAGAATCATGCGTGTGATATATGGTCCAAAACGCGACGTCGATGGCACTTACCGAGTTCTTTTCAATCACGAGATCAGGAATTTAATGCAAATTCCTGATATCGTGCATGAAATTAAAGGACAGCGAGTACGCTGGCTCGGACACGTTCTGCGTGCTGATCCGAACCGAATGATACAGCGAACCTTTAAGGGAGAACCGCCTTTCGGTAGGCGAAGAGGTCGCTGTCGGCGACGATGGCTCCACGGCGTAGAGAGCGATCTGGCATCTTCAAACTGCCTACAACGGTTTGAAGAGTTGGCTCGTGATCGAAACCGATGGAGTCAGATTGTTGACACGGTACGGGCCAATAATGGCCTGTAAAAACCGTAAAAAAAAAAAAAAAAAAAAAAAAAAAAAAAAAAAAAAAAAAAATATATATATATATATATATATATATATATATATATATATATATATATATATATATATATATATATATTAATATATATATATATATATATATATATATATATATATATATATATATATATATATATATATATATATATATTAATATATATTTATATATATATAAATATATATATATATATATATATAAATATATATATATATATATATATATATATATATATATATATATATATATATATATATATATATATATATATAAATATATATATATATATATATATATATATATATATATATATATATATATATATATATATATATATATATATATATATATATATATATATAGGTATATATAGTTTTTATTTCATTAAATGATAGAGCTAATGATTACTCACATACCACCAGAAACATCATATATGTGCGATGTTAAATGCCAAAGTTATGGTTAAAACAATTTTTGTTATAATAGTGTCAGTAGAACATTATTTCAACTAAAAAGCCTTCTCCTGTAAAATGAACAATTTTGACTTGTCATAGTATTGATTGGCAGCGTCGATATATATAAATATATATATATATATATATATATATATATATATATATATATATATATATATATATATATATATATATATATATATATATATATATATATATATATATATATATATGCATATATATATATATATATATATATATATATATATATATATATATATATATATATATATATATATATATATATATATATATATATGCATATATATATATATATATATATATATATATATATATATATATATATATATATATATATATATATATATATATATATATATATATATATATATATATTTACGCCAATACTACCTCATGTCAGAAACCTTTTAATGTATTTCGGCCTGACGTCTTGTCATCAAAAAATTTTTTTTCGCGTATATCAAAATATCCTATATAACAAGACGTTATATAACGCATGATTCTTCTCTCGAATGTTAGCAGCCATCTTTCGTACTCATCCGTCAAGGTCCAACTCTCACATCCATACATGACAAAGGGTCTGATCAACACTGTACAATTTCAGCTTATCCGTATTTACAAGATATTTGCAAAAAAAATTGGGCCGTGTATCCTCTACGTCCAGAAGTGGACGTAGAGGATACAAGGCCCGATTGCCAGCAGCTAGCCGAACCGTGATATCCGCTCCCACACTATTATCGTGAGTAATGAGAGATCCATGATACTTGAATCTCATCACTCGAGCTATACGTATAATACGGGCTATACCTATAATAGTGAAGGGGTTTTTGTTTTTACACATTGTTTTATACATCAACATCAACACGAAACAATATGTGATTGAAGAAGATATCAAAATAGATGGCTTAATTAGTTCGAACGAGAATCTATAAAATAAGCATTTTTCAAACTTCAATTCGAATCAAAAATTTAAAAGGGGCGATAAAATGATAATTCAGAACATGGATGGTAAATGTTACCTTTGTCGAACTAATCATTTAAAAAAATAATTATTGCGGTCAACATGAAAATACGTCTGCTGGAGCAGGGTCTCAATATATTGAGAGTCAATTAGATGGGACTTACAAGAGACAATTCCGATGTCTGCTCGCCGAGGTTACGATTAGCGATATGAAACCTAGAAGAACTTCACGAATCGAGAAGACGCCGGGGTTAGTGAAAAATTATGTTCAATGTAGTATTGAATTGTAAAAATTTGTTAACGTGAAAATTGAAATTAATAATATTAATTTAATTTGAGCAAATACCATGTATAAACATGTAATTTATTTTATTTAATTAAAAACGGTAATGTAGTAACGTACAATATAAATAAAAGTTTATAGAGGTTTAATTATTATTTTATAATAATATGAACAATTTATTATAGTAATAGCAAAGACAATTGTCTTTGGTAATAGGTTAATAATTCAAAATCACTTGGTAATTCGTAACCAGGCTCTCAAACGATGTAGTAATAACATATTATATATAAAACCAAAAATTGCATATATGTATAATTTTATTTAATATACAAAGTATAGAAATTTAACATGTTGTAAGACTAGTTTTGGTGAGTACTTAATGGACTTGACATCAGTGAATATGTGGTCCCAACAAGATGGTGCCACATGCCATACAAAACATAGGTATTAAAGGGAAAGTTCGATAATATTATAATCTTGGGGAATTAGTCCAGTGAAAGCTCATAAATTTAACACCATTGTATTTTGTTTTATGGGGTTACATTAAGTTGTTGCTCACGTTAGAGAAAGACCGCCCAGGTGTCGCAGTGGTTGAAGCTGCGGCAGTTGGAGCGGGAGGTACCGGGTTTGAATTCCGATAGGGGCAGGATGCAAAAGGGATTTTTCACCACTTGATTACGATCGGTGGTGTAAATGACCGACCGACACCGACTGAATGAATGAATGGGCCGAACCATCTTCCATGTCAGTACTATAGGCTGACATGGAGCTATGCAATGTGCAGATGGTTAGGTAAATCGGACCTATAGCCGTACGTCCTCGATTTGGCTGCAAAGCGTAAGGTAAGGAAGTAAATAAGCGAACCGCGCAAGAGTTGGGAGTGCCTTCAGCCCTTGTGTTTAAAGGAGCCCCATTTGTGTGAAAAAGTGAAAATTGGCTCCAAAGAATTAATCGCTACAAGCGAGCGGTGGTTAAATGAATGAGATCGAAATCCAGTTAAATGTAACATGCGTTACTGCACCTGAAATAAATTTCAGTCGAATATGTAATACTTGTTTCAAACGATACTTGTGTCAAGCGCATTTTTGATTCTAATTATATGTACATTATTTTATTAATGAACTTCTAAAGATACTTACGATTACTTTCCAAAATAGTTGTAAGCAAAACCTTCATTTCATCTAAGACCTCGTCTAATGATTTCAAATCGCTACCAAATACTTCTTCATAATTTAATTTTTCATTAGTCTGTATACTGCCACTAGCCGAGTTGTTATCGCTACGAGCGGCTAATATATCAAAATAGGGTAGTAATAAGGCAGCAAACTCGTGTATATCAATGCCCTCGCCAGGGCACAATGACGATTCCAAATTCATTTCAAAAGAAAAATTAATTTTAATAATAAAATTTGATTTATTTAGATTTGCTTAATTTTTGTCTGATTTATCACAAATTTCTCCTATTTTTATTAAAACGAATAGCCACATGAAGGCACAAGAACCAATTCTTTAATAAATAAATGAAATTAAAGAAATACCAGGCTACTCAAACATCGAAGTATTTCAAAATTTCACGATAATTTTCTATTTGTTTGTATTCGCGGTGAAATCTTATTTTTTTATATAGTACAGGACAATCTAGTGAACTACAAGTTGTTTCATTCAACCGCCCACAACATGATTGACAAATTCTTGTTATGGCAACTAAATTTCTATCCAATTTGGCAATTTTACTACATAAAATGGCACAAGATTTTTGTGGTTCGCTTTGGCATTGATCACAAATTCCTTTGTTCGTTTGATTGCCACAATCAGTTAAACAAGCATTCGTAGAAAAATACTGTGAAATTGTAATTTTCTTAGATATGCTCGATTTCGATAGTAAATTAGAGTTATTCACTAGCAAAATTTGTTTTCGTGGCAATTCTGGAATCCATTCATTCGCATCAATACCGATTAATAGAAGGCATCGGTTTAATGGTGGTACAATTACTTTATTAATATAGTACATTGAATTTATTTTAAGGCCTTCATCCGAGAGCATCTCGTAAGGGCTACGAACTAATCGGATTAATGGCAATCCCGGCGGACCATTTGCAATGATAAAAGGTACACGTTCACCCCGTCTGGGCACTGCCCGTTTATCTGTTATTTGCCATTTTCGAGTTAATTCTAGAGCGGGAACACATGCGCCTGGTTTATAACCATTAACACCACGAAATTCTTTCGCAAAAATTAAGTCCTGAATATTTATACGACCGCTCAATATTTTCGAAAATTGTCGGCAGATATATTTTTTAACAAGACTTACATCTTTTGACTCGAACAGAATACGAATGGTTTTTTCGAGCATTTTGGCCACGGCAGGACATCCATCACGACGCACTGTTTCAATACCTTTGGCTTCGTAAATCGGTTCTGCTTGGTCAGCCGTCTCATACATAAAGCCAACATAACGTTTTTTTGTCTGCAATATTGAAGGCTGATAAACTTTTTCTAACTTCAGCTTCACTGGTTGAGGATTATCGTTTGTAACGGCTTTAGCAATTTCTTCTCCAATTCGAAAAGCTTCTTTACGATCTCGACCAGGTACCAACACAAATAGTGAATCAGTATCACCGTACACTACTTTACAACGCCATTTATCATTCGTTTCTACCATTTTAATCGCTCGTTCCAATGTTTCTCGTCCTTTGCTTACAACACTATCACCTACTTCTATACACGGCATGCGACCGCTAAAATTAGCAGCTGTATAGCCATATGTTACGTTCGCAATTAATTTTAAACCGAGCTGTCTTGAATGTAATACTCGCTGTAGTGTTTTATTATTTTTATGTAGTTTCATCGATTGTTTTACCATTTGTCGAGTGTCTAAAATTTCTTTCAACATCCGGGGCAGCGTACCTTCTCTCACCGTTGATTTTACAAATGCTACGCCACATGGTGACACTGTTACTAAATCATTTTTTAGCAGTTTTTTCAGCAAATTTTTCGATACTTTTAATTGAGACGCACCAAACTCGAAAGGATCAGAACTACCCAAATGTTCAACTCGTCCTAAACATGTTGAAAAGCAATAGTTGTATGCCATAATCATAGATGGATACAAGCTTTGGAAATCCAATACGATTAGTGGATCGAGATACATTCGTGATTCCGGTTCTAAAATCAATGGAAGATATTCAGGTGCCTTCATGTGTGCACGTTGCTGTACACTCGGTGAGACGGCTACAAAATTTCGCGGTTTTGCAATTCTAAGCATCATACTCTCCACCCTAAACTGCGAGCCACGCGATAAAACTTCATAAAACTGAATGCCAAATAATTTTGCAAGTTCACAAGTACGTCCAATTAGATCGAGTTGATCCAGAATTTCCAGTGTACCATAACATCGATCGATAAAGTATTGGAGGACGATCCATCGTGTATATGGACGGCCCCAAAATCTTGTTAAATCTCGATAAGTATGGACCGGATATCGACGATGTAATATGTGATACATTATGTTTTCAAATGTATATGACGTCAAAGCAATCTCGTGGCGAAGCAATCGCCAGGCATCTAACATTATCCGGCCGGGTATCTTAAGCTAATTTAAATTATATTAGAATAAGAAACTGATAATAAGATTCTACAAATTACTAACCTCTGAATTAAAATCTGTTTCCATGTCCACATCATCCAAATTTCCTCTCCCATCAACCTTAATCGAAGGTATTCGCGATAGTTTCATAACCATATTAAATTCTATTACATTGCCTCGATCGATCAAATAACCCCACGAAGACATTTCAATTTCATAACCAACCAAAATATCAGGATCCCAAACTTCTATGATTTGGAGAAATTTTTCAAAAATCTCACGTTCATTTTCTACATAAAAGATTTGATCCACATGAGCGCCTGTATTCTTCAGAACTGAATAGTTTCCTCTATTTGATTTTCCATTCACTTCATCATGAATGATAAACCCAGTCAATGATTTAGGGATTTTTACTGATTCGGGAATATTATTTTGAATCGAATAGAAAAGCGCAAAGATCGGATCATATTCAGGATCTGGTTTTAAATCTTGTCTTGTTTTTGTAAAAATTTCAAGAGAAACAATAGTCAAGTGGTCAAATTCACTTTCAGCTTTAGCAGTCTGAAAGTTTTCCAACTGCATTTTGAAACCAAAAGTATTATCTAATGTTGGACCGCTTATTTCTGATACAGATCGATCTAATTCATTATCGGATGCAGCTTCTAATCGATTCCCATCACCAATGTTTCTGGCTAACCCCAAAAGATCGTTAATTGACTCACTTGATTCAATACTTAACGCCCCATCACTTGTATTACTGGTTTGGGATAACGGTTTTTGACCACATTCAATAAGGGTATCATCAATTTGTGAATCTAGTTCGAATTTTAAACGATTTTTTTTCATTTGATTGAATTTCTTGGTGAGTGATAGACGTGCCCTTGTATTCGATTTTACTTTATGTATGCTCGATTGTAAATTCTTGGAAGATTTAATAGATCCCAATGGTTTTACTATTGAAATAGGTGTACGCTCTGATTTTGATGGTGTTAACGGTGAGAAAGTGAGCTCAACATCGCTTGAAGCATTTTCTTCATCACTGTTAGCTTCATTCCCGAGAATCATTCTGATTTTTTCACGGCGGATGGATACCGGGCTCTGATCTTCTATAATCAGTTGAATTCTACTATTTTCTGACGTTTGATCTATTGAATTTTTAAAGTGGTTCAGCCATTCAATTGCATCTTGTTTCGAAGGAGGATTATTTGGTGGACAAATAACTATTGATTTTTCGTTAGCCAAGAATTCACGAATTTTATTGGTTGTCATTTGTATTCCGTTCTCGACATTCATTATTTTCGTAATGATATTTCGTCGTAGTTTATTAATTCCGATCAAACCATCAACACAACTTATAAACTCGTCACAGGTTGACTTACACGGCACTTTAAGCACAGATAACCCAACCTCCCGTTTTAATGTAACATCATTAGGGACACTATAGTGAATGTTGTCGGGAAGTATCTCAGGTATTTCATATTTGGATAAATTACCAAGTACTTCGTTATAACTGGGTGGAAGATAATTTAGAGATATTATCACACAATCTTGACTTGATATATTTGAATCTCGATTTATATGTATTCCTATATCAGAGGGCGTTTGTGACTTTGTAAATAACGGCGATGAGCATTCGATGTGATCATCGGGGCTGTTAAGTATAATGGTTTTGTCGTAAAAGCTACATATTGCTTCATCGAGATCTTCATCTTCGTTGTGTTCAATTGGGGTTAATGGTATACTGAAATAACCATCGATAGTTTCAGGAACACTTTCACTCACTTTTAAAATAATATTTTGATCAGGATCGGTAGTACTTTCACTTAGTGGTGGTGCTGGTAGTAGTTTCGGAGATGGTATTTTAGCATACGAATTCAATTTAGATGGACCTGGCTTTGGGAAAAAATTATTTTTTTCGTCATATTCTTTCGCTTTTGAATTGCCCATTAAGTCGCAATCCTTTATTACCAATGTTTTCTCTTTGACGGCAACTTCTCGTTTTTTAGCACGTTTATGAATTAGCGAAGCATTCTCATCATTATCATTAAATGGCCGTGAACTCTGTTTGGAATTTCGCGGTGTTCGCGAAGATATAGCGCTTCTAGTTATCCGGGAAGTATATTCACTAGTTTTTGATAATTTTTGTTTTATAGGTTTTATCAATTCTTTAAGATTATTTGCACTTTTTATGTTAACTGGACTCGGCGATTGTTTTTGAGTGATATAAATTGTATTATTCGAAAACGTTTCATTTTTATTTTTTTTTGGAGATTTAATCACCTGTACATCGAGTTGTGTATAACGCGATCTAGTGCGCGGAGATGACTTTGGAGATTGTTCCACAAGACACACGTTACTACGTGTACGACGTACTAGTTGCTTTCGCGGCGTATTTAAGTAATCACTTGCTCCATCCACTTGCGGCAGCTCAATATTGTTCCAAAATGAGCTGTCCCATACGTCATCGGTTAACGGAGTTAACCGTTGAGCATTTTGTTGCTTTGAGCCTTCACTACTTACGGTTTTGGTTTCACTATTGTCAATCGGTTTATCGATCTCGAGGGCAATACTAAAATCGTTTAACAAATCATCATCCGAATCATCTTCTACACTTTTATTAAAACTTTCGATCAATTTTTTAGTTGCATCAACCATGTAATTTTTTGGTTCATTATCATTAGATTTTTGGGTACTTAACGAATGTGGTTGGGATTGTGATAATGGAGCGAGAATACTATCAATTTCGATTTCGTTTAACTGATTGCCATAATCCAGCTTATCCATTTGCTCTAAAATTTCACATTCTAAATCAGTAATCGTATCGTTAAGCTCTATGCAATTATTTTGACTGAGTGATAGCACAACATTCTCGTTAATAATTAAATCGTCTGAACTGTGTTTCTTTCGCTGATTGTATGGACTGGATGATTTCGTATATGGATTTTCAACATAACTGGCATCAATAAAATTATATGAAGACTTGTTGTGTTGTGTTGACTCAGCTGGATAAACAGCATTACCCATTAATGATTTTAAATCGAATTTTTTTGATTTATTTAATATCGACATATTAATTGTTTCGCTCAATGGTAAAATTGACCCATTTATGGGTGAAGTTGTTTGATTCTGTTGCATTTGAATTTGTTTTAATTTCTCTTCGAGTGCACTGCGAAAAAATAAATCACTTTCGGTGGTTAATATATTGAAGCGTTCCTCTAGTACTTCACGCGCTACAGTTGGGACCTGAGAAGAATCCATTTGTTCACGTCGGATACGTTCATCAAGCCAAATTGATGATATACCCGGATTTAGGTATTCATTTGTCTGCTTTTTATAGCTTTTTCGATTCAATATACTTGCTGCTATTATGTCGATTTCTATCTTCGATACAGTTTGACACTGAATCTCATTTCGATCCAGAAGAATATCATCGCGTCCTCCACCACGACGATACCGAATATCATCAGATGGAACATGTAAGAAACTCATTCCATATAAATTATAATCGATAAAAAAATTAAGTATATAAGGTACATGCGCCTCATGCGCTTGATAAATTTGATTCATAATCGCACCATTTTGAAGTAGCTTGGATGCACGTTTAACAAAGAACGGATTAAAAAAATAAATTTTTAGAAACTGATGTTCGACTGAATGATAACCATAAAACGGGCTGAAATATAAAGATGAAATATAAAGACCAAAATAAGTCAATGACATTGGCTTACGAAATACTTACATTCCTTTAACAAGAGATATATTAAAAATATGTTTCGCTGCTGCTTGACTATAGCCCAATGAAATGTTTATAGCCTTATCCAAGCTGTTTGCTATCTGATGCATAAACCCATGAACATTTGATCCTTGTTCGCCATCATACGGTATATACATATAAGGAAACACTCCATGCACATGCAAACAAACCTTATCTCCATTCAAATTTGTTCCAAAAATCCGAATTATAGGCACCTTAAACAATACAATTGATCATAACTTAAATAAATATAAAAATTCGTAGTACGGTGAATGAATTAACTTGTTTGATATCGCATCCACGAAAGTCGGAATAAATAGGGTCGAGTCCGGAGACTGGTTTTGACATATAATGATCGACATTTACAATACGAAACGATGAAATATCACTGTCAGATAATTTACTATGAATATTTTCCATGGTGTTCAATGTGATGGTTTGCTACATTAAAACAATAATTTACAATAAAACTAAATATAAAATCAAACAAAAACTTAATAATTGAAAGTAGCCGCATGCAAATATAGAAACTTCCATGCATGCAAAACAATACGATTCGAATATTATTGTTGTTGTTTTTGACAAATCGGTCAATTATGATTACATTTTTGGGGGGAATTTTGAGCAATAGAACCAATATACAAACTACATGGAAATCAAAGTGAATTGTATTGAGAGAAGTCAATGCAAAACTTTCTCCTTGGTTGGAATCGTAAAAAGTTGCATTCCCAAACCACTTAAGTTACAACTCAAGCACATTCGATGGCATGAACCAATAGAATAAGCTGAATTAATCGAATCAACTGAAGTGAATTGAGTGTTCGATTAATAACTCTTCACTTCCCAAGTACAACAAAATTCGAGTTTTTTGTCTTATATCGAACTAAAATCTTATATTTAGTTTCGACTTTGACTTAGTTTTGCTTTCGACTTAGAAAAAGATTTCGTATGAAACGTGTCGCGATAAGTCAATTCTCTGGCCCTATTCTGGTTTTTCCTGGGAATTGTGAAAAAAAAATTGCTAAATCCCAACAACAATAATTCCCAATATTTTATTCCCTAATTTCCAAAAGTGTATTCTGGCGTGCTGGGAATTATTTCCCCTATGAGCAACACAGTTTTAAATGTTCGCCACTAGAGTATCTTTCTCATGTGTGACGAATCACAGATGTCACCAGTGATAATTAAAAAGAGTTATATATTATAGTAGTAGTTTTGGGGTTACCCTGTAACCAAATGTTTACACATACGAACAAAATAAAAATAAATAATGAAATAGGCGGAGCAAGCAAAATACGACGAAATGAATATTCACGAAGTGTAGAGATGCAAAATAATGGAATGTTCTACAAGTATTAGCGTCGTATAAATACGTGTAGACATTTGAGTTACGAAAAGTTCAATTTTTGAATTTCGAACTATTAATATCGGGAAGTGATAAAAAGTGAAAGCGTTAAAATGATTATAGTGATAATTATTGTGGAAAACTAGTGTTGTAATATTTATTTGTTGGGAAATAAATTCATTGTAGAAATTAAAGTTTGCTAGTTTAATAATCACAATCCAGTGATCGAACCGGATAAATTATTTTGAATAAACACTCGGCGAAATCGTAACAATTGGTGACAGCGGTGGGATCGTGAATATCCAAAATGAAATTATTGGACTTAAAAGTGACAGATTTGAAGAAGGAGTTGGGCCAGCGTAATTTAACAACGTCGGGCAACCGCAATGAGTTGCAGCTTAGACTCCGCGTGGCTTTGACTGAAGAAAATTTTGACCTGGATCAACATGAATTCAATACGGGGACACCGGATTCAACCGAGATCCAACATGTTGAAGCGTCAACGGAAACAACGAGCAGAACCGGAGACCAGAATGTTGTAGTTAAAGAAACCACTTCAACAACATCTGTGGCCCTATTCTGGTTTTCCCAGGGAATTGGGAATTTTTGACGTTTTTATAACAGTTGGGAATTATTTTTTCCAAAAGTGTATTCTGGCTATTGGGAAAAATATTTCGTTTGGAAAAAATAATTCCCAATTATAACAGTTTTGAAGTTTATTTTTCCCTATTAAAATTGTTGGGAATTCATATTTCTTATGATAAAATACTCATAATCATAATACTAGAGTAAAAATTTATTTTTTTTTTATTATTTCTTATAAGCAAAAACACATATTTTTTTAAATTTGGTTTTATCTGCCCTTAAAAATATAAAAAAAATTAGCTCATTCATAAATACTAATAATCATAATAAATAGTGAATGTAGAAAATAATTCCGACCCTAAAAAATTTTTAATTGTTTTTCCATAGCGAAAACACCTATTTTTTTTTTAAATTTGTTATTCATCCGTCAATATTTAAATCATATTCAAATATAAAAACATAGCGCACCATGAAAAAAACATGAAAAAGGTACTCTAGTGGTGAACATTTAAAACTATTTGTTTCACAGAGGGGAAATAATTCCAGCACGCCAGAATACACTTTTGGGAATTGGGGAATAAAATATTGGGAATTATAATAGTTGGGAATTGGGAAAAAAATTTTCCCAATTCCCAATTCCCTGGGAAAACCAGAATAAGGCCACTGGAGGTTTCGATATGGGATAATTAATGGCGGCTATGCAACAAATGCAATTTCAGATGCAGCAGATGATCGGTGGGCTCAAAACCGATATGGTAAGCGGCCAAGAAAGTTTGAAGGAGCAGATGCGTGTCGATCAGGAATGCATGAGAACCGGACAAGAGAGCATTATCGAACGGTTGAAGCAGCACGAAGAATGTGTCAACGAAAAATTTCGAGAGCTTTCCGTTACGTTGAACACAAAAGTCGACAAGATCAAAATGGAAATGGATCACAAAATCGACCAACAAATCGAGGTGACCGATCAACGATTCCAAAACTCGAGAATGAGTTGATGGATCTCATAACCAACGGCAGTAGCCAGATTGTCCGACCAACCAGCTCAATTAAATAAAAGCCACCAATGTTCGACGGAACCACACCGTTCAACATCTATAAACTCCAATTATGCTTTCATCATTGATTACAGATAATTGATTACGGTATGTTATTTCCAGAATTGTTATTTTACAATTATTAAAGTTCATAAAATAGATACCTCTAATTGTTTTTTGTTTTTGGTTGCAAGTTGACTTTATTTCAAAGAGGTTTTTTGTGTAGACATACAAATAGTTATTGTTAACCCTACGTTTACATTATTGTTTTCGAGCGTTGTTTTCGAGTATTGTTTTCGATTTTTGGTACAAATGGTGAGGCAACAACAAAAACTAAACTGATCGTCTTCGATTCATCCATATTTGTTTTGATTTGTTGTCATCAATTAAATATATATTATATATGTATATACATATAATATATATATTATATATTATATTATATATACATATAATATATATATGTATATATATTAGTTCACAAAATCATTATCACAAAATTATCACAAAATAATCAATAATTGATTTTCACACTTTGCCGCTCTTATTTGTTTTGTTTATAATCTATTTTGACATTTTGGCATTTTCAAATAAATATCGGTGTCGATAAGTTTAATTTTTAATATTTAAAAAAACTACCAAAAACATTTAAATATATATTTTTTAATCAATTTTAATTATTAAATGTATCAATTACAATTCAAAATATTAATAAAAAGAAAAAAAATTAAAAATATTTTCGATAAATCGATATTTTTATTTCGAAAACAACGAAAAAGATGTATGAGCTACATCTTTTTGTTGTTTTCGAGTATTGTTTTCAAATAGAAACGATAACTTTTTATATGGGAAAACAGCAACAACAATCTCATATTGAAAACAATACTCGAAAACAATAATTTAAGGCGGAGGGTAGTGTGACGAATCACAGATGTCACCTGTAATAATTAAGAAGAAAATTATAGCAGTAGGGATTACCCTGTAACCAAATGTTTACACATACGAACAGAATAAAAATAAATAATGGAATCGGCGGAGCGAACAAAATACGACGAAAAGAACATTCGCGAAGTGTAGAGATGCAAAATAATGGAATGTTCTGCGTTGGCGATTGTGGTTGTTTCCTGATTTGGAATCGGGTATACCTCTGGCCACTTACTGAAGTAGTCCATTACTACCAAAACATATTTGTTGCCACTATCGCTGGTTGGAAATGGTCCTGCAACATCTATTTCAATCCTCTCAAATGGTGCTCCCACATTATATTGTTGCATCGCTCCACGGCTCGCTCATCTTTGCCGGTCCCTTCACTGTCATACATTGGTCACACTTTTGACACCATTCAGCCACTGCCTGTCTACATCCTGCCCAGTAGAATCTTTCACGTACCTAGGCTAACGTTTTGTTGACTCCAAGGTGATCTCTGCTTGTTCCTCCGTGGTATTCCTCCCTCCAAAATTTCCGCCATCCTGATCTTCGGTACCACCACTAGCGATTGCTTTGTTTTGCCATCGGAGCTTTTCCATGTTCGTTTTGAGCATCCGTCT
Organism: Tipula lateralis; assembly: GCA_963932295.1. NCBI lineage: Eukaryota > Metazoa > Arthropoda > Insecta > Diptera > Tipulidae > Tipula > Tipula lateralis. Next base: position 120,812,466 of record OZ010738.1, read on the forward strand.
TCCATGGTCAAACTAGCCCATTGGGCCCAGTAAGCCTTAATAGCTGGGCCTTTATCTGCAATATCGCTCCATGTGGGACGACGTTCTTCCTCCATGACAACGCATCCGCATTTCCATGAGCGCTTCCTTTCCTATGTTGGATTACGTAAACAAAACTCCCCAATCGCTCAATCCACCGTGCTACTTGTCCTTCGGGATTTTTAAATTGAAGTAGCCATGTCAAGGCGCCATGATCCGTTCTTAATTGAAATGATTGGCCATAGAAGTATTTCCGGATATGTTCCACACATTTCACTATGGCCAACAATTCTCTTCTTGTTACACATTAGTTCCGTTCTGGCTTCGTTAAGATCTTTGAATAATATGCGATAACACGTTCCTGTCCATCGATTTCCTGTGACAACACTTCTCCCAAGCCATAATTGCTTGCATCCGTATCCAAAATAAAACGTTTATTCGGAACCGGATACGAAAGCAATGGTGCTGTACATAATTGCTGCTTCAGTTCATTGAACGCTTCCTCGTGCTCATCACTCCAGTGGAACGGCTTGTTCTTCTGTGTCAGCTCGTGTAAACTCCTTGCGATGTTGGCAAATCCTGGCACAAATCGTCGATAATATGTGCATAGTCCGATGAAACTCCTTAGTTCATGTAAATTCTGCGGTCTTGGCCAATCCTTTACGGCGGAGATTTTGTCTTCATCTGTATGAATGCCGCTAGTTGTTATTTTGTGTCCCAAATATTTGACTTCATCCCGGAACAATACACATTTCTTCGGACTTAACTTCAATCCAGCTGCTTGGATTCTTTCGAATACTTCCTCTAGATTACGTAGGTGCTCGTTGAAGTCCTTTCCCATAACGATGATGTCGTCCAAATAAACCAGGCATGTTTTCCAGTGTAGTCCTTTTAGTACGCGTTCCATTAGCCGTTCGAAAGTCGCAGGGGCGTTACAAAGTCCAAATGGCATGACATTGAATTGCCACAGTCCATTGCCCACACTGAACGCTGTCTTTTCCTTATCTTCGTCTGCGACCTCCACTTGGCAATAACCGCTCTGCAAATCCAATGTTGAAAACATCCGTGCTCCTGCCATTGTATCCAGTGTGTCGTCGATCCTTGGTAATGGGTAACTATCCTTCTTGGTAACTTCCGATAATCAACGCAGAATCGCATGCTTCCATCCTTCTTTTCCACCAATACTACTGGTGAACTCCATGGACTCGTTGACTGTTCAATTACTCCCGATGTTTGCATATCAGTTACCATCTTATCCACTTCTGCTTGTTTAGCCAATGGTAATCTTTTTGGCGCTTGTCGAATAGGTGTTGATGTTCCTGTGTCGATCCGTTGTTTAACCATATTTGTTCTGCCATTATATTCCGGTGCACCACAGAAAATGGATATATATTTTTGAAGCAACTCCTTTGCTGCTTGTTTTTCTTTTGGTGTTAATTGTTCCGTCCATTTCTGTGTTAGTTCCACCGTTATTTTCCGTTGTCGTTGGTCCTGAGCCTTTACAAACGGATTCGCCTCCTCGCATTTTATAATGGTGGATACTTCCTCACCTCGGCCGATGATAGTTCCCTTTTTGATTGTTTTTGTCACATCCGATAAATTAAGAGCCCTTATCGGAACTCTAAAGTCACAATCCGGTTTAACCAAAGCTTTACCAATGATAATTTCTTTGGTTTGTATCTCGTCACTGTTGGCTTCCACAACCCACAACCCTTGTGTTCCAGGACCTCCATCCAATTTCCCCCAAACAACCGTTTCCGAGTGTGGTGGTAGCTTCGTCCGATGATCCAATGTTATCCTCCTTACGACTGGCTCCTTCCCGTTGCAAAGGCAGTTCGACATTACCGTAGCGCAATGTTCCCCGTCCAACATCCAATACGAATCCATTTCGTTTCATGAAGTCCATTCCCAGGATGACCTCATCCACAATATCCGCAACCAGAACTTCATGTCGAAAACTGTTGTTCCCGATTCGTACTATCACCTCATTCTTTCCTTTAATAGCTGCACTGTCGCCTGTCGCCGTTTGCAACTTGAACCCTTCCATAGGCTCAACTCCATCCGTGATAAAATCCGACCGCACAATCGTTCTCGTTGCTCCAGTGTCCAATGTTATCAAACTGGATCGTCCCTCTACTTCGCCTTGCACCATCAAGCTATCACCACCTTTTGCCAATCTGGAAATTGGGATGAAGGTTATGGAGCATTTGGTTGTGGGAGTCAGCTTTCGCTCCTCAAAGCTGACTCTTACTCGTTTAACGCCTTTGTTGTTGTTTGGCGTTCCTCCTCGGCTGCTGCTTTTCTTTCCTCCGGTGGCCTTCGGTACATCGGCGATGGTGTTCTCGCCCGTTTGCGCCTTATCTCCCTACATTCCCTTGAGATGTGTCCTATTTTGTCACAAACCCAACATCTGATTTTACTAGTTCCATCCCGGAATCTCGTTGTCCGCCAGTTATCTGCTGGTTTGAGTTTACTAGTTCCATCCCGGAATCTCGTTGTCCGCCAGTTATCTGCTGATTTGATATTATTTCCCTGTTTGTGACTGATTGCTGGTTCCACTTCCACACGACGTGCCTTGACTGCTGGTTTGATGATGTTGTTTGCAGTCTCGTTGGTTAGTGCACACGCGATGGTTTCCGCAAACGTTGCTTTTGGAGAAAATACGACTGCACGTCTCGTATCGGGACCCCGTATACCATCTGTGAAAGCGTCGATCTTGATACGCTCTGTGTATTCTCCTGCCATGTTGTAGTGGGCGAGGTGCACTAACCGCTCTATATCAACTGCATATTCTTGAAGCGTCTCTCCAACCCGCTGACATCGTCCCTTTAACTCCATTCGATGTAGCTCCCGTCGATGGTCACCACCATATTTCCGCTCCAAAGCCAACATGATTTTTCCGTAATCCTCTCGTTCGTATTCTGGCACGATTTGGAGTAGTTCAGCAGCACTGCCTTTTAACGCCACGATTAATGCTGCCACACGATCCTGCTCGCACCAACCATTCCTTGTGGCCGCCATTTCAAACTGGAGTTTGAAGATGTTGAAGGGTGTAGTTCCGTCGAACGTTGGTGGCTTCAATTTTATAGAGCTGGTTGGTCGAGCAATTTGAGTGTTGCCGTTGGTTTTGAGATCCATTAGCTCTTGTTCGATCTTCATTATTCGTTGGTCTGCCGTTTCAAGCTGTTGATCTATCTCGATTTTGAAGGTGTCGACTTTTGAGTTAAATGTCGTGGCCATTTCTCGAAACTTCTCGTTGACAGTTTCCTCTTGTTGTTTTAGTCTTTCCAGAACGAGTTCTCGATCTTGCCGTTGTTCAGCTCTCATGCTTTCCTATTCAGCCAACAATCTTTCCTGATCGACTCGCATCTGCTCCTTTAGGTCACTCTTCATTTGAACTTGGCCGGTAATCATTTTTACTTCGAGGCCGCCGATCATTTGCTCTTGCTTGGCTATCATTTGTTGCGTCTGCAGTTGCATTTGTTGCATTGCCACCAACAATTGTCCCATGACGAAACCTCCAGATGTTGTTGGAGTAGTTTCTTTAACGACGAAATTCTGGTCTTCCACTTTGGTTGTTGATTCTGTAGTTACTTCAATCGCTTGCACCTCGGTTGAATCCGGTGCCCCAAAATTAAATTCATGTTGATCTGGGTGAACACTTTCGTCCAACAAAGCTGTACGGAGTCTCAACAGCAACTCATTTCGGTTGCCCGCAGTTGGTAGATTCCGTAGACCCAACTGCTTCTTCAAATCTGCCACTTTTAAGTCCAATAATTTCATCTTGGATATTCACAATCCCACCGCTGTCACCAATTGTAACGATTTCGCCGTGTGGTTATTCTAATGATTTATCCGGTTCGATCACTGGATTGTAAACTGGAATATAAACTCGAAAAGATTAATTTTTACAATAAATTTATGTCCCAATAAATTCCACAATTATTTCACAAATAATTCACTAATATTTATTTTCACTATTATTTTACATAATATTTATCACTACTATTATTTTAACACTTCACTTTTTATCACTTTCCGATATTAACACTTCGAAATTCAAAACTGAACTGTTTCGTAACTCAAATGTCTACACGTATTTATACGACACAAATACTTGTAGAACATTCCATTATTTTTCTTCTCTACACTTCGCGAATGTTCTTCCGTCGTATTTTGTTCGCTCCGCCTATTTCATTATTTGTTTTTATTCTGTTCGTATGTGTAAACATTTGGTTACAGGGTAATCCCTACTGCTATAATTTTCTTCTTAATTATCACAAGTGACATCTGTGATTCGTCACATTATGTTTTAATTGTGTTATTTCTTCCTTGAGAGTCCCATTTATCAATGAGTATGTTGCTTCCAGTGGCCCTATTCTGGTTTTCCCAGGGAATTGGGAATTGGGAATTTTTGACGTTTTTATAACAGTTGGGAATTATTTGTTCCAAAAGTGTATTCTGGCTATTGGGAAAAATATTTTGTTTGGAAAAAATAATTCCCAATTATAACAGTTTTGACGTTTATTTTTCCCTATTAAAATTGTTGGGAATTCATATTTCTTATGGTAAAATACTTATAATCATAATACTAGAGTATAAATTTAAATTTTTTTATTATTTCTTATAAGCAAAAACACCTATTTTTTTAAATTTGGTCTTATCTGCCCTAAAATATAAAAAAATAGCTCATTCATAAATACTCATAGAAAATAATTCCGACCCTAAAAAATTTTTTGTTTTTCAAAGCGAAAACACCTATTTTTGTTTTAAATTTGTTATTAATCCATCAATATTTAAATCATATTCAAATTTTAACATAACGCACTGTTACGATTTCGCCGAGTGGTTATTCTAATAATTTATCCGGTTCGATCACTGGATTGTGAATATTAAACTCGCAAAGATTAAAGTTCAATTAAATTTATTTCCCACAAATATTACACAAATATTTCACAAATAATTCACAAATATTTATTTTCACTATTATTTTCCACAATATTCATCACTACTATTATTTTAACACTTCACTTTCACTATTATTTTCACTTCCCGATATTAACACTTCAAAATTCAAAATTGAACTGATCCGTAACTCAAATGTCTACACGTATTTATACGACGCAAAGGCTTGTAGAACATTCCATTATTTTTCTTCTCTACACTTCTCGAATTTTCGTTGCGTCGTATTTGGTTCGCTCCGCCTATTTCATTATTTCTTTTTACTTTGTTCGTATGTGTAAACATTTGGTTACAGGGTAATCCCTACTGTTATAATTTTCTTTTCAATTATCACAGGTGACATCTGTGATTCGTGACACTACCCTCCGCCCAAACCTGTTCGTCCCGAACAGGATCCAGATCTCTTCCTCTATAGAACGCCAGTCGCTCCAGGTGTACAACCTTGGGTTTCCTCGTACTCCTCTTTGGATCCTATAGATCACATCATTTATTCTTGTTATGACCTTGTACGGTCCCTCCCATCCAGGTTGTAATTTCTGCGATAACCCTTTCTTACGTTGTGGGTTGTGAAGCCATACCAATTGTCCCTCGTCAAATCCTTTATTGTTCGCTCGTACATCATACCGAGCCTTTGTTTTATCACTTGACAATTTGATTTTCTCTCTGACAAATCCGTGTATGTTGTTGATCTCCTCTTTCAAGTTATCCACATATGCTTGTCCACATTTAGCTGATGATGGGACCGCTCCGAATTTGAGATCGCCTGGTAGTCTTAAATTGTTGCCAAAAAGTATTGTCGCTGGTGTTACTCCTGTTGTGTTATGCACCGCCGATCGATAAGCCATTAAGAACAATGGAATACCTTGATCCCAATTCCGCTGGTTTTTATCCACTGTTTTGCCTATAAACTCCTCCAATGTGGCATTGAAACGCTCCACCATGCCATCAGACTGTGGGTGGAAAGGTGTTGTCCGCGTTTTATTAATTCCCAGTAACTGGCACATCTCCTGGAAGACAACCGATTCAAAATTCCGCCCTTGGTCGGAATGCAGTTCCATTGGTACCCCATAACGGCTTATCTAATTGATACCACTGCATTGGCGATTGTGGTTGTTTCCTGATTTGGAATCGGGTATACCTCTGGCCACTTACTGAAGTAGTCCATTACTACCAAAACATATTTGTTGCCACTATCGCTGGTTGGAAATGGTCCTGCAACATCTATGGCAATCCTCTCAAATGGTGCTCCCACATTATATTGTTGCATCGCTCCACGGCTCTTCTTTGCCGGTCCTTTCACGGCCATACATTGGTCACACTTTTGACACCATTCAGCCACCGCCTGTCTACATCCTGCCCAGTAGAATCTTTCACGTACCTTGGCTAACGTTTTGTTGATTCCTAGGTGACCTCCGCTTGTTCCTCCGTGGTATTCCTCCAATATTTCCGCCATCCTGATCTTCGGTACCACCACTAGCGACTGCTTTGTTTTGCCATCGGAGCTTTCCCATGTTCGTTTTAAGCATCCGTTTTCCATAGTTAAACTATCCCATTGGGCCCAGTAAGCCTTGATAGCTGGGCCTTTATCTGCAATATCGCTCCATGTGGGACGACGTTCTTCCTCCATGAATTTGATAATCACTGCCAAATCTGGGTCCTCCTGTTGCTCTTTGGAGATAACATCGTTGGTCCATTCATCAGCTGGCAACACTTTCATTAGTCTGATATCGACGATGTTTTCCTTGTTTTCCACCCGTCCGCAATGTTTACAATCCACTCGGCATGACCGTCTTGACAATGCATCCGCATTTCCATGAGCGCTTCCCTTCCGATGTTGAATTTCGTAAACAAAACTCCCCAATCGCTCAATCCACCGTGCTACTTGTCCTTCGGGATTTTTAAACTGAAGTAGCCATGTCAAGGCGCCATGATCCGTTCTTAATAGAAATGATTGGCCATAAAGGTATTTCCTGAAATGTTCCACACATTTCACTATGGCCAACAATTCTCTTCTTGTTACACAGTAGTTCCGTTCTGGCTTCGATAAGATCTTTGAATAATATGCGATGACACGTTCCTGCCCATCGATTTCCTGTGACAACACTCCTCCCAAGCCATAATTGCTTGCATCCGTATCCAAAATAAAACGTTTATTCGGAACCGGATACGAAAGCAATGGTGCTGTACATAATCGCTGCTTCAGTTCATTGAACGCTTCCTCGTGTTCATCACTCCATTGAAACGGCTTGTTCTTCTGTGTCAGCTCGTGTAAATTCCTTGCGATGTTGGCAAATCCTGGCACAAATCGTCGATAATATGTGCATAGTCCGATGAAACTCCTTAGTTCATGTAAATTCTGCGGTCTTGGCCAATCCTTTACGACGGAGATCTTGTCTTCATCTGTATGAATGCCGCTAGTTGTTATTTTGTGTCCCAAATATTTGACTTCATCCCGGAACAATACACATTTCTTCGGACTTAACTTCAATCCAGCTGCTTGGATTCTTTCGAATACTTCCTCTAGATTACGTAGGTGCTCGTTAAAGTCCATCGTTAAACGATGATGTCGTCCAAATAAACCAGGCATGTTTTCCAGGGAGTCCTTTTAGTACGCGTTCCATTAGCCGTTCGAAAGTCGCAGGGGCGTTACAAAGTCCAAATGGCATGACATTGAATTGCCATAATCCATTGCCCACACTGAACGCTGTCTTTTCCTTATCTTCGTCTGCGACCTCTACTTGCCAATAACCGCTCTGCAGATCTAATGTTGAAAACATCCGTGCTCCTGCCATTGTATCCAGTGTGTCGTCGATCCTTGGTAACGGGTAACTATCCTTTTTGGTAACTGTGTTGAGCTTCCGATAATCAACGCAGAATCTCATGCTTCCATCCTTCTTTTCCACCAATACTACGGGTGAACTCCATGGACTCGTTGACTGCTCAATTACTCCCGATGTTTGCATATCAGTTACCATCTTATCCACTTCTGCTTGTTTAGCCAATGGCAATCTTCTTGGCGCTTGTCGAATAGGTGTTGATGTTCCTGTGTCGATCCGGTGTTTAACCATATTTGTTCTGCCATTATCTTCCGGTGCACCACAGAAAATGGACATATATTTTTGAAGCAACTCCTTTGCTGCTTGTTTTTCTTTTGGTGTTAATTGTTGCGTCCATTTCTGTGCTAGTTCCTCCGTTATTTTCCGTTGTCGTTGGTCCTTGGCCTTTACACACGGATTCGCCTCCTCGCATTTTATAATGGTGGATACTTCCTCACCTCGGCCGATGATAGTTCCTTTTTTGATTGATTTTGGCACATCCGATAAATTAAGAGCCCTTATCGGAACTCTAAAGTCACAATCCGGTTTAACCAAAGCTTTTCCGATGATAATTTCTTTGGTCTGTAGTTCGTCACTGTTGGCTTCCACAACCCACAACCCTTGTGTTCCAGGACCTCCATCCAATTTCCCCCAGACAACCGTTTCCGAGTGTGGTGGTAGCTTAGTCCGATGATCCAATGTTATCCTCCTTACGACTGGCTCCTTCCCGTTGTTCAGTTGCAAAGGCAGTTCGACATTACCGTAGCTCAATGTTCCCCGTCCGACATCCAATACGAATCCATTTCGCTTCATGATGTCCATTCCCAGGATGACCTCATCCACAATATCCGCAAACAGAACTTCATGTCGAAAACTGTTGCTCCCGATTCGTATTGTAACCTCCTTCTTTCCTTTGATAGTCGCACTGTCGCCTGTCGCCGTTTGTAACTTGAACCCTTTCACTGTCCGAACTCCATCCGTGATGAAATCTGGCCGCACAATCGTTCTCGTTGCTCCGGTGTCCAACGTTATTATACTGGATCGCCCCTCTACTTCGCCTCGCACCATCAAGCTATCACCACCTTTTGCCAATCTGGAAATGGGGATGAAGGTTATGGAGCATTTGGTTGTGGGAGTCAGCTTTCGCTCCTCAAAGCTGACTCTTACTCGTTTAACGCCTTTGTTGTTGTTTGGCGTTCCTCCTCGGCTGATATTTTTCGTTCCTCCGATGGCCTTCGGTACATCGGCGATGGTGTTCTCGCCCGTTTGCGCCTTATCTCCCTACATTCCCTTGAGATGTGTCCTATTTTGTCACAAACCCAACATCTGATTTTACTAGTTCCATCCCGGAATATCGTTGTCCGCCAGTTATCTGCTGATTTGATATTATTTCCCTGTTTGTGACTGATTGCTGGTTCCACTTCCACACGACGTACCCTGACTGCTGGTTTGATGATGTTGTTTGCAGTCTCATTGGTTAGTGCACACGCGATGGTTTCCGCAAACGTTGCTTTTGGAGACAAAACGACTGCTCGTCTCGTATTCGGATCCCGTATACCATCTGTGAAAGCGTCGATCTTGATCCGCTCTGTGTATTCTCCTGCCATGTTGTAGTGGGCGAGGTGCACTAACCGCTCTATATCAACCGCATACTCCTGAAACGTCTCTCCAACCCGCTGACATCGTCCCTTCAACTCCATACGATGTAGCTCCCGTCGATGATCTCCTCCATATTTGCGCTCCAAAGCCAACATTATTTTTCCGTAGTCTTCCCGTTCGTATTCCGGAACAATTCGTAGGAGCTCCGCAGCACTACCTTTTAGCGCCACAATTAATGCTGCTACCCGATCCTCTTCACACCAACCGTTCCTTGTGGCCGCCATTTCAAACTGGAGTTTGAAGATGTTGAAGGGTGTGGTTCCATCAAATGTTGGTGGCTTCAATTTAATCGAGCTGGTTGGTCGAGCAATTTGAGCGCTGCCGTTGGTTTTCAGATCCATTAGCTCCTTTTCAAGTTTCTGGAATCGTTGATCGGTCACCTCGATTTGTTCATCTAATTTGTGATCCATTTCCATTTTAACCGTGTCCATTTTGGAGTTAAATGTGATGGACATATCTAGAAATTTCTGGTTCACTTCGGCCATTAAATCTTGCTGAAACTTCTCGTGATGATCCATCCGTTCAATCAATTTCTTGTCCGATAGTTATATCAGTTTTGAGCCCACCGATCATCTGCTGCATTTGTTGCATAGCAGCCATTAGTTGCCCCATGTCGAAACCTCCAGATGTTGTTGGAGTAGTTTCTTTAACGATGACATTCTGCACTTCTGTTCTGGTCGTTGATTCCGTTGTGACTTCAACGGCTTGTATTTCGGTTGAATCCGGTGCCCCAAAATTAAATTCATGTTGATCTGGGTCAACATTTTCATCTAACAAAGCTGTACGGAGTCTCAACTGCAACTCATTTCGGTTGCCCGCAGTTGGTAGATTCCGTAGCCCCAACTCCTTCTTCAAATCTGCCACTTTTAAGTCCAATAATTTCATCTTGGATATTCACAATCCCACCGCTGTCACCAATTGTAACGATTTCGCCGAGTGGTTATTCTAATAATTTATCCGGTTCGATCACTGGATTGTGAATATTAAACTCGCAAAGATTAAAGTTCAATTAAATTTATTTCCCACAAATATTACACAAATATTTCACAAATAATTCACAAATATTTATTTTCACTATTATTTTCCACAATATTTATCACTACTATTATTTTAACACTTCACTTTCACTATTATTTTCACTTCCCGATATTAACACTTCAAAATTCAAAATTGAACTGATCCGTAACTCAAATGTCTACACGTATTTATACGACGCAAAGGCTTGTAGAACATTCCATTATTTTTCTTCTCTACACTTCTCGAATTTTCGTTGCGTCGTATTTGGTTCGCTCCGCCTATTTCATTATTTCTTTTTACTTTGTTCGTATGTGTAAACATTTGGTTACAGGGTAATCCCTACTGTTATAATTTTCTTTTCAATTATCACAGGTGACATCTGTGATTCGTGACAGAAAAAAACCATTAAAAAGGTACTCTAGTGGCGAACATTTAAAACTATTTGTTTCACAGAGGGGAAATAATTCCCAGCACGCCAGAATACACTTTTGGGAATTGGGGAATAAAATATTGGGAATTATTATTGTTGGGAATTGGGAAAAAAAATTTTCCCAATTTCCAATTCCCAGGGAAAACCAGAATAGGGCCACAGATTATAAATTATTTGTGTTACGCAGTAATTTCTGCTTGGTAATAGTTGTGTTTTTGGGCAATAGTGTTTATAATTTCTGTGCATGGTTTATTCACATATTGGTATTCATTATTGGCAATATTATTGGTATTGGGAATATTTAAGAAATAGCCTTTATTTATTGTGGTAGGTTGTAGAATGTATTTGAAGACTTTCTGGCCACGAAAATCGGGAATTTGAACCGAAAAAATTAAGAAAGATTAATTATAGTATGCTTGTAATTGTAATTTATACAATTCGTTTTCCGAATTAATTAATACGTTTTACTTTGAAAAATGTTCATGAACAATTTTTATTTCCTCTTGATTCAAAATATGGCGAGAAATAACTTGAGTTTTTGCTAATATTATTGTTTCACTTAAATCATTAAAATGTGCTTGTAAATATTATATGATAAACGGTAAAGATATTGATCCATCATGGCTACACTTATTAAATTTTTTGTATCGTTAAGTTGGTTATTTAATTCGTCAGTTAGTATTGCGGTGCTATATTGATTAGAGTTTCTTTAATTTCTGATAGTCGTTGGGACATCTGTTCGTTAATTTCTATTTGGTCATTGATTTTAGTTCGTATTTGCCCTTCGTTATCGTAAATTTTGTGTGTTTTCACTAATTTCCCTATAGTCGTTACTGTCCATATTTCCGGTTATACTTTTGTCGATTGATCCTAATCCATTTATTAAGCCGCGTTTTATTCTATATATTGGTTTTAAAGTTTGTTTCTTTTACTTTATTTAGTTTTTCTATTGAAATGGTTGGTGTGAGGAGGATCGAGTGACAGCATTAATTGTGGTTGATGTTAGATCGTCCAATTGTGAAGTGTTGGTAAGTCCTATTGTGATAGTGACCATTTTTGAGTTCCATAGGGGTTATTTTTGTTGCTGAATGAATAGAGTGATTATAGACTGTTAGTGTCTCCGTCATTAGTTCGTCTGGGGCATTGTTATTATCTTGTGCTAGGCGTACTCTATAAATTTCAAGTAATGTTGAGTGAAACTGTTCCACTGGTGAATTACCTATTGAATTCTTCGGTGTTGTCAAATGCAAATTTATAACATAGGCTAAGCAAAAGTCTTTGAATGTTGATGAAAGAATTCGTGTCCTTGATCAGCTAGTTTACGAGGTTTACCATAATATGCCATGTAAATTTTTAATAATTGTATTATTCCTATCGAACCTGATTCTTTTATTGGAAAGGCCGCTCCAGATTTGGAACATTTGTCGAGAACCGTGAGGAATTTTCCGTTATTGATATGGAATACATCTATATGAACTATTTCTAGTGGTGTTTTGGTGATTCGGTTATTTCTAATTTTAATGGTTTTTCTTGACGGTTATATTTTGTTGTTTGGCAGATATCACATTTATTGATGTATTTGTGGATAAGATTTTTCATTTTTGGAAAATATTTATTCCAAATTTCGTGAATGCTTTTTCGTTAGTCCAACTTCGTGAATGCTTTTCACTAAGCAAAATTGATCTGTTGTATTTTCAAACAATCTGTTGTATCTTCTCTTATGTATTTACTTCGGAGAATCTTTAGTTGGTCGGTTTTGAAGTTTTTATGAATAACTGATTTTAACGTTTCATAAACATCTTGATTACATGTTATGGCTGTTAATTGTTTGGGTGGAATAAATTCTTTGATAATCTGTATCAATTTGTCGCTATCAAAGTTTTGACTGAGTATAGTAAATCTAGGTCTGTCACAAAATATTATTTTTGAGGATATTTCCATATCTTTTGTATTAGTATTATGTTGCAAAATGATTTGTCGTTTAAATTCATTTATATGGGTTTTTATTGTTGGAATATTAAATTTAAAATCCAATGTTAAGAACATCCGTGCTCCTGCCAATCTATCCTTATCCATTCCTCAAAGCTGACTCTTTCTTTCTCGTTTAACGTCTTATGATGTTTGGTGTTCCTCCTCCGCTGGTAATTTCCTTCCATCCGGATGTTCTTCGGTACATCGGAGATGGTGTTCTCGCCCGTTTTCGCCTTATTTTCCAGCATTCCCTCGTGATGTGTCTTGGTTTGTCACAAACCCAACGTCTGATTTTACTATTTCCATCCCGGAATCTCGTTGTTCGCCAGTTATCTGGTGGTTTGATGTTTCTTCCTGATTTGTGACTGATTGCTGGTTCCACTTCGCGTATACACTAACAAAAGAATTGCTAGTTCTTTTGTTAGTACAACGCGATGGTTTCCGCAGCACACGCGATGGTTTCCGCAAACGTCACCTTTGGAGACAATACCAACGCACGTCTCGTATCGGGATCCCATATTCTATCGGTGAAAGCGTCGATCTTGATACGCTCTGTGTATTCACTCGCCATGTTGTAGTGGGCGATCGTATGGGATTGAAAGGACATCGTCTTGATGTAGCTCCCGTCGATGGTCACTCCCATATTTCCGCTCCAACGCCAACATTATTCTGCCATAGTCTTCTCGTTCGTATTCCGGCACGATCTGAAATAGTTCCACAGCACTGCCTTTTAAAGCCACGATTAATGCTGCCACTCGATCCTGTTCACACCAACCGTTCGTGGTACCCGCCATTTCAAACTGAAGTTTGAAGATGTTAAACGGCGTGGTTCCGTCGAACGTTGGTGGCTTCAACTTCATTAAGCTGGTTGGTCGAGCAATTTGAGCACTGCCGTTGGTTATGAGATCCATGATTTCCCTCTCGAGTTTCAGTAATCGTTGATCCGCCACCTCAGATTGCTGAAGACTGCGAGATTCAAACCCCTCCAGTTACCGCTCCATTTCTATTTTCACTGTGCCAACTTTTGTGTTTAACGTAACGAAAAGTTCGCGAAATTTCTCGTTTCCTTTACTGCGACATTCTCGTTTTCCGCTCCTGGTCGTTGTTTCCATTGTCTCTCCAACAAGTTGCATATCGGCTGAATTCGGTGCCCCCAAAATAAAATTCATGTTGATCCGGCTCAACATTTTCATCCGTCAAAGCAGTGCGAAGTCTAAGCGGTAACTTATTTCGGTTGCTTGAAGTTGTTAAATTACGCTGGCCCAACTACTTCCTTAAATCTGACACTTTCAAGTCCATTAGTTTCGTTTTTAGATATTCAAGATATTCACAACTCCACCGCTGTCACCAATTGTTACGATTTCACCGAGTGTTTATTCAAATTATTTATCCGGTTCGATCACTGAATTGTGAATATTAAACTCGCAAACTTAAATTTTTACAATAAATTTATCCCGCAATAAATTCCACAATATTTCACAAATAATTATTACAACACTAATTTTCCACAATAATTATCATTACAATTATTTTAACATTTCACTTTCAGTTTTTATCACTTCCCGATATTAACCCTTCGAAATTGAACTGTTGCGTAACTCAAATGTCTACACCTGTTTATACGACGCAAATCTTGTGGAGCATTCGATACCGGTTGCATCTCTACACTTCGCCAATATTCTTTTCGTCGTATTTGGTTCGCGCCGCCTATTTCATTATTTATTTTTATTTTATTCATATGTGTAAACATTTGGTTACAGGGTAACCCCAAAACTACAGCTAAAAGCCTGATTTCCATTATGAAAAAATACTGATAAATTAGTCAAGGCAGGATAAAATATATAGTTTTTCTTAAAGTGCGAGTGAAATAAAAAATATTGCCACTACAAAAATATTGAATAAATTTTTATGGTTACTGACAAAATATATCAAGAGAAGTATTTTTATTCAGTACTGTGGCCCTATTCTGGTTTTCCCAGGGAATTGGGAATTGGGAATTTTTGACGTTTTTATAACAGTTGGGAATTATTTTTTCCAAAAGTGTATTCTGGCTATTGGGAAAAATATTTCGTTTGGAAAAAATAATTCCCAATTATAACAGTTTTGACATTTATTTTTCCCTATTAAAATTCTTGGGAATTCATATTTCTTATGGTAAAATACTCGTAATCATAATACTAGAGTATAAATTTAAATTTTTTTTATTATTTCCTATAAGCAAACCACCTATTTTTCTAAATTTGGTCTTATCTGCCCTAAAATATAAAAAAAATAGCTCATTCATAAATACTAATAATCATAATAAATAGTGAATGTAGAAAATAATTGCGACCCTAAAAAATTTTTAATTTTTTTTTTTTTTTTTTTTTTTATATTTTATACTATGCTATCTTTTTTGGGGCTCAAGGCTCTCCCAGCATTTTCGCGGTTCGCTTATTTACGTCCTACTTTACGCCTTAACGGCCAAACCGAGGACGTACGGCTATAGGTCCGATTTTCGTAGAACCATCTGCGCATTGCATAGCTCCATGCCAGCCTATAGTACTGACATAAAAGATGGGTCGGCCCATGAGTTCTGCACTCCAACAGGGGGTCATAGATGTGTTCATTTACACCATCGATCGTAATCAGATGGTGAAAAGTCCCTTTTGCATCCCGCCCCTATCGGGATTCGAACCCGGTACCTTCCGCTCCAACTGCCACAGCTTTAACCACTGAGCCACCTGGGCGGTAAATTTTTAATTGTTTTTCAAAAGCGAAAACACCTACTTTTTTTTTTAATTTGTTATTCGTCCGTAAATATTTAAATCATATTCAAATATAATAACATAGCACACCATGGAAAAAACCTGTCACGAATCACAGATGTCACCTGTGATAATTAAAAAGAAAATTATAACAGTAGGGATTACCCTGTAACCAAATGTTTACATATACGAACAACATAAAAAGAAATAATGAAATAGGCGGAGCGAACCAAATACGACGCAACGAAAATTCGAGAAGTGTAGAGAAGCAAAATAATGGAATGTTCTACAAGCCTTTGCGTCGTATAAATACGTGTAGACATTTGAGTTACGAAACAGTTCAATTTTGAATTTCGAAGTGTTAATATCGGGAAGTGATAAAAAGTGAAGTGTTAAAATAATAGTAGTGATAAATATTGTGAAAATAAAAGTGAAAATAAATATTAGTGAATTATTTGATTTCGCCGAGTGGTTATTCTAATTATTTTATCCGGTTCGATCACTGGATTGTGAATATTAAACTCGCAAAGATTAAATTTCAATTAAATTTATTTCCCACAAAAACTACACAAATATTTCACAAATAATTCACTAATATTTATTTTCAATATTATTTTCCACAATATTTATCACTACTATTATTTTAACACTTCACTTTTTATCACTTCCCGATATTAACACTTCGAAATTCAAAATTGAACTGTTTCGTAACTCAAATGTCTACACGTATTTATACGACGCAAAGGCTTGTAGAACATTCCATTATTTTTCTTCTCTACACTTCTCGAATTTTCGTTGCGTCGTATTTGGTTCGCTCCGCCTATTTCATTATTTCTTTTTACTTTGTTCGTATGTGTAAACATTTGGTTACAGGGTAATCCCTACTGTTATAATTTTCTTTTCAATTATCACAGGTGACATCTATGATTCGTGACACTACCCTCCGCCCAAACCTGTTCGTCCCGAACAGGATCCAAATCTCTTCCTCTATAGAACGCCAGTCGCTTCAGGCGTACAACCTTGGGTTTTCCTCGTACTCCTCTTTGGATCCTATAGATCACGTCGTTAGTTCTGACCTTGTACGGTCCCTCCCATCTAGTTTCTATCTTCTTTGATAATCTGTTACTTCATCGTGTTCCAGTTCCTCCATCCAATTTCCCACAAACAACCGTTTCCGAGTGTAGTGGTCGCTTCGTCCGATGATCCAATGTTATCCTCCTTACGATCGGCTGCTCCCCGTTGTTCAGTTACAAAGGCAGTTCGACATTACCGTAGCCCAATGTTCCCCGTCCAAAATCCAATACGAATCCATTTCGTTTCATGAAGTCCATTCCCAGGATGACCTCATCCATAATATCCGCAACCAGAACTTCATGTCGAAAACCATTGTTCCCGATTCGTATGGTCACCTCCTTCTTTCCTTTGATAGCTGCACTGTCGCCTGTCGCCGTTTGTAACTTGAACCCTTCCATAGGCTCAACTCCATCCGTGATAAAATCTGGCCGCACAATCGTTCTCGTTGCTCCGGTGTCCAATGTTATCATACTGGATCGTCCTTCTACTTCACCTCTCACCATCAAGCTCTCACCACCTTTTACCAATCTGGAAATGGGGATGAAGGTTATGGAGCATTTGGTTGTGGGAGTCAGCTTTTGCTCCTCAAAGCTGACGCGTTCATTTAACACTTTCGTTGTTGTTTGGCGTTCCTCCTCGGCTGGTATTTTTCGTTCCTCCGGTGGCCTTCGGTACATCGGCGATGGTGTTCTCGCCCGTTTGCGCCTTATCTCCCAGCATTCCCTTGAGATGTGTCCTATTTTGTCACAAACCCAACATCTGATTTTACTAGTTCCATCCCGGAATCTCGTTGTCCGCCAGTTATCTGTTGGTTTGATGTTATTGCCCTGTTTGTGACTGATTGCTGGTCCCACTTCCACACGACGTACCTTGACTGCTGGTTTGATGATGTTGTTTGCAGTCTCGTTGGTTAGGGCACACGCGATGGTTTCCGCAAACGTTGCTTTTGGAGACAATACAACTGCACGTCTCGCATCCGGATCCCGTATACCATCGGTGAAAGCGTCGATCTTGATACGCTCGGTGTATTCACCTGCCATGTTGTAGTGGGCGAGGTGCACTAACCGCTCTATATCAGCCGCATACTCCTGGAGCGTCTCTCCAACCCGCTGACATCGTCCCTTTAACTCCATACGATGTAGCTCCCGTCGATGGTCACCACCATATTTCCGCTCCAAAGCCAACATGATTTTGCCGTAATCCTCTCGTTCGTATTCCGGCACGATTTGTAGGAGCTCCGCAGCACTGCCTTTTAGCGCTACAATTAATGCTGCCACTTGATCCTTGCCACGCCAACCATTCGTGGTAGCCGCCATTTCAAACTGGAGTTTGAAGATGTTGAATGGTGTCGTTCCGTCGAACGTTGGTGGTTTCAATTTCATTGAGCTGATTGGTCGAGTAACTTGAGCGCTGCCGTTGGTTTTGAGATCCATTAGCTCCTTTTCAAGTTTCTGGAATCGTTGATCGGTCACCTCGATTTGATGATCTATCTTTCGAGAATTTCTGGATTCATACTCTTCCAATTTATTTTCCATATCAAATTTGACCGTATCAACTTTTGCGTTAAATGTCATGGACATATCTCGAAATTTCTCCTTCACGTCAGCCATTAAATCTTGCTGAAATTTTTCCGTGCGATCCATCCGTTCTATTAACATTTCTTGTCCGCTAGATATTTTTCCCTCGAGGCCACCGATCATTAGCTCCTGTTCAGCACGCAATACTCTTTGCTCGGTAATCATTTTTACTTCGAAGCCGCCGATCATTTGCTGCATTGCGGTCATTAATTGCCCCATGTCGAACGCTCCTGGTGTTGTTGGAGTGGTTTCTCGTACGGTGACATTCTCGTCTTCCGCTGTGGTCGTTGACTCTGTTGTCACTTCAACCGCTTGCACCTCGGTTGAATCCGGTGCCCCAAAATTAAACTCATGTTGATCTGGGTCAACATTTTCATCCAACAAAGCTGTACGGAGTCTCAACTGCAACTCATTTCGGTTGCCCACAGTTGGTAGATTCCGTAGCCCCAACTCCTTCTTCAAATCTGCCACTTTTAAGTCCAATAATTTCATCTTGGATATTCACAATCCCACCGCTGTCACCAATTAATACGATTTCGCCGAGTGGTTATTCTAATTATTTTATCCGGTTCGATCACTGGATTGTGAATATTAAACTCGCAAAGATTAAATTTCAATTAAATTTATTTCCCACAAAAACTACACAAATATTTCACAAATAATTCACTAATATTTATTTTCAATATTATTTTCCACAATATTTATCACTACTATTATTTTAACACTTCACTTTTTATCACTTCCCGATATTAACACTTCGAAATTCAAAATTGAACTCAGTCGTAACTCAAATGTCTACACGTATTTATACGACGCAAAGGCTTGTAGAACATTCCATTATTTTTCTTCTCTACACTTCTCGAATTTTCGTTGCGTCGTATTTGGTTCGCTCTGCCTATTTCATTATTTCTTTTTACTTTGTTCGTATGTGTAAACATTTGGTTACAGGGTAATCCCTACTGTTATAATTTTCTTTTCAATTATCACAGGTGACATCTGTGATTCGTGACAAAACCATTAAAAAGGTACTCTAGTGGCGAACATATAAAACTATTTGTTTCACAGAGGGGAAATAATTCCCAGCACAACAGAATACACTTTTGGGAATTGGGGAATAAAATATTGGGAATTATTATAATTGGGAATTGGGAAAATTGTTTCCCCAATTCCCAATTCCCAGGAAAAATCAGAATAGGGCCACTGGAGAAATATTTTATAGGCAAAATAAAGATGGATGATTTTTTATGGTCAATTTATAATTTTAACATTTCGTTTTGTGCCATTCATCTTTAAGGCTGATTTCCATTATGAAAAAAATTTTGTAAGTATTTTTTACTGAAAAAACCAAAGCGAAAAAAAATTTAAAATGCCATTAGAGTGACTGAGATCGTTTTTTACTTTTTTTTATGGTGGATATATTTTGACAGATGCGTGTAACATAACCAATAAATTTCAATTTAATTTTGTTTTTGTAATAACAGACAAAATACACTTTAAGTCTACAGCAATAAATACATAAAAAATAAACTTAACATAATTATTCATTATTTCAATTATTTTCACAATGAATCAAGAATGAATGGCACAAAACGAAATATTAAAATTATTAACTAACAATAAAAAATCATCCATCTTTATTTTTCCTATAAAATATTTCTCCAGTACTGAATAAAAATACTTCTCTTGATATATTTTGTCAGTACTGCTATAATTATTTTCTCAGTAACCATAAAAATTTACTCAGTACTGAATACATTTTTTGTACTGGAAATATTTTTTATTTCACTCGCAATTTAAGAAAAATTATATTTATTATCCCGCCTTGACTATTTTGTCAGTATTTTTCATAATGGAAATCAGGATTTAAGGCTGATTTCCATTATGAAAAAAAATTGACAAAATAGTAAAGGCGAGAAAAAAATATAGTTTTTCGTAAAGTGCGAGTGAAATAAAAAATATTTCCAGTACAAAAAATGTATTCAGTACTGAGTAAGTTTTTATTGTTACTGAGAAAATAATTATAGCAGTACTGACAATGATTTTTTATGATTAGTTAATAATTTATTTAACATTTCGTTTTGTGTCATTCATCTTAATTCATCGTGAAAATAATTGAAATAATGAATGATTATGTTAAGTTTATTTTTTTTAAATTTACTGTTGTAGACTTAAAGTGTATTTTGTCTGTTTTTTCAAAAACAAAAATAATTGAAATTTATTGGGTATGTTATTACACGCATCTGTCAAAATATATCCACTATAAAAAAAGGCAAAAGTAAAAAACTATATCAGTCACTCTAATGGCAATTTTAATTTTTTTCTCGCTTTGGTTTTTTCAGTAAAAAATACTGACAAAATTTTTTTCATAATGGAAATCAGCCTTTATTCATGGTGAAAATAATTGAAATAATGAATAATTATGCTAAGTTTATTTTTTCTAAATAATTGTTGTAGATTTAAAGTGTATTTTGTCTTTTTTTTTCAAAAACAAAAAAAAATTGAAATTTATTGATTATGTTGCACGCATCTATCTGCGGATAACTGGAGGGTTCGACAAAGGATAATTTTGGCACCATGCAACAGATGCAACTTCGGACTCAAAATATATCTGTCAAAATATATCCACTATAAAAAAAAGGCAAAAGTAAAAAACTATCTGTCACTCTAATGGCAATTTTAATTTTTTTTCTCGCTTTGGTTTTTTCAGTAAAAAATACTGACAAAATTTTTTTCATAATGGAAATCAGCCTTTATTCATGGTGAAAATAATTGAAATAATGAATAATTATGCTAAGTTTATTTTTTTCTAAATTATTGTTGTAGATTTAAAGTGTATTTTGTCTTTTTTTTTCAAAAATAAATAAAATTGAAATTTATTGGTTATGTTACACGCATCTATCTGCGGATAACTGGAGGGTTCGACAAAGGATAATTTTGGCACCATGCAACAGATGCAACTTCGGACTCAACAAATTATAACCAAACACATGATCGGCGGCCTCGAAATAAAAATGATTACCAGTCAAGAAAAATTAAAAAACGACATAAAAAGGCAGATGAGTGTCGAGGAAGAGAAAATGAATATCGGACAAGAAAAGCTTATAGAATGGATGAATCGCCAGGAGAGATTTCAGCAAAAGTTTATAGACGAAGTCAAACAAAAATTTCGGAATATGTCCATGTCCTTTAACCAAAAGTGGAAACAGTTAAAATAGAATTGGATCACAAAAATAACAAAAAACAAACAAATCAAGGTGGCGATTACTGGATGAACGATTACTGGAACTCAAAATAGAATGGATAGATTTAAAAACTAACAGCTCAAATTGCTCGAACAAACCACTCAATCAAATTAAAACCACCAACTTTCGATGAAACAATAGTTAGGTATTGCGAGGAAAAAGCGTAACAGGTTTGGTAGAGAGTAGTGTGAAGTTATGAATTACAGTAAGAATTGTTGCAATTGTTGCAGAAGTTGACGGCATACCCTATAACCAAATATTTATAGATATTGTGACGAATCACAGATGTCACATGTGATAGTTAAAAAGAAAAATTATAGCAGTAGGGGTTACCCTGTAAGCAAATGTTTACACATACGAACAAAATAAAAATAAATAATGAAATAGGCGGAGGGAAGAAAATACGACGAAAAGAACATTCGCGAAGTGTAGAGATCCAAAATAATGGAATGTTCTACAAGTATTTGCGTCGTATAAATACGTGTAGACATTTGAGTTACGAAACAGTTCAATTTTGAATTTCGAAGTGTTAATATCGGGAAGTGATAAAAAGTGAAGTGTTGAAATAATTGTAGTGATAATTATTGTGTAAAATAAGTGTAGTAATAATTATTTGTGAAATAATTGTGGAATTTATTGGGAAATAAATTTATTGTAAAAATTAATCTTTGCGAGTTTAATATATTCACAACCCAGTGATCGAACCGGAAAAATAATTTGAATAACCACTCGGCGAAATCGTAACAATTGGTGACAGCGGTGGTATTGTGAATATCTACAATGAAATAAATGAACTTAAAAGTGACAGATTTGAAGAAGGAGTTGGATCAGCGTAGTTTATCAACTTCGGGCAACCGCAATGAGTTGCAGCTGAAACTCCGCGCTGCTTTGGCAGAGGAAAATGTTGACTCAGATCAACATGAGTTTAATACGGGGGCACCGGATTCAACCGAAATGCAAGCGGTTGAAGCCACAACGGAATCAACGACCAGGGCGGAAGAAGAATTTGTCGTCGTTAAAGAAACTACTCCAACAACATCTGGAGGTTTCGATATGGGGCAACTAATGGCCGTAATTCAACAGATACAGCTACAAACACAACAAATGATCGATGGCCTCGAAACGAAAATGGTTACCATACAGGCGCAAATGATCGGCGGCCTCGAAGGAAAAATAACAAGCGGTCAAGAAAGATTGGAGGAGCAGATGCGAGCCGACCAGAAAAAAATGGTAACTAGACAGCGACAAATTCTGGAAAAGTTGGAACAACTGGAAAAGTTTCAGAAAGATTTAATTGCTGATGTGAACAAGAAATTTCTAAATATGTCCATTACATTTAACTCCAAAATGGACACGGTTAAAAAGGAAATAGACCAACAACTTGAGGTGGCCGATCAACGATTCATGAAGATCGAACAAGAGCCAATGAATCTTAAAACCAACGGCATGGCTCTAATTACTTGACCAACCAGCTCAATAAAGTTGAAGCGACCAACGTTCGACGGAACCACACCATTCAACATCTTCAAACTCCAGTTTGAAATGGCGGCTACCACGAACGGTTGGTGTGAGGAGGATCGAGTGGCAGCACTAATTGTGGCGCTAAAAGGCAGTGCTGTGGAACTGCTCTTACAAATCGTGCCGGAATACGAACGAGAGGATTACGGCAAAATCATGTTGCGGAAATACGGAGGTGACCATCGACGGGAGCTACATCGTATGGAGTTGAAGGGACGATGTCAGCGGGTTGGAGAGACGCTCCAGGAGTAAGCGGCTGATAAAGAGCGGTTAGTGCACCTCGCCCACTACAATATGGCAGGAGAATACACAGAGCGTATCAAGATCGACGCTTTCACCGATGGTATACGTGATCGCAATACGAGACGTGCAGTTGTATTGTCTCCAAAGTCATCGTTCGCGGAAACCATTGCGTGTGCACTAACCAACGAGACTGCAAACAACACCATCTGGTTTAGTCATGGTACGTCGTGTGGAAGTGGAACAAGCTATCAGTCACAAACAGGGAAATAACATCAAACCAGCAGATAACTGGTGGACAACGAGATTCCGGGATGAAACTAGTAAAATCAGATGTTAGGTTTGTGACAAAATAGGACACATCTCAAGTGAACACTAGGAGATAAGGTGCAAACGGGAGAGAACACCATCGCCCATGTACCGAAGGCCACCGGAGGAAAGAAAAGCAGCAGCCGAAGAGGAAGGTCAAACAATAACCAAGGCCTTAAACGAGTAAGGCGTTAAATGAGTTGAGGAGCAAAAGCTGACTCTCACAACCAAATGCTCCATAACCTTCATCCTCATTTCCAGATTGGCAAAAGGTGGTGATAGCTTGATGGTGCGAGGTGAAGTAGAGCGACGATCCAGTATGATAACGTTGGACACTGGAGCAACGAGAACGATTGTGCGGCCAGATTTTATCACGGATGGAGTTCGACCTATGGATGGGTTCAAGTTGCAAACGGTAACAGGCAACAGTGTAGCTATTAAAGGAAAGAAGGAGGTGGCAATACGAATCGGGAACAATGATTTTCGACATGAAGTTCTGGTTGCGGATATTGGAAATGAGGTCATCCTGGGAATGGACATCATGAAACGAAATGGATTCGTATTGGATTTTGGACGAAATAACATTGAGCTACGGTAATGTCGAACTGCCTTTGTAACTGAACAACGGGGAAAAGCCAATCGTAAGGAGGATAACATTGGATCATCGGACGAAGCTACCACCATACTCGGAAACAGTTGTTTGTGTGAAATTGCATGGAGGTCCTGAAACACAACGAAGGAAAGGATTACCAAAGAAGTTAAAACCTGGATGGGAGGGACTGTACAAGGTCAGAACTAACGACGTGATCTATAGGATCCAAAAAGGAGTACGAGGAAAACTCAAGGTTGGACACCTGGAGCGACTGGCGTTCTACAGAGGTAGAGGTCTGGATCCTGTTCGGGACGAATAGGTTTGGGCGGAGGGTAGTGTCACGAATCACAGATATCACCTGTGATAACTAAAAAGAATCATAAATTATAGCAGTAGGGGTTACCCTGTAACCAAATGTTTACAAATGCGAACAAAATAAAAATAAATAATGAAAAAGGCGGAGCGAACAAAATACGACGAAAAGAACATTCGCGAAGTGTAGAGCTGAAAAATAATGGAATGTTCTACAAGTATTTGCGTCGTACAAATAGGTGTAGACATTTGAGTTACGAAACAGTTCAATTATGCATTTCGAAGTGTTAATATCGGGAAGTGATAAAAAGTGAAAGTGAAGTGTTAA
Source organism: Tipula lateralis (assembly GCA_963932295.1). Classification (NCBI taxonomy): domain Eukaryota; kingdom Metazoa; phylum Arthropoda; class Insecta; order Diptera; family Tipulidae; genus Tipula; species Tipula lateralis. The sequence goes on from OZ010738.1 coordinate 120,837,278, forward strand.
AATAATTGTAGTGATAATTATTGTGTAAAATAAGTGTAGTAATAATTATTTGTGGCCTGTGGGTGGGGCAACCATGTTTCGTAAATATTTCGAACGAAACATGAGATCCATAGAATACCACCACAGTATAGCGACTAAATCTGGTTGACCCGCATCCGTAAAAAACAATTACAGTAAAAAATGTCAACAAAATCAAAAAATCGGATACCGCCTAAATAACAATGACCTCCCGCTTAAGTACCCAGATACGAGATTGAGTATCAGCACGTTGGACGGCAGTCGATAATCGAATGTGTAAGCTTCGCTTGCACATGAGATTAGCCAACCTGTCAATTGTTTGTGTACATGCGCCCACTGATGTAAGCCAACCCCAAGATAAAGACTCATTTTACAATAATTTGGATAATCTGATGGGCTCTATACCTGAGCACGATATCAGATTGGTGATTGGCGACTTTAATGCTAAAGCTGGCAGAAATCAGACTGACTTATGCGATAATATAGGTCCGTACTCCCGACACGAAACTGCGACCGAAAATGGGGAAAGAATGTACTTTGCGATCGCTCATGATCTCAAAGTGGCAAGTACATTCTTTCCCCATAAAAATATCCATTTGAAAATATGGACACATCCACGTAAAACATCCCGAAGCCAAATTTACCATGTGTTGATTTCAAAAGACCGGACTCGGGTTGTCTAAGACGTGAGATCGTATCGGTCGTCAACAAAATTCGTAGGCAGTGACCATTTTATGGTTGCTGCAAAGCTACGATGGAAATTTTCATACAAGTAAAGGAGGACAGGAGCATATAAAACGCGATTCTCCTGTGAAGGTCTGATAAATGAAGAAACGCAACGAAAATATCAATATCTTGTCAGCAATAGCATTTTACGATCCAATTACCAATCTGATGATGTCAACAGTGTCTGGAAAGTATTGAAAACCTCGGTTGTCGATGCTGCCCAGCACACTCTCGGTCTAGTGAAAACTAAGCCCAAAAATAATTGGTTTGATGAGGAGTGTCGTCTTGCTGTTGAGCAACGCAATATAGCCCACAATGAAGCGCAGACTCAGTTTACAATTGCAAGGAAAAACAAGGCAGTTCTTGCTATAGAAGGACAGCTAAACGCATTTGTAGACAGAAGAAGCGCGAATGGTGGAAGGCCAAGGTCTTAAGAGTACAACAACTCAGCAATGAGCACAATTCGCGTGGTTTCTTTAAAGTAATCACCGAATTGCACCATACCTTAAGATCTCGGTCAACTGCCATTCGGGACCAGGATGGAAACCTCTGTGTTAACGTCGATGCGGTACTCGATACATGGCGTGAACATTTTTCTGGCTTACTTAACGTTCCACATGCATCACAAGCTGTATTTGAATACCCTCAAATACAGACCGCGGAGATGTTCATTGAGGATCCATCCTATGAGGAATTCACAATGGCCATGCAGAGATTAAAGAAAAATCGTTCACAAGGGGTTGATTGCATTAATTCAGAGCTCTTGATATTCGGAGGGCTAACTTTGTGGAACTGTCTTTATGACCTTATTCGATTGGTATGGCGAAATGAAGTTATGCCTGACGAATGGAAAGTGACCGCGTTATGCCCAATATTTAAAAAGGGTGATCGCATGAAATGCGAGAACTATCGCGGTATAGCTCTCCTTTGCACAGCATACAAGTTACTGTCATACATTATCTTGAGACGAATTACTCCTCTGGCGGAGGAGGTTGTCGGTGACTACCAAGGAGGATTCAATTAAATTTAATTAAAGGTTTAATTAAATTTAATTGAACACTTTATTATTTTTTAAAAATTGTACAATCACTTAAACACCGACTGACTTGTAGCAATCCCAAAATTGAAAAAGTTTGTTTTGGTGTTTATGTGAAAAGAAGTAACCGCCATATTGAATTTTTATATACACCTCTCACTCATATTGATAATAACGCTTGAAACAAAAGATTTTGTATGGAAACACAACAACAGTTTTGCTTATGTTCATTCTATATAGTATTATATATTTCTATGATTATCACAGGTGACATCGATTCGTAACAATAGTCAACCTCTAAAAAAATATTAATTCCTCTATATTTTCAAATAACTAATTTTCTGATCAAAATTTGTGATCCGAATAATTTTTTGGATCACATTTTTTTGTTGCTTTGAATGTAAAATTTGATCTGATCAGGATCACTGTGCGTCAAGAAACACGGCTAATATTATCATGTGGAAATTGAATAATGAATCAACGTTTTTGAATAATAGTGGTGATTATCAAAGTGTTTCGTAAGTCTTATAAATTTATCTGTGAATTATTTAAAGAATTTACTATGGAAACTAAATAAGATTTAAAAATTATATTTGCTGAGTCTTTCATTTTCGATTTGTCAGCCAGAGCTTATACTACAAATGGCTAAACCCTATAGTATCGGTTGAGAAATTGTGACCTGTAGCCCTATTCTGGTTTTCCTTGAGAATTGGTGTTATGTTTAACTTCTGATTAATTATATAAATCTCGATTAGAAAAATACACATTTGTAAGTTTAGTTCTGCTTTATTTCAATCTCTACGATACAATGATGTTTTAACCCGACCACTCTGAAGTACGCTCTCATTCTCTATATAATGGATACGTTCAATGTCAAACTCCGAACACAAACATTACACCCTCACACTAAGTTAAAACATCGTTTACTTATACATAAAAATAAAAATGAACCTTAATATATTATAATTATATTATAATTTCAATACAAAATTTTATATCTTATTTTAGTTATAATAATGGTTTATAAATTTAAACGCACCGGTTTTTTTATACATCTTTTTTGTCTTACATCATTATTAACAACATTGGCAATTCCACCATCCACTATAACACCTTGAATCTTTTCAGTTTCGATAGAATTATTTAACTCATTAACATTATTTTGAATGCTGGAACTACCATTATCGCCATTTTCATAATTTATTGGTAAATTTGAGTTTTCTAAATCCCTTTTTACCATTCCTTTATTACTAAAATCTGATCTAACTTGTTTTACAACTTTGTCACTTACACATACATTTTCATTGTTGTTATAATTATTGTGTAACTCATTTTGATTATCTGATATACTTTGATCAACAGAGTTTCTTATTTGATTTACATGTCTCTTTATTGTTTTATCATTCTTTAATTTGCATATATAAGTACGGGGACCTAAAACTTTATTTATAACTGCATCAACCCATTTACTATGATTAGGGTCTGAATAATCCCTAATTATCACCCTCTCCCCACTAAGATACTGTTTCATGCGTTTTCCTCTATAATTACGAACCTGGTTTTCCTGAGCATTCTCAACTATCTGCTTCTGACAGGGTGGCTTTAACAGATTAAATAATGTTTTAAGCTCTCTGCCAAACATTAATTTTGCAGGTGTTTCATTAGTTGTGCAGTGCTTTGTCATTCTATAACTAAACAAAAATCTATCTACAGCTAACTCTAAACTATAATTACGTTTGTTACGCATATACTCATCTACAACAGCTTTAATGGTCTTTTTAAACGTCTTTACCATATTCTCAGCACTTCCATTCGTTGCTGGATGCCCCGGTGGTGTTAAAATATGTTTAATACCATTAAGTTTCAAAAATTCATTCATGTTCAAAGCACACAATTGGCTACCATTATCTGTTACTAGGACATCTGGTAAACCAAAACGACTAAATAATTCTCTGAATTTACTTTTTGTAACTTCTGTCGTAGCTGAACTTATTTTAAAAACTTCTACCCACTTAGTATACGCATCCACTACTATCAGAAACATATTATTATAAAATGGACCAGCAAAGTCAGCATGAATTCTACCCCACGGTTTACCAGGGTTTTCCCACGGGATCAATGCTGCTTTTGGTGGATCCGGTTGAACAACTAAACATGATCGACAATTCCTAATCATTTGTTGAATATCATCATCTATCTTTGGCCACCATACGTAAGATCTAGCTAAAGATTTGGTTTTCACTATACCAAAATGGGAAATGTGCATCTCATTTAAAATACACTCTCGTAACTTGTTAGGTATTACAACTCTCCACCCTCTTAACAGTACGTCTTGTTCAACTGTTAGTTCGTCCTTAATTCTTACATATGGTTTAAAATCTTCGTCACATAATTTTTCTAAATTTCCATATTTTACTCCGTCTGTTACCTTAGATAAGATTTTATCCTTTTGAGTTTCTTTCCTGATGGTTTTGTAATCTAAAACTATATCTTTCCCTTTATCCATGAAATTTAAATAATTTGTTGAATCTTCCTCCCCTAAATCAGTATTTTGACTTGGTAAGCGAGATAACCCATCAGCACTGTTGTCGCAACTCTTAATGTATTCAATTTTATATTTAAATCCTGACAAAAAATGTGCCCAGCGCTGCAATCTACTGGCTGCAATTTGAGGTAGACCCTTATTTTCCCCGAACAACGCTAACAATGGTTTATGGTCAGTTCTTAGTGTGAATTCTATACCTATCAAATACTGAAAAAGTTTTTTAACTGCATAATATATTGCTAATGCTTCTTTGTCTAAAACACTGTAGTTTTTTTCAGCATCAGTCAACGTTCGTGAAATAAATGCTATAGGTTTTTCTTCCGTGTCTGAAAATTTATGCGACAATATTGCACCTATTCCTTTCTGAGAAGCATCACAAGTTAGAATTATGGGCACTTTTGGATTGAAATGAACCAGAATTATATCCGAAACAATTTCCTTTTTTATTATATCAACTGTCTTCTGACACTCAACAGACCATTCAAATTTTTCCGATTTTTTTAATAATTTGTACAGTGGATTCATTATTGTTGCTAAGTTCTTAATAAATTTACCGTAATAATTCACAAGACCACAAAATGCTCTAACTTCGGTAACATTACTCGGAACCTCTGCTTTTAATATTGCATCAATTCTGTTGTTTGTTTTGCACAAACCTTGATCATTTACCCTATAACCCAGATAATCTATATTATCTTTAAAAAATTCGCACTTTGATTTATTTAACCTTAATCCTGCATCATTTAAACGTTTGAAAACTTTTTCTAAATTTGCTAAATGTTGTTCTTCATTAATACCTGTTACAACTAAATCGTCAATAAAAGCTACAACACCATCAAGCCCTAACAGTAATTTCTCCATTGTAAACTGGAAAACACCACTTGCTGGCTTTATGCCATATGGCAAACGATTCATTTGAAATACCCCTTTATGGGTACTCCATGTTACATAATTTTTTGCTTTCATCGTCCAGTTCAAGTTGATTATATGCACAAGAAAGATCCAGTTTTGAAAATTTTTTTCCTCCACGCAATGAATTGACAATTTCATCTATTCTTGGAAGAGGATGGTTAAAATCTTTGATGAATTTGTTTACAGTAACCTTGTAATCACCACATATTCTGACACGACCATCAGACTTCAAAATTGGTACTAAAGGAGTTCCGTAATCTGATGTTTCAACTGGTGTCAGGATACCTTCTTTCACCAATTTTTCCAACTCTTCTTCAACCTTACTCTTAAATGCGTACGGCACTGGCCTCGGCTTAAAAAAAATTGGAGAAGCGTTTTCTTTCAGTTCCAATTTAACCTTATTCAATTTGAATTTACCCACCCCATCTTTAAACAAATCCTGATATTCATGCAATAGGTTATTCAAATTTAAAGAATTTATTTTATTTAGACTAGAAACTTGTAAATCAAATTTTCTCAAAAATTGTCGTCCTACTAAAGGTGGACCACCATTATCAATAACCATAAATACTAATAATTCTGTTTTGTTATTATAAGTTAGATTGGTTTCAATACAGCCCAACACGTTCATACTTCGACCGTCATACCCTTTCAAATGTAATTTTTTTTCAATAAACTTGAGATTGTAAAATGAATTTTCGTAAAAACTCTTCGACATTGCTCCAAAATTTGAGCCTGTATCAACTTCCGCATTAAACTTTATATTATTAATTTCAACTTTTATAGTAATTAATTTATCCCTATCATTATTCTCACTTCTCATGTTATACAAAACCTTTTCCATTTCAACATTATTACTAAAATTTTCAAGGTTATGTATACTTATTTCATCCCTATTCTCCTTGTCACACTGTTCGTTTACATAAAACATATTCTTGCCAAATTTATGGCAAACTCTTGAGCTGTGCCCCATCTTACCACAAGAAAAACACTTCATTGAAATAAATATACATTTTTCCTGATTATGATTATATCTATCGCAGCGACCACACCTTACATTTGTTTTACCTGGAGTTGCTGGTTTTTGTTGTGTTGATCCATTATTATTGCGGCTTCTACTAAGTTGTTGTTGATTCTGATGAACTGATTGTGTTTCATGACTTTTACTCGATTGCAAGGCACTGCATCCTTTTCTCAAAAAATTTAGGTTAGTTACTTTCGAATACTTCAACTCAACACGCATTGCAATTTCCAGTGCTTTCTCTAAGGTTACAGTATGGTCCTCTTCCGATAGTCTCTCAAAGACCTTTCCATCAAAACTGGTCACAAATTTGTTTATTAAATTGTGTTCTAGATGTTCCTGAAATTTACAGTTTGTAGCTAACCCTTTTAATCTTGCGCAGTACTCATTAGCGCTTTCTCCCGTATTGATACTAGCGCCAAAGAAAACTTTTCGTTCATCGAAAACTATTACTGTAGGCGTAAAATATTTGTCCAATATTACACAGAGCTCTACATATGATTTATCCTTTGGCAATTTTGGTGCACACAAATCCCTTAATAACTTGTATACTGTTGTATCTAAATAGTTTATTAATGCATTCCGTTTCCTGTCCTCATCGTTGATTAGATTGGTATCAAAGAAAAAATCAAGCTTTTCTTTATATATAATCCATTCTTCTTCCTGTGGTATGAATTTACTGAAATTCGATTGTATGATTTGCACATCTTTTTTGGACATCGTGTCATTTATCTGTTTAATCCTCGTCGCCAATTGTTATGTTTAACTTCTGATTAATTATATAAATCTCGATTAGAAAAATACACATTTGTAAGTTTAGTTCTGCTTTATTTCAATCTCTACGATACAATGATGTTTTAACCCGACCACTCTGAAGTACGCTCTCATTCTCTATATAATGGATACGTTCAATGTCAAACTCCGAACACAAACATTACAATTGGGAATTGTGTTAAAAAATTCTTAATTCCCAACTACAATATATCCCAAAATGTATTCCCCAATTCCCAAAAGTGTATTCTGGCGTGCTGAGAATTATTTCCCCTCTGTGAAACACATAGTTTTAAATGTTCGCCACTACGATTTCGCCGAGTGGTTATTCAAATAATTTATCCGGTTTCATCACTGGATAGTGAATATTAAACTCGCAAAGATTAATTTTTACAATAAATTTATTTCACAACAAATTCAACAAATATTTCACAAATAATTATTACTACACTTATTTTACACAATATTTATCACTACAATTATTTCAACACTTCACTTTTTATCACTTCCCGATATTAACACTTCGAAATTCAAAATTGAACTGTTTCGTAACTCAAATGTCTACACGTATTTATACGATGCTAATACTTGCAGAACATTCCATTATTTCGGATCTCTACACTTCGCGAATGTTCGTTTCGTCGTATTTGTTCGCTCCGCCTTTTTCATTATTTATTTTTATTTTGTTCGCATTTGTAAACATTTGGTTACAGGGTAACCCCTACTGCTGTAATTTTTTTTAAATTATCACAGGTGACATCTGTGATTCGTCACATTACCCCTAGCCCAAACCTGTTCGTCCAGAACAGGATCCAAACCTCTACCTCTGTAGAACGCCAGTCGCTCCAGGTGTACAACCTTGGGTTTTCGCCGTACTCCTTTTTGGATCCTATAGATCACGTCGTTAGTTCTGACCTTGTACGGTCCCTCCCATCCAGGTTGTAACTTTTTTGATAATCCTTTCCTTTGTTGTGTTTCAGTACCTCCATCCAATTTCACACAAACAACCGTTCCCGAGTATGGTGGTAGCTTCGTCCGATGATCCAATGTTATCCTCCTTACGATTGGCTCCTTCCCGTTGTTCAGTTGTAAAGGCAGTTCGACATTACCGTAGCTCAATGTTCTCCGTCCAAAATCCAATACGAATCTATTTCGTTTCCCAGGATGACCTCATCCACAATATTCGCAACCAGAACTTCATGTCGAAAATCATTGTTCTCGATTCGTATTGCCACCTCCTTCTTTCCTTTAACAGCTGCACTACTGTCGCCTGTTACCGTTTGTAACGTGAACCCATCCATTGGCTCAACTCCATCCGTTATTAAATCTGGCCGCACAATCGTTCTCGTTGCCACGGTGTCCAAAGTTATCATACTGGATCGTCCCTCTACTTCGCTTCACACCATCAAGCTATCACCACCTTTTGCCAATCTGGAAATGGGGATGAAGGTTATGGAGCATTTGGTTGTGGGAGTCAGCTTTTGCTCTTCAAAGCTGGTGCGTTTCTCTTGGGCTGGTAATTTCCTTTCCTCCGGTGGCCTTCGCTCTCGCCCGTTTGCGCCTTATCTCCCAGCCATCTCTCGAGATGTGTCCTGTTTTGTCACAAACCCAACATCTGATTTTACTATTCCCATCCCGGAATCCGCCGGAGTTATGTGCTGGTTTGATGTTATTGCCCTGTTTGTGACTGATTACTGGTTCCACTTCCACACACCTTGACTGCTGGTTTGATGAAGTTGTTTGTAGTCTCGTTGGTTAGTGCACACGCGATGGTTTCCGCGAACGATGATTTTGGTAACAACATGACTGCACGTCTCGTATCGGGATCCCATATTCCATCGGTGAAAGCGTCGATCTTGATCCGCTCTGTGTATTCTCCTGCCATATTGTAGTGGGCGAGGTGCACTAATCTGTGTCAGTCGCATACTCCTGGAGCGTCTCTCCAACCCGCTGACATCGTCACTTCAACTCCATACGATGTAGCTCCCGTCGATGTAGCTCCTGTATGGGTCAACAAAAGGAGTAGTACCATCCCCTTTTAGCAATCCAGGAAGGATGATATTGTAAAATACATCTGCTCCGATTAGAACATCAATCCGAGCTGGTACATTTTAGTTGGGATCAGCTAACATCAAATGATGCACATAATTGTACTGACTCTTGTATATTTTACTTGACGGTGTTAGTCCCGTTATTTTATTGAGGATTAAAGCTGTTGCCGTTGTCGAGAATGAAGATGACCAGTTTGACTTTATTTTCAGTTCTATGCTCGATTTCGAAATTCCAGTTTCATTTGCTCCTAGTCCATCTATTTTTGCGTAGATTTTGGACCTTTTTACACGAAGTCGCTGGCATGCTTCTTCCGTCATAAGAGTCACTTCGGAGCCTTGGTCGATTAATGCTTTTAATGTGATTTCCTCCCCATTTTCAGCTTCGGCTTTGAACAAAACTGTAGCGAGTATTATATGTTGTTCTTTGTTTTTCTTCTCTGTGGTGTGTAATGATGAGTTTTCTTGACTTGTTGATGTAGAAGTGGTTGTTTAAAAATGTCCGTTCTTCGGATTGTGCAATAGCGTGTTATGCCGGCTTTGGCATTGTATGCATGTTTGGACAGTCTTGCAATCAGGTAGCTGAAGATTACTTTTCAAACAGTTCCTGCATAACTGTAAGAGTATTCCAAGCTGATATTTTCATATATGTTCATCATTCCTTTGAATTTGTCACAATCAGATAGTTGATGTTTTAGCTTGCACAAGTCACATGTTGGAGGTTGGTTTGATGTTAAAAAGGTTGTTCCACTTGAACTTGCTTGTATCGGTATTACTGCAGTTTTGCGAATGCCCGTAAAATTGCTTCCAGTGCCGAAAAACGTGCTTCGAGAAACTTCATGAAGTGTTTTAGAGTTTGAATTTCTCTTGAATTTTCGAGTGTCATGTCATACGCCCTGTGTGAGTCATGATCTAATTTCTTTTCGAGGACATAGATCAGTATTTGATCCCAAGATTCTCTATCAACTCCTAGATTTTTGATCGCATGTAAACACTCGTTGGTCGTGTCGTAAAGTTTGATGATTTTCCATGCATCCTCGTAGTTTTCACCTATGGACTACAAATGGCTTATTCGTTTAGCAGCTTGACCGCTAACGCATGGTTTTAGATAGCTTTGTGTTGACCTTATTTCCTTGTATAAACTCCATTTTTATATTTTGTTGTTTTAATAATTTGGGAGATATACTTTCTTCTATTGCTGGTTTATATTTTGTTGTTGAATCATCTTGTTGTTCTGTATTTTCCTTCTCCGTCTCGTCAGGTGGGTTGAAGCTGAAACTGGTGGTTTGTAGCGTTGGTGTGAATGGCGCATCGTTATGAAGACGGGTACGCATTTCCTCGATGAAGGTCGCATACGTGTCTAAACCCTTTTTCCGTTGTTCGTAGTACTCATTTGTTCCTTCTAATTGGGGAACTGTTAGTCGAATTTTATCATCATTGCCTTTGTAGTCGGCATATAATGTTTTCAATGCGGCTATCTTGGCTTCGAGATACCTGATGGTTTTCCTGTCTTCTCTGTCTTTTTTATAGTTTCAATAAAGTTGAAACAGCTTCTCTGCTATTTCCTCTTGTTTTTGTAGAACTTCATCCATTTTGCCTGTTGTTGGTTGGCTGATTTGTATTTAAGTTGTTTAGTAGCTATTTAGTTGTTCAATAGCTTTTTGTTCGTGGACTGTATTTTGTTTTTGACTGTTGTTGTTTGCTGGTTATAATAGTTCACGTTTGTTTTACGTTGTTCTTAGGCTCGAAGGACCATGTTAATTTAACACTGAATTAAATAAATTTGAATTGAAAATAAACTTATACGTTAAATCATTTAAATCTATTCTCCTTTATTTTAATAATTCTACGGTTTATATACATGATTTTATTATCTTAATAGCCTAGTCAGCATTTCATTTTTAATAGACAATAAAAAATTTATAATAGTAAACAAAAACTGTATGAGAATAAATACTCGTATGCCATGCTTACTCAAGTTACTTAAAAGGATGCAAATGAATAAAAGATTATGTGTAAATAATGGCTATTCAGCATGTAAGTTATTCACCCGCAGTTTGTTGTAATAATTATTGTTGTAATATCAACAACTACAGCACGTCTCGAATCCGGATCCCGTATTCCATCGGTGAAAGCGTCGATCTTGATACGCTCTGTGTATTCACCTGCCATGTTGTAGTGGGCGAGGTGCACTAGCCGCTCTATATCAGCAACATACTCCTGGAGCATCTCTCCAACCCGAGACATCGTTGACATCGTCCCTTCAACTCCATACGATGTAGCTCTGGTCGATGGTCACCTCCATATTTACGCTCCAAAGCCAACATGATTTTACCGTAATCCTCCCCTTCGTATTCTGGAAAGATCTGAAGTAGTTCCGCAGCACTGCCTTTTAACGCCACAGTTAATACTGACATTCGATCCTCCTCACACCAACCATTCCTTGTGGCCGCCTTTTTAAACTGGAGTTTGAAGATGTTGAATGGTGTGGTTCCGCCGAACCTGGGTGGCTTTCCTTTTTTGAATTGGTTGGTCGAGCAATTGGAGTGCTGCCGTTGGTTTTTAAATCCATCAGTTTTTTCTCTATCTTCATGATTCTCTGATATGCCACATCAGATTGCTGAAGACTGCGAGATTCAAATTGCTCAAGTTTACGCTCCGTTTTTATTTTCACTGTGTCAATTTTTCGTTGACACATTTTTCCTGTTGTTCCTACCGTTCGATAATGCTCTTTTGTCCGGTTCTCATGACCTCCTGTTCCGCCAACAATATTTCTTGTCCCTTGTTATATCGGTTTTGAGCCCACCGATCATCTGCTGCATTTGAAGTTGCGTCTGAACTTGCATTTGTTGCATAGCCGCCATTAATTGTCCCATATCGAAACCTCCAGATGTTGTTGGAGCAGTTTCTTTAACGACGACATTCAGATCTTCCGCTCTGGTCGTTTGTTTTGTTGTCACTTCAACTGCTTGCACCTCGGTTGAATCCGGTGCCCCCAAATTAAATTCGTGTTGATCCGAGTCAACATTTTCCTCTACCAAAGCAGCGCGTGGTCTGAGCTGTAACTCATTGCGGCTGCCCGAAGTTGTTAAATTACGCTGGCCCAACTCCTTTAAGTCTGCCACTTTTAAGTCCATTAATTTCATTTTGGATATTCACAATCCCACCGCTGTCACCAATTGCTACGATTTCGCCAAGTGGTTATTCTAATAATTTATCCGGTTCGATCACTGGATTGAGAATATTAAACTAGCAAAGATTAGTTTTTACAATAAATTTATTTCCCAATGAACTCTACAAATAATTAATACAACACTAATTTTACAAAATAATTATCACTACAATTATTTCAAGACTTCACTTTCACTTTTTATCACTTCCCGATATTAACACTTCGAAATTCACAATTGAACTGTTCTGCAACTCTACACGTATTTATACAACGCAAATCCTTGTAAAAAATTCCATTATTTTGCATCTCTACACTTCACGAAACTTCGTTGCGTCGTATTTGGTTCGCTCCGCCTATTTCATTATTTATTTTTATTTTGTTTGTATGTGTAAACCTATTTCATTATTTATTTTTATTTTGTTTGTATGTGTAAACATTTACACAGGGTACAGGGTAACTCCTACTGCTATAATTTTTCTTTTTAACTATCCCAGGTGATATCTGTGATTCGTCACAATAACATAGCGCAACATGAAAAAGGTACTCTAGTGGCAAACATTTGAAACTATGTGTTTCATAGAGGGGAAATAATTCTCAGCACGCCAGAATACACTTTTGGGAATTGGGGAATAAAATATTGGGAAATATTGTAGTTGGGAACTGGTAAAATTTTTTTTCCTCAAGAGATCTATTATGAAATTTATGACGGGCGTTTGTTTTCGAAAATTTCTACCAATTCGGCACATCGAGAGTACTATGTAGCTGGTAAAATTTTTTTCTCAAGAGATCTATTATGAAATTTATGACGGGCGTTTGTTTTCGAAAATTTCTACCAATTCGGCACATCGAGAGTACTATGTAGCTGTTATGGAATTATTTGATCAAATCGAAAAAAAATGGATTATTTTATGATATAAAATGTATGTAAAATAAATAAACAATATAAATATATGTACATATTAAATTGTGTCTAATTAAATTGATTTATTAAATAAAACGTACATATTCAGACCTCAAAGCTGTCAGATAAAAATCATCTTTGTCATAAAAAACACATAGACAATTTAAAAATGACTCATTTTCGACATGCGTTGAAAAATTCATAACAGATCCCCTAGTTAATTTTAGGAATGTATTGATCGCTTACCACTTCCTTTAGCAAATCAGTTAGTTTTTCACAGATTTTACAAAAATTTTGGGAAGCTGTTTCTTACTACTGGGTTGTTTAATAAGTTAAACATTTACAACAGATTATTAATCAAGTAGCTGAACGTTTCTTTCATTATTCTAAAGTGAAATAAATAAACCAATTTTGTGGAGTATGGGAAGTTGGTGTCTATTATTTAAGTATTATAAAGTCAAGTGGATAGCGTTATGTTGTCATTACGATTTTAATATTTTTTAATATGGATGTTTTTGTTACATATCTTGTCGGTTTCGCACGAAATATTGTAAATTAATATGGAAAGCGTTTATTTCTATAATCAGACTACAAATCAGTTACGGAAAATTCAATGCACAAACATGTCAGAAGATGCTTACATACGATATTGAATATAAAACATGTGCTTGCATTGACATTGAAAGATTATCTTCACGAAATATGACTATGGCCCTCAGTTTAGATTGTGACATAGTAATTACAATGTTTCATCTGCAATAACGTTGATTTAATATTTTATGTGTTTTAAACCGGAGTAAATATAGCATCTTTATTTTTATTTTTTTTTTTTTTTTTTTTGCGGTTTTTACAGGCCATTATTGGCCCGTACCGCGTCAACAATCTGACTCCAACGGTTTCGATCACGAGCCAGATCCTCATACTGTTGCAAGCAGTTGGAAGATGCCAGATCGCTCTCTACGCCGTGGAGCCATCGTCGCCGACAGCGACCTCTTCGCCTACCGAAAGGCGGTTCTCCCTTTAAAGATCGCTGTATCATTCGGTTCGGATCAGCACGCAGAACGTGACCGAGCCAGCGTATTCGCTGTCCTTTGATTTCATGCACGATATCAGGAATTTGCATTAAATTCCTGATCTCGTGATTGAAAAGAACTCGGTAAGTGCCATCGACGTCGCGTTTTGGACCATATATCACACGCATGATTCTTCTCTCGAATGTTAGAAGCCATCTTTCGTACTCATCCGTCAAGGTCCAACTCTCACATCCATACATGACAACGGGTCTGATCAACACTCTGTACAGTTTCAGCTTATCCGTATTTGCAAGATATTTTGATTTCAGCAGTGGACGTAGAGGATACAAAGCCCGATTGCCAGCGGCAAGGCGGACCTTGATATCCTCGCCCACACTATTATCGTGAGTGATGAGAGATCCAAGATACTTGAATCTCATCACTCCTTCAAACGTGTGGTTTCCACTACTGAAATCAATTGCGTCTTGGTCTCTAAAACCCGAGATTAGATATTTGGTTTTGGACTCGTTGATTTTGAGACCAACGGACGCTGAACACTGTTCCAGTGGATCAAGTATCTCTTTCACTCCGTTGCCATTTAATCCAATCACACAGATATCATCTGCATAAGCAAGAAGTTGATTGGATTGTCGGAATAAGATATTGTCCTGAGGTGTTTCACTTTTACGAAGGATGTATTCCAACATGAGATTAAAAAGTATCGGGGACAGCGCATCTCCTTGTCGAACACCGGAATTGATTGCAAAAGTTCTCGATAGCCTGTTCTCAACTTTAACACAGCATTGTGACTGCGTTACTGTCATTTTACAGAGATGTACATATTTTTTTGGTATTCCTAAATATTCAAGCGCATACCATAGCCTCTCTCGATTGATCGAGTCATAGGCTTGCTTGAAATCTAGGAATACCTGGTGTACATCGCGAGATGTTTCGTAGTACTTGGAAAGAATCATCCGTAGCGAAAAAACTTGATCAGTGACTGACCGATTTGGACGGAATCCTCCTTGGTAGTCACCGACAATTTCCTCCGCTAGAGGAGTAATTCTTCCCAAGATAATGTATGACAGTAACTTGTATGCTGTGCAAAGGAGAGCTATATCGCGATAGTTCTCGCATTTCATGCGATCACCCTTTTTGAATATTGGGCATAACGCGGCCACTTTCCATTCATCAGGCATAACTTCATTTCGCCATACCAATCGAACAAGGTCGAAAAGACAGTTCCACAAAGTTAGCCCTCCGAATATCAAGAGCTCTGAATTAATGCAATCAACCCCTGGTGAACGATTTTTCTTTAATCTCTGCATGGCCATTGTGAATTCCTCATAGGATGGATCCTCAATGAACATCTCCGCGGTCTGTATTTGAGAGTATTCAAATACAGCTTGTGATACATGTGGAACATTAAGTAGATCAGAAAAATGTTCACGCCATGTATCGAGTACCGCATCGACGTTAACACAGAGGTTTCCATCCTGGTCCCGAATGGCAGTTGACCGAGATCTTAAGGTATGGTGCAATTCGATGATTCCTTTAAAGAAACCACGCGAGTTGTGCTCATTGCTGAGTTGTTGTACTCTTAAGACCTTGGCCTTCCACCATTCGCGCTTCTTCTGTCTACAAATGCGTTTAGCTGTCCTCCTAGCAAGAACTGCCTTGTTTTTCCTTGCAATTGTAAACCGAGTCTGCGCTTCATTGTGGGCTATATTGCGTTGCTCAACAGCAAGACGACACTCCTCATCAAACCAATCATTTTTGGGCGTAGTTTTCACTATACCGAGAGTGTGCTGGGCAGCATCGAAAACCGAGGTTTTCAATACTTCCCAGACACTGTTCACATCATCAGATTGGTAGTTGGATTGCATAATGCTATTGCTGACAAGATCTTGATATTTTCGTTGCGTTTCTTCATTTATCAGACCTTCACAGGAGAATCGCGTTTTATATTCTCCTGTCCTCCTTGACTTGTACGAAAATTTCCGTCGTAGCTTTGCAGCAACCATAAAATGGTCACTGCCTACGAATTTTGTTGACGACCGATACGATCTCACGTCTTGAACAACCCGAGCCCGGTCTTTTGAAATCAACACATGGTAAATTTGGCTTCGGGATGTTTTACGTGGATGTGTCCAGGTTTCCAAATGGATGTTTTTGTGGGGAAAGAATGTACTTGCCACTTGGAGATCATGTGCGATCGCAAAGTACATCATTCTTTCCCCATTTTCGGTCGCAGTTTCGTGTCGGGAGTACGGACCTATGTTGTTACATAAGTCGGTCTGATTTCGGCCAGCTCTAGCATTAAAGTCACCAATCACCAATCTGATATCGTGCTCAGGTATAGAGCCCATCAGATTATCCAAATTATTGTAAAATGAGTCTTTATCTTGGGGTTGGCTCACATCAGTGGGCGCATGTACACATACAATTGACAGGTTGGCTAATTTCATGTGCAAGCGAAGCTTACACATTCGATTATCGACTGCTTGGAAGTCCAACACAGCCTTTTTTACCTGCGGCCCAATGAGAAAGCCAACTCCAAGATTTCCGAGGTCATCTCCACTGTGTAGCAACGTATAGCCTTGGGACACATGGACTCCACTTTTAGGCCATCGAGTTTCTTGGAGCGCTACGAGTTCCAGCCGATACTCCTTCATACATGTGATAAGGCCGTCCAACGCGCCAGGTTTTCTTAGTGACTGCACGTTCCACGTGCTGATCCACAACCTCGTATCCGGGTACTTAAGCGGGGGGTCATTGTTATTTAGGCGGTATCCGATTTTTTTGTTTTTGTTGACATTTTTAACTGTTATTGCAACATCTGCAGCATCTTTATATGGTATTCAAATATTTTAAAACTATTTTAATTTTACTTAATTCCAGTTCATTATAAAAATTTTTAAAATAAAATAAATAAATAAAAGTATTTTATTTTTATTTATTTAAAGAAATTGGTTTTTTCCTCCTAACTTAGAGGAAAGAAACATAAAAATATGTAACACATTTAAAAGATAAAAAAAAATTCAAACAAAAAACCAGTTGGCTATTTTAAATTAATTTGTGTTAAAATTGAACAATGTCTTTTCACGAGATTCTTTAATTTTACTAATGTATGTAAAACTATAAACAATGTCATGGCATGGACGCGATAGTATTTAATATGGTGGTAAAATACAAATATTAAAAGGATACACAAGATACGAATTATTTATCATTATTGCGCCAATGACTTGATTTAATATAACTAAAAAATAACACAAATTAATTTAACTAAGAAAAAATTATAAATAAATAAATTAAAATAATTAAAACATTTCTATTTTATTTTAGAGAGTTGAAGAATTGTATTTTTTAATTTTTCTGGTTTTTTTTAGTTTTTGACGTTTTTTTGTATTTATAAATTGTTTAATTTTTATTTTGTTTTAATGTGTGTACATTAACGTAAAATTATTTAATTTATTTATTTATGTTTATAACGATTTTAATTTCGGCATATATGTATATATATATATATATATATATATATATATATATATATATATATATATATATATATATACATATATTTATATATATATATATATATATATATATATATATATATATATATATATATATATATATATATATATATATATATATATATATACATATATTTATATATATATATATATATATATATATATATATATATATATATATATATATACATATATATATAAATATATATATATACATATAACTATATATATATATATATATATATATATATATATATATATATATATATATATATATATATATATATATATATATATTTAAATATATTGTATATATAAATATATATATATATATATATATATATATATATATATATATATATATATATATATATATATATATATATATATATATATATATATATATATTATATATATATATATATATATATATATATACATATATATATATATAAATATATATATATATATATATATATATATATATATATATATATATATATATATATATATATATATATATATATATATATATATATATATATATATATATATATATATATATACTGTAAAACTTATGTACTTTAATTAATGTTAGCATGTATTTTTAAACTTATGAAATTTATAATTTAATTATAACACATTTTTGGTTTTTAGATGATTTTATGTATAAATAGGTTTTTTGCGAAACATTATGTGCTTATTTAAAAATGTAAAGTTT
>OZ010738.1:120855900-120858400 GCA_963932295.1 Tipula lateralis
ATATATATATATATATATATATATATATATTATATATATATATTATATATATATATATATATATATATATATATATATATATATATATATATATATATATATATATATATATATATATATATATAATTATATATATATATATATATATATATATATATATATATATATATATATATTATATATATATATATATATATATATATATAAATATATATATATATATATATATTATATATATATATATATATATATATATATATAATATATATATATATATATATATATATATATATATATATATATATATATATATTATATATATATATTTATATATATATATATATATATATATATATATATATATATATATATATATATATATATATATATAATCAATACGTAAATTAAATGGTTTTAAAGTGCATTAGAATTTGATTTAAATGTATCTATATTTTTTATAATTGTGTATGTATAAGTTCATAAATAGAAACCAAAAAATCATTATTTAAATAACAAATTTAATTTCAATGTCCAATTTAAAAAAAACTGAATGTAATTAATTATATAGAATTAGCCTTTGTAAATTTATTTTATGTAATTAATTAGGTTGAAATCGAATTTGTTAATTTTACATAATAATTTATTTAATTTCTATTTTTGTTAATATACAAGTTAATTATTTTTAAGTGTTTTTAAATAGGGCCTATTTATGTTTATTTGTCTAAATTGTTTATTGTTGTTATTTAGTGACTGATTTTTATCAGATATAAATATGTATCTATATAATAATTTTTATATAAATAGAGAAAAATTTCTTAATAAAAGTGCTAATTTTTAATGCTATATTTCTTTTTAATTCAATAAGATGAAGAGAATAATTTTACTTTTTTAATTACTTTTAGTTATTTTAAAAATTAATTAACAATTAATATAATTAATTAAGTAATGCACACATATAAATATGACGTTAGGTAAAATTTATTATTAATTTCATTTTTAATAATATCACCACAGAAGGTTTTTTTGTTTAATTTGATTGAGTAAAAATTAAAAGTAATATTTATATATAAAACATGTGCTTATTTAATTATATAGTAGTCAGTATAAGGATTAATCGTGTTTTTAAGTTTCTCTGTTTTAGTTCAGAAACATAAGATTTTCAATAAACTATACCGGTGTTTCATTCCAAATTTATAATATTTAATTATACGGAGGTTTAAAAATTATATGTTCCAAAAATAAAAAAAAATAAAAAAGGATTGTGTCTGTAATGTTATTAAAATTATTTTTAATAACAATAAAAACTATTCCGTTATATATTCTACCTAGGGTTTGTTTTCTAAAAAATTTCATTTTTAATAAAAATAATTTTAATTGCTGTTTATTTGCTTCATTTTTTGGTTTAGACGATTTATATAGCTTTAAGATAAGCTATTTTTTGTTATATTTAGTTTTTGGTGTTATAATTAAAATATATTTATTTCTTTAAATTCCTATTTATTTTTTGGAAGATATACAAATCCATTTTTAACATATTGAGATTGTTTTGTTTAAATTTTTTATTTACTTTTAATTAAATTAATTAATTTTTAAAGAGATTATTTTAAATATAACTTTTAAAAAATAAATTAATTAAGTAGCTAAATATCTATTATAATGAATAAAAACCAAACTAGAATAAATTAAATTATAAAAAAAAAATTGAGTACAGAAGAATGTTAAAAATACATATTATTAATAATTATATGACAAATGAATTAAGTATAAATGGCACAGTTATAGAAATATAAACACCAACATATATATATATATATATATATATATATATATATATATATATATATATATATATATATATATATATATATATATATATATATATATATTTATATATATAGTTAATTAATTAAATATACATAATTAAAAAATAATAAATAATATTTTATAAGTTTTGAACACAAATAACAATGGAAACTTTAAATTTCCGAGATTTTTTTAGACTTTTTTGTAATATTTTTTTATTTTATATAATTAATTAAATTTATTTATTTTAAATTTTAATTTAATGAAAAAATTATTGCTTCTGTACACAATTTTTTTCTACAAAAAACAACAAAATATTGGAAAAACATGTTTTTACTTTTACATAATTTTATATATTTTCTTAATTTAATAAATAAAATAAATTACGAGGAAAAACAAACGGAAACGAAACTAGTGATGAAAAACTAAGATAATTTTGATAGCGAAAATAAGAAAAAGAGGGATTATTTTTTTTTATAAATTTTTAATGCTAAATTTTTGTTTTTTTTGGATTTTTAATATTTTTTTATATTTATTTAAATTTTAAATTAATTAATTTTATATATTTATTTTAATAATTTTTTAAACATCTACAACCATCTTTTTATGTATATCTGTGTTTCCAACGACAGCACAAAATTCTTCAAACGATATTTTACCATCCTCGTCTTTATCAGCGAATACAATTGTTTTATCG
>OZ010738.1:120863400-120870900 GCA_963932295.1 Tipula lateralis
CCATCTTTACAACGAAGCTTCTTTGCAACGAAATAACGAAGATATACGTGCTATAGACCCGATTTGCGTAGAACAAATTCACATTGTATTGCGCAATGCCAGACAATAGTATTGATATGAAAAATGGATTGGAGTATAAGTTATGCACACTAATGAGCGGTCATAAATGTATTCATTCACATTTTGTATCTTCCATTCCGAGTTTGGTTGGTACACAAATAAGTTTTCGCTATTTATTACCGATTTTAATGTTTTTAACTATAAAACAAAATAGTATGATAAACCGTATATAAATACGAACATTTCTATAGTTGTAATTCTATGATTTGAAAAAACAGATTATAAATATATGATTATATTTGACTTTTTTCCGGTTCATATCCAGATTATTGACAATGCATCCGCAGATTAAAGTTTAAATGACCAGAGTTTAGTCAATATTTAACAGATTCTTTTACACAATTACGCAAAAAAAAAAATTAAGATAAGCCGCTTGCTTTTAGTTGCGGGCTATATCACTTATCTAATTCAAACAATTAACTACACGTCACTTTTTCATTATTTATTCAAGACTAGCGTTGCTTGAGATTCGTGGGTCTGTGAAACTTATCTTCACTCAAACAAGTTTCTCTTTCCATCAATATTCAATTTTTCATTTACAGTTTAGTTAGTTAAAAGCTATCGTAATTTAAAGTTAAAGTCATACCAGGTGGATTGCCATTAGTGGCTTCAGCAACCTATTTTTAACCATAAAAGAGCGATTAATTTTATATATTCAATGAACATATTAAATACTATTTTAGTGAAATATTACATTTTCATGAACAATTTATAATTATAAGTCAAACTAAACATATTTTATAAGAGAAATCAACAAATATGTCAATTCATCAATTGATATAATACATAATGTTATTATTAATATAATATTAATATACAATATAGTATTATTATATGCAATAATATTATTTTTTATGTAACGTTATAGAAAAATAATTTAAATACTTGTTCATACAGAACCTTTCATCCTCTTAAGGAAATTTGTATTTTGTTATTTTTCTTTTAATCAATAATTTATTTTAAAGGAAAACAAAAAAGGGCGTCAATTTATGGTTATAAAAAGCAAGAACTGAACAAAGAGAAAAATGTTGACAGCAGAGAATCTTAGAGGGGAATGAAACCATATAAAAAATTTCTTCTATAATAATCAATTATTAAAAAATGCTTTTCAGTGTCAAGAGTGAAAGTTAATTCGATTATCTGGTTTACTGTTTTCTATAGATCGTAAAGTTCTGCATATTGTTCTCATTCAAACGTACGTAGATTGTATAAGTTAAAATAAAACAGTTTCATGATCAATTATTATATTTAAACAAAAATGTGAATATATTTAACTAAGGTGTGAACGCTGTTTTCCAAACTGAAACTGATTGTGAACTATTAACTTGTTTTCCACCATCTTTAGTAAGATAAATCATTCCAATTGATTTCAAGTACTAATTTTAACTGTTTGGTTATGACAAAAAAAAAAATTAACAAATTAATTATAATTAATAATTACAGAAGTTTATCGCGACGGATAAAATCAATTAATTGTGGTTTTGGTTGGTAAACTTACGAAATTCACAAAATTTTACATTAAGTAATTCTTGGTTACATTAATTTCTCTCAAATTTAAATAAAATAGGAATAATGATAGAATAGGTATGTAATTCTACTATAAATATCGTCCAATTTTAAAATCCTGTTCAATAATACAAGAATAATATATTTTCCATAAAAATGTGTGTAAAAATACTATTATCTTGCTTTATTATAGACAATTTTAAAATTTACGCTACAAAGTCACCAAAATTTCTATTGAAAATTCAATTTATTTTTTACTGTGTAGTTTATAGTTATATATATGATATAAATTGAATTTGTCTAAAGATTAGAGCTGTAAGGTTATGAATTCATAGCTAAGCTTTTTCAACTTGGTACGATATATAAAATGCTATTTGCTAAAGATTATTCTATTAGAAAATTATTCGGTTGTTCGACAAACGTATCTATAACTGCGATGATATTGTTTTATTAGTCGAAGTTTAATAAGAATGCACTGGAAAATCATTATAGTACGATATACTGCTAAATTATTAGTCATCAATAACAAGAGTTAGTAAAAACTTAAACAAAGGAAATAATAAATAGATTATAACAATAATCTTCTGTGATTAAATTTTAGATTCTAAAAACCAGTTGGTGAAATATTAAACCTTAGGCGGACGCGAGATAATCTGAACGGATATCTCGATAATATGTTGTAAATATTATTATGTTATAACTTACACGGTTTTGAATAATCAGTAAAGTTACAAAGTTAATATGAATCTGGAAATAAGTTAAACTATAAAAATAATTTTTCGTGATTAAAATCAATATATATTATATAATCATACTAACCGTAATGAATGATATATATCTTTAATTTTATTCAAGTACACAACCTAGTTCAACGGTAAAATTTAATATTATTATAAAACTGATATTATAAACGGTCTTATAAATAAAGCGTTTTTTAAAATATTTGTTTATTTTCAATCTACAATTTTTTTTGGGACTCAAAGTACTCCCAACTCTTTTTCGATTCGTTTATTTACGTTTTATCTTACGCCATAACAGTAATCTATAGTACTGGTACGGAAGATGTTTCGGCCTATGAATTCTGCACTCCAACAGGAAGTCATAAATGTATTCATTTACACCACAGATCGTTATCAGATGGTGAATAATCCTTTATGCATCCTGCCCCTATAGGATACGAACTAAGTACCTCCTGCCCAATAGATACAGCATTAACAACTGATCCATTAGGCCGGTAATCTTTAATAAAACGCGGATTACGTTGTGAATTTGCTACGATCTTATTATATTTAAAAAGTGTTAATAAGACTTTTCGACCAAATAGAAAACATTTATTGTCATATAATAAATTTAATTCCGAATAAAACACTGAAAATATCATCTGGATAGTAATAATTCTAAAATTTATGAAACTAGACCCAAAAGCACCGCTACCAAATGATTTATTCAAATTTTAAGAGGAATAAATTGTTAGTACGGGTGGGTGGTATTAAGGAAATGTTTCAGTAAATTCTTGTGTCTAAAAAGAATACCGACACTCGGGGATTTTTGTGAAGAAATTATGATACAACACGGAAACCTACCGACACTACGTGATGACTTTAGGAGTAATATCATCGGTCCGTTTCATCGATCAGTTTATAAAAAATTAGAACACCGAACAATTTGAATCGAAATATTCGAGAGCAGTCGAAGCCATCCGACAACGACACTACGTCAATGACTGGATGGAAAGTTTTCAAAACATCGAAAATGCAATTAAGACGATTCTACATTTAAGAAACATTCATCAACACGTGGGATTCCACACGATAGGATAGATTTGTAACTAACTTGATTTAGTGCGAGAAAATGGTGTAGAGAAATTCGGACTAAAGATAATTTTGAAGACAAGTCCTTGGAATATAGTGGGATTATAAAAATGTCAATTTTCGGTTTGTGTTATAGTTATAAATCGAATCCATTCATCATTACTCAATGAGGGTAAACCGCATACTAAAAAGAAGACATAAAAAATGCTGATAAGTGTTTTTGAGAAGTGGTGAGAGTATTATTTGCTTCAAAAATTATAAAATATGGATCTTTCTTGAAAGAGGAACCTTCTGTTTCATAGGATCATTTATTTAAATTTAATGAAACTTGTATATGTATGAAAGCAACGAGGTGTAAGTTGGAACCAGAGAAAGCCGTTGAAGACGGATCTGGTTTTGGAGTTTTAAATAAATCTATAGATTTGTGAAACCGAAGTCGAAGTCAAATATTTTTGTCAGACTGCACGAGCCTTGAGAAAAATATTTATCTATATATGTTTATCTATATATGAGTTGTCTATATACCTGTTTGGCTCTTTATTTATTTAAAAATATTTATGCAAACGAGATTTCTATGGTTTGATTTTTCTTAAACATTTAATTAAGAATTTGTTTAATTATATACTGAAATTTGATAGTTAAATAAAATATAATTTTTATTATTAATTTAATTTGTTGATTTGGTTTAAAATTAAAAAGCAACATTTCATTTTAGTGTTTATTATCCGCTGAGCTTAAGTAAAGATTTCTCATTATGAAATAATTAGCAATATTGGTTTTATACCGCAGAGTATATTAAATAAATCTATAGAAACTATAATAGGTATGTATTATAATATACTATTATTATATCATCGAACAAGGTATAATATATAAAAAGTATATGTATATACATATACTATATATATAAGAAGGGAAATAGTGAAACTTTCTCTCGTATGTGGATCAATTTATATATATATTTATATATATATATATATATATATATATATATATATATATATATATATATATATATATATATATATATATATATATATAAATTGTTTGGTCACGTTATAAAATTCTTTTAAATTAAAACAATAAAAATGTAAATATTTCGTGTACTAATCAAAATGTTACTTTAATACACAAGCAATTTAATTTCCTTTACAAAAATTTGTTAACTTAGGTGATGCCTTTGGCCAATAAAATTAATATGGTATTAAATTTACTTGAGCTTATAAAAATGAATTAGTTATTGTATAATTTATTTTTAATTTCAGCACTATTTCCGAATTATACTAATAAATTTGTATTGGTCAAAACCAATTTAAGTTGAAGTTCTCGTATTATTCCTATAGATAAATAAATTGAATACTATCAGTTTATTTATATCAAAACATATTTAATAATCTATAGCATTAAATATCCACACTAAACTTTATTATAATAATCAAGAGATTGGTTTTAAAATTGTGGTGACTTGTAACGTTATCAATAATGGTAGTTATAATAGCTTCCTTTTAATTAATAATTTTATACTAAAAGAGTCGTATGTGGTATGATAAGTACCTGACCGCAGCAGAAAAGACGTTTTATGGATAGTTCATTTTATTTTATCTCGATAATCTTAGTTCTTAATTTTTCTATAATTAATAAATGATAAATAAATACTATTTCTTCAAACGTTTGTGAATAGAAATTCATTTAAATAAATGAATAGCATAGCTTCATAAAATATATATATAGTTTATAATACTTATGACGTGATGATGCAGGAGTATCAAGTAGGGATTATAGAGAAACCCATTTAAAATGTAGAAAATACAGTAATAATAGATAGAATATTGACTTCTTCCTACATGTCGTGTATTAAAAACATCGATCAAACCGAACGATGGTTTTAATACACGACATGTAGGAAGAAGACAATATTCTATCTATTATTACTGTATTTTCTACATTTTAAATGGGTTTCACTATAATCCTTGCTTGATAGATACTCCTGCATCATCACGTCATGAGTATATATTTTATGAAGCTATGCTATTCATTTATTTAAATGAATTTCTATTCACAAACGTTTGGAGAAATAGTATTTATTTATCATTTATTAATTATAGAAAAATTAAGAACTAAGATTGTCGAGATAAAATAAAATGAACTATCCATAAAACATCTTTTACGCTGCGGCCACGTCCTTATCATACCGCATACGACTCTTTTAGTATAAAATTATTAATTAAAAGGAAGCTATTATAACTACCATTATGTACAATATATAAAACATAGTAATTAATGAAATCATTATATATATATATATATATATATATATATACATACATATATATATATATATATATATATATATATATATATATATATATATATATATATATATTTATATATATATATATATATATATATATATATATATATATATACATATATATATATATATATATATATATATATATATATATATATATATATATATATATATATATATATATATATATATATATATATATACACTCCTGGACAAAATTAATGCATATTTTTTTTGTAATAAAATAAAATCCCGCTGAACCATTTCAGTGGAACTGGTATCAAATGATTCCAAATTTATAATTTTCTCAAAAGAGGCACAAATATGGCATTATGGAATTATAGCGGCTATTTTTCATTGCAAAATGTTAAAATGTGTCGAACTATTTTATTTTAAATTTTTAAAAGCGGTTTATAAACATTAAAACTAGCTTTATTACAATTTAATTTGATCAATTTAATAATGAGTATTTCCACCCCGTGCCCTTATAACAGCTTTCATCCTTCTGGGCATACTATGTAGAATGCTTTCTATCATTTCTTGCGGAATGAGATTCCACTCTTCTTGCGCTGCAACTCTCAGCTCTGCTGTCGAATCTGGTGCAGGATTTCTGGCTCTAATACGGCGTTTTAGAATGTCCCACACGTGTTCAATAGGATTAAGATCAGGAGTCATTGGTGGCCACTTAAGTGCACGAATGCCAATATCTTGGAGATATTGTCGTACCGTTGCAGCAACGTGGACTGGAGCGTTATCATGCATTAACACAAAACTGTCATAACCTATGAAGCTCACATATGGCAAAACGTGATCGCAGAGAATATTCCAAGCATACCAGTCTGCATTCATCCTCAAACCAAACTCCACCAGCTCCGTACGGCCCTCCCAACTGATTCCACCACAAAATATTATTGAACCTCCACCAAAGCTTACAGTTTGCACCATGTTACACGGTGCGTAGCGTTCTCCAACTATTCTGTATACAAGATAACGTCCATCTGGTTTCCATAATTGGATTCTGGCCTCATCTGAAAAGAGAACAGTGGCCCGTTGATCAGTTCCCCAATTTGCATGAGTATGAGCAAATTCTAAACGGCTGGATTTGTGGCGGGGAAGAAGCCGTTGAACTTTTACGGGCCGTTTTGGAGTTAGGTTCACTTCTTTTAATCTTCGTCTAACTGTTCTGACACTAATATTCACTTGACGCGCACTAAGTAAGTCATTTTTGAGTTGAGTAGAAGTTCGCTTTCGATCTCGTAACGAATTCATTTTTAAAAATCGATCGTCATGCTCGGTTGTGCACCTTTTACATCCTTGTCCGGGCTTTCTTTTATACTCTAAGGTCTCACGATACCGCTTAAGTATTCGTGAAACCGAAGACTGATTAATTCATAATTTTCGTGCGATTTGTACTTGTGTATAATCTTCCTGATAGAATGTGACCACTTTAACCGCCTCCAGCTCTTGAACGCGTGCCATATTACAATGGATTTTATATTAGGTGTTTGCTTTAGAACACATTTACAAGAACTAGTGGTACTGAATTTAAAAATAATTGATATGCAATGGAAAAAAAGCCGATCGTTGCGTTGGATTTCAAACTTAATGCACTTTAAAATTAAGCATTTTTGAAAAATTTAATTGATTGGCTCGCAGTAAACTTTATTCAAGGTGGTTTTTGATAAAAATATAAATGTGCCTGACACTAGTAGTATTAAAATTGACCAGCGGGATTTTTTTTTATTACAAAAA
>OZ010738.1:120873400-120893400 GCA_963932295.1 Tipula lateralis
ATTGACATACAATTTTTTTCTTTTTTTAGTTTCGTTTTTCGTGGGTACTTCAAAAGGTTGCAGCATCATTATACTATATTATAATTAAAATTATTGTTTATTGTAGTTATTAAATTTTATTTATGTGCAAAAACATAATTTTTTATTTCTATTTATATTTCAATACAGCTACGGTTATTTTGCTGCAAAACAAAAGCAAACGTGTGCAGTTAGTTTAAAAAAAATGTACCGCTCTCATTGGAAGATGCTTGAACTTCAAAATCGAAATCACAAATACATATATACATATTTGACTGTGCATTCAATATTATAAATTCAAATTGAATTTTAATTTATGTTTTATTAAACTATTAAGATAATTAGGAAACTGATTTTCGGATATAATTAACTTCAACATTTTATTTACTTAACCCTGTAAAAACAGAAATCAAATATATAATTTTTTATTGATAAAAATTATTTCGAAAAATGTGATTTTTACATTGCTTCTTATGGGAAAGTGTAAAATGTACCTCTTCTAAAAAAAGCTCAACAAAAAATACGTCATATTATTACGGCTCTAATAAAGATGGCTCTGCTAGAATACCTCAAACTGACACTCAAATTTTTGTTAGAATCTCTAATTAAATATTTGGTGAAGTTTGATAAAGGACCTTGGTGATATATAAAAACACACATTAAATAATAAAAACTAATATTAAAAGCCGAAAGTGTCTTAAGTTATTTTTATATATTATCGAGTTTTCGTGAAGAGTTAGTATTATGATTAGCCAAACTATTGTACACTTCCGAGCAACTTAATCGATTCAAACATCCGCGCGTACAAAAAGGCATATTTTTAAAAATGGTTTAACCGATTTTCGTAAAATCAATTTTCTTGACAGCTTAGTATTTTATCTTAACAAGGACATCTTTATTAATAAAATCTATACAGTACTTTTCAAATTAAAGCAATCATAACAAAATGCAATGTTACGGTGAAAACAAGCGGCGTGCTGCAATCACCTGTTTAATGCCACGTTGACCGATCTATGCCGTTAGTCACTTACTAGACGTTAACCTGAACATATCTCTACCAGTTTGATTTGTTTTATTTTCAAAATCTTGGATTCAACTTCAAACGCCACACAAGATGTTGCTTTATTCCAACAAGGACGCAATCAACGAGAAGTCATTCGTCAACTAAACATAAGCCAATCTTCTGTCTCACGAATATCCAGAATGTTTTAGGAAACTGGTAGCGTCAATTGGAGACCACATACCAGAAAAATCTCCATCCCTGTAGTTTATGGGCAGCAAGAGCTTGAATGAAGCCAATCATACTCCAAGACGACCTACTAGAGGCCTAAAAGTGACAGCCCGATAAGGCAAGATGCGTCTCAAATTTGACCGAGTATATTATCTATTGAAGCCTCGAGCAATGGATGTATCTTCTATTTACTGACGAGTACTGAGTATATTTCTTCATGGTACTATTACTACTTTATGGTACATGGTATATTTCTTAAGGACAGTTACGGTATACCAGCGTTCAGGAGAACGATTTTTGCAATGATCTTTGCTGAAGCCCTCTCTTACGGCGGCCCTTCGTTCATAGTGTGGGGTAGTATCGCTTGAGGGAAAACAGATTTGGTTTTCGTACCTGATGCAGTCCGTGGGGAGGTTTGATCGTTGGACGATATGTAGATGATTTTATCTTGGATCTTGGATCATGTATCCTACACAATATATAGATATATAGGAAAAGATTTCATATTGATGCATGACATCCCTGGTGTCCCGCAGCTTGAAATACTCGATAGTTCTTTGATTAAGTTAAACTTAAAACGATGAAGTTGCTAGCCCTCAGATCAAACATGAATCCAATTGATCATTTCTGGGACCAACTAGAAATCAGGATCCAAGCTAGAAATTAGGTATCATATGAAATAATATTGGGGGATATTTTAATTTTAAATATTCGCCAATATTATTTTATAACTATCAATTTTTGTTACGATTTCATTCAAAATGTATTTCTAAAAAAACTAGTTTTTTATTTTTAAAGTCATTTTAAAGTAAAAATATTACTTTTAAAAAAATTTCTTGTGAAATTCGGTTAAACCGTTTTAAAAAAATCACTTTTCTATGACCGATGAAGACTTGAGTCTACTCGTTGCTCGGGAGTGCTTTTTCTATAAAAAAAAGTAATTTTCAATATACAGATGCGCCATCTTTCATGTTGGTATATGTAGACATTGAATAACTTTGACATTGTCAACCAAGTGGCCGGTTTTAGACCGGTTTTTGAAACATTAATTCAGAATCATTTTATCCGTGAATTCCTTCACATCGAAACGACGCGTCGAAATAGTGACGCTGATATAATTAACTTCAACATTTTATTTACTTAACCCTGTAAAAACAGAAATCAAATATATAATTTTTTATTGATAAAAATTATTTCGAAAAATGTGATTTTTACATTGCTTCTTATGGGAAAGTGTAAAATGTACCTCTTCTAAAAAAAGCTCAACAAAAAATACGTCATATTATTACGGCTCTAATAAAGATGGCTCTGCTAGAATACCTCAAACTGACACTCAAATTTTTGTTAGAATCTCTAATTAAATATTTGGTGAAGTTTGATAAAGGACCTTGGTGATATATAAAAACACACATTAAATAATAAAAACTAATATTAAAAGCCGAAAGTGTCTTAAGTTATTTTTATATATTATCGAGTTTTCGTGAAGAGTTAGTATTATGATTAGCCAAACTATTGTACACTTCCGAGCAACTTAATCGATTCAAACATCCGCGCGTACAAAAAGGCATATTTTTAAAAATGGTTTAACCGATTTTCGTAAAATCAATTTTCTTGACAGCTTAGTATTTTATCTTAACAAGGACATCTTTATTAATAAAATCTATACAGTACTTTTCAAATTAAAGCAATCATAACAAAATGCAATGTTACGGTGAAAACAAGCGGCGTGCTGCAATCACCTGTTTAATGCCACGTTGACCGATCTATGCCGTAAGTCACTTACTAGACGTTAACCTGAACATATCTCTACCAGTTTGATTTGTTTTATTTTCAAAATCTTGGATTCAACTTCAAACGCCACACAAGATGTTGCTTTATTCCAACAAGGACGCAATCAACGAGAAGTCATTCGTCAACTAAACATAAGCCAATCTTCTGTCTCACGAATATCCAGAATGTTTTAGGAAACTGGTAGCGTCAATTGGAGACCACATACCAGAAAAATCTCCATCCCTGTAGTTTATGGGCAGCAAGAGCTTGAATGAAGCCAATCATACTCCAAGACGACCTACTAGAGGCCTAAAAGTGACAGCCCGATAAGGCAAGATGCGTCTCAAATTTGACCGAGTATATTATCTATTGAAGCCTCGAGCAATGGATGTATCTTCTATTTACTGACGAGTACTGAGTATATTTCTTCATGGTACTATTACTACTTTATGGTACATGGTATATTTCTTAAGGACAGTTACGGTATACCAGCGTTCAGGAGAACGATTTTTGCAATGATCTTTGCTGAAGCCCTCTCTTACGGCGGCCCTTCGTTCATAGTGTGGGGTAGTATCGCTTGAGGGAAAACAGATTTGGTTTTCGTACCTGATGCAGTCCGTGGGGAGGTTTGATCGTTGGACGATATGTAGATGATTTTATCTTGGATCTTGGATCATGTATCCTACACAATATATAGATATATAGGAAAAGATTTCATATTGATGCATGACATCCCTGGTGTCCCGCAGCTTGAAATACTCGATAGTTCTTTGATTAAGTTAAACTTAAAACGATGAAGTTGCTAGCCCTCAGATCAAACATGAATCCAATTGATCATTTCTGGGACCAACTAGAAATCAGGATCCAAGCTAGAAATTAGGTATCATATGAAATAATATTGGGGGATATTTTAATTTTAAATATTCGCCAATATTATTTTATAACTATCAATTTTTGTTACGATTTCATTCAAAATGTATTTCTAAAAAAACTAGTTTTTTATTTTTAAAGTCATTTTAAAGTAAAAATATTACTTTTAAAAAAATTTCTTGTGAAATTCGGTTAAACCGTTTTAAAAAAATCACTTTTCTATGACCGATGAAGACTTGAGTCTACTCGTTGCTCGGGAGTGCTTTTTCTATAAAAAAAAGTAATTTTCAATATACAGATGCGCCATCTTTCATGTTGGTATATGTAGACATTGAATAACTTTGACATTGTCAACCAAGTGGCCGGTTTTAGACCGGTTTTTGAAACATTAATTCAAAATCATTTTATCCGTGAATTCCTTCACATCGAAACGACGCGTCGAAATAGTGACGCTGTACATTTAAAATAGTGATCCAGTGGTGGTAATACAACTTGCATATCGTCCAAAATGTCCCGCTTCAACAGGCACCGTCTAACAACACTATTCGTCGTTTGCTGTCGAATTTTACTATGCACGGAATAGTCAGAGATCGCCGACATGCTGTTCTTCAACGAAAATGAACTGGTTGAAGTGGTTTGAGAGCATTGACCAAAACCCACACGTCTTGTATCGTCGCCGCGCCAAAATGGCATCAGTAGAAAAACTTTTCGCCGCATTTGGAAGAATGTTTTGCATTTGTTTTCGTAATACTACTGCCGACAGAACGTCGACTTCGTTTGAAATCTGACCAAATAGTCGCACGAATGGTTAACACTGAACCTGGTTTTTGAAAGTTAATTGTGTTAACCGACGAGACCCATTTCACACTCGAATAATAAGGCGGTAATAAGCAAACTTGCCGCACTTAGTGAACCGAAAATCCACAAAAGATATGTGAAACGCCACTGGATGATCAAAAGGTGGAAGTTCGAGCCGGTGTCTAAGCAAACACCATCATTGACCATTTTTTTAGAGAAAACATTTGAAGGAAATTAATATCGCTAGATGTTGGCTCTATACGTTTGCCCGTAAATGGATTAAAAAGAGCTCGTCGATTTCTTGTTTCAACCAGACGGTATACCATAACATGACACACTGCTTTTCCAACAATTCAGTTGCTGCAATAAAAATTCCCTGAACTTTGGATGTCAAAAAGCGGTGAAATTTTCTGGCCACCCAGATTTCCAGATTTGACCCCACCAGCCATCTTTTTTGGGATTGTTTAAAAAGCAAGGTGTACGCCAGCAAGCCTCAGATCATTGACAAGTTCCAAGGCAAACTTTCGTTGCTGCGGATTATATAGCGCACAAGATACTCAAAAAGGTAAAATAGAAAACGTGACAAAATAGGCACATTATGATTTGGCCATTAAAGTCGGCCACTTAAGTGATGTGAACTAGTATATATATATATATATATATATATATATATATATATATATATATATATATATATATATATATAAATATAAATATATAAATATATATATATATATATATATATATATATATATATATATATATATATATATATATAAATATATAAATATATATATATATATATATATATATATATATATATATATATATATATATATATATATATATATATATATATGCATATATATATATATATATATAAATATATATATATATATATATATATATATATATATATATATATATATATATATATATGTGCATATATATATATATATATATATATATATATATATATATATATATATATATATATATATATATATATGTGCATATATATATATATATATATATATATATATATATATATATGTGCATATATATATATATATATATATATATATATATATATATATATATATATGTATATATATATATATATATATATATATATATACATATATATATATATATATATATATATACATATATATACATATATATATATATATATATATATATATATATATATATATATATATATACAGGATGAGTTTCTTAATAAATGCAGGGCTTTTATCTCGAGAACGGTGCTAGAAAGGAGAAAATTACTTTACTGAAATTTATTGAGTCGAGGGAGACGTCTATAGTGATGATCTTCAATGACCTTGAAACTCATTAGTTTCGGAGATATAGACTAAAGTTAGGTTTTTTTTAAAACTAGAACCTATACTTTTGAGTGTTTGTTTTAATTAAGCAATTAAAATTAAACACTTTTTGCTCACACATCATTTTTGTAAAGTGTATGATTTCAGAGATATGAGCAAAAATTGATATTCACTAAAGCAATTGAATTTTCCCTAAGTTCTACAAATTAAAATAGAAAATATCACATGTTCTTTGACTTTCATGTTCTTTGACTGTTCTTTGAATTCGACTCTTAATAAATTTCATTATTAGTAATTTTCTCCTATCTAGCACCGTTCTCGCGATAAAAGCCCTGCATTTATTAGGAAACTCACTCTGTATATATATATATATATATATATATATATATATATATATATATATATATATATATATATATATATATATATATATATAAATATATATATATATATATATATATATATATATATATATATATATATATATATATATATATATGTATATATATATATATATATATATATATATATATATATATATATATATATATATATATATATATATATATATATATATATATTGAAATCGGTTGTATTTTTCAGTTATGCAATTTTTAAATAACGACATTTAAAGATGGCGCACTGTTATTATTTTAAATTATTCTTGAATAATATAAGCATAGTGCTTAGTCCGAGAATTCGTCATTGTAAATTCTTGAGAAATTTTATCTCGGACATGCGTTGATTAATCGATTAATCAACTGATTAATGTATAACTTTTTTAATTCTATCGCATCAGGTACTCCAGATATATAAAATCTTTATTAGACCTTGTATAGAATAATGCTGTCAAGTTTGGGGTGCAGCATATGGCATTGCTCTCCAGTTGCTAGATAAACTTCAGAACTCTGCGTGTTCTATAGATTAATATAAATGGTAAATGTTCTGCAGAATTAAAGGAGAGAATACCACCATTTGTTACGCCAGAACGGGTTTGAAGTGAAGTATTTAATAATTGCTCTTAAGTATAATAATAATGTAATATTAAAATTTAAGAGTAACACTACGAGTTTGGATAGAAGAAGTACAAGTCAACCATTACGGTGATCCTAGGTTTTCTTAAAACAATAACAAAATTATTTTTATTATATATGATTAACTAAATAAGGACTTAAGTTAAAAAAATAAATATAATTATGTCTGTAAAATTATTTCTAATTTCTAAATTTGACAAAAAAAGGAATTGATATATATGAAAAATATTAACTTGCACCATGAGTAAATCTACAAATAAGCGAATATATTTAAAACAAACAATTACAAAATGTTATTGCTTTTAAAGAATGCAATAACATTAAGGCATTATTCAAAAGTACCTTAAACTGTGTTTCTTGATATTGTTTAATATTCACAAATTTTAAATAACGAAGTCATCAAATCAACGAATTGGCTGCATGTTGTTCAGGGCTATTATGAAATTTATTTATGTATTAAGAAGCAAAGGTTTAGAGAAGGATTGCTTAAATGAGTGTCTTAAACAGGAAGTTTATTGTATTTTATTAAGCAATTATTTGTTATATTAATGTTTACTGTTGAATGTAAAACGAAAATAATGTAGGATGTGTAAAATAAAATGGAATCGAATGTAGTGTAATTTTGTTTATTTATTTGTCTAGATTGTTTCCTCGGTGAACGAATTGGCGGTGATCATTGTATAGTGTTGGAAATTTCTGACGGACCGCAAATATAATGGATGGAAAAGACAATGATATATCTTTTCATACAGCGTGGGATGAGAGAACTAGAACAGGAACCTTAAATGAGATACTCTAGTTCCTTTTTTGACGAATAACGGAGGTACAAATGGCGAGTGGAGTTCTCATAATGTATGAAAATAAGTATATAATGTATTTAACCAGTCTTTTAAACTGTATCTATACTATTTTTTTTTTATTTTTTTTTTTACGTTTTGTTTTAGTTGGGTGCAGGGCGGACTTTTAGACTGACCTAGCTCCTTGTAACTGTCAGAGCTCCTGCACCCAACGCGCGATCCTTCAAGTAAAGGTTGATAGCTGCCTTAAACTTGTGCATTTTATACTTCAACGGAAATTGAAAACCAGTCAACGAATTCCACTTCTTAGATGTTCGATAAATAAATTCGCGCTTTGCATCTTCAGTTCGAGGTTTCGGCAGCTTCACCGTAAACCTATGCGCATTAACCGTTCCTCGTGTTACCCGTCCTGGCGTAACAAATGGTGGTATTTTCTCCTTTAATTCTGCAGAACATTTACCATTTATTAATCTATAGAACACGCAGAGTTCTGCAACATCTCTGCGGTGCTGTAGGCTGTCTAGATCTTTTGTAAGTCTGGGATTTCGTATTATTCGGATGGCACGCCGCTGAACTATATCCAGCAACTGGAGGGCAGTGCCATATGCTCCACCCCAAACTTGACAGCAATATTCTATGCACGGTCTAATAAAGGTTTTATATATTTGGAGAACCTGATGCGATTTAAAAAACCGTCTGCATCTATTGAGGAACCCGAGTTTACGTGAAGCTGATTTGGCTAATGCGATAATGTGTTCATTCCATTTTAGATTGTTGGTAATCTGAACACCAAGCAGACGAATTGAGTCACAACTCACGAGAACGTGTCCTTTTACCACAAAAGGGTATTCGTTGTGACTTCTTTTACGCGAGAATGTGCATATTTGTGTTTTTTTCTCGTTAAATTTGACCTGATTTTTAACTCCCCACTCAAATATTGTACTTAAATCGGAATTAAGCGAAGTGACAACTTCCAGCCGTTTACCGTTTAACTCTGAAGGAGTAGGCTCGACCTCGAATGAAATAGAAGAGTGCAATGTTGCATCATCGGCAAAACTGTGGATAGGGTTTACAGTGCTATCCAACAAGTCATTAATGTATAACAAAAACAAAGTTGGTGACAAAACTGATCCTTGAGGGACTCCGGCATTTGGGGAGTGGGTCGTTGATGATCTCCCATTTAGCACAACGTTGATCTTTCGGTCTTTGAGAAAGCTTTTTATCCACTTGATGGTCATCGAATCCAAGCCGTATGCCACAAGTTTACAAATGAGATTCTCGTGCCAAACCTTGTCAAAAGCCTTGGATATATCCAAGGCGATTGCAAAGGCTTCTCCGTGGTGCTCAAGGGCGAGATTCCATTTGTTTGTAACATACGTCAAGAGATCGGTTGTGGAGCGGCTTTCGCGGAAGCCATATTGTTTATCTGAAATTATTTTATTAATCTCAAGATAATGCACCAGTTGTTGGTTAATGCATTTCTCAAAAACTTTAGCCACGGCTGACACAATTGATATTGGCCGGTAGTTTGAAGGGTCAGTTTTATCACAACCACGTTTAAGAACCGGTTGCACGATCGCACTCTTCCAGGCGTTCGGGTATTTACCTTGCTTATAGGAAAGGAGAAAAATTTTAGTTAATATTGGAGCCAAGTCACTGGCAAACTCCTTCAATATTCGAACAGGAATTCCGTCAGGTCCGGTGGCCTTATTTCTGTCCATTGCCTTCAGGTTCCTGAAGACAATATCCTCCGAGATGTTGACAGGATCCATTTTGGAACCACAATACGGAATTGACGGAGGCGTAACTCCATCTGGGACAACTAAGGTCGAGTTCGAAGTGAAGACGTTTGCTAGTAAGTCGGCCTGCAAATATGGATCCACCACCAAAGCACCATCTGCACATTTCAATGCTGAAATAGATGTTTTGGAAATATTGGCAACCGATGCGACCATCTGGTAAAAGTTGCGATCGGAGATTTTCAACTCGGAAGCCTTAGCGGCTTTCTTGTTGTCAGCTCTTTTCGCTTCCTTAGCACAGATTTTTTTACAGTTGTTACGTGTGGCCTTATATACTTCAAACGAAATTTCGTTGCGCTTATATTTCTTGTGAGCAGATTTATTTTGTCTGGCTGCTTTGGCGGCTTCTTTTGAAAAGATTTTAAAATTAGGATTGGGATTGGAAAAGGATGATGGGATGTATTTATTCATTCCATGTAGAACAGTTTCGGTGAAATTGGAAACGACGTCGTCTATTTGATTGTTATAAAAACAATGGCTCTCCCACGGGAAATGTTGAAAAAATGACCGTAACCCATCATTGTCAGCCTCGTTAAAATGCCATAGACGCCTTGGCTGCTGTCTAAATTCTGGTGGTGTTGCGACAGATATTTCTACTGTTATCAGGTTGTGGTCAGAATTTCCAATTCCAGCCTCGACACGCGCTTCCATGGAATGCGGAATTGTTGTAAGACAGAGATCCAGAATATGACTACTTAAAGAATTTTGACATTCAAATGTGGAATCACTAACAATCTGCGTAAGGTCATGCGAAACAGCAAGCCACTCCGTCTGACGCCCAGCACAGTTCGTATTTTGGTGATTCAACCATTCTTTATGGTGGGCATTAAAGTCACCAACCATAATTAATTCGCAGTAGGGATGTTGATTGCGAATGTCATCACATTTGTCTGACAAAACCTCGAAGAAATTCATGGTTTCTGAATCCGTTTGATTGGGGGATCTATATAAACTAATTAAAAAAAGGATTTTATTAGGAAGGGATATTTTAAGTACAATAGTTTGAGCGGTCTTCGAAAAAATTTCGTACTTCTGATGTCGAGCGTACGGTATATGGTCTTTAATGAATAAACACACTCCACGTTGCAACTCAAATGCTTGTTCGAACTGGTAGCGCTTGAAGTAGAATTCATTCTCGTAGATGTTATGAGATACTTTTGTTTCCGTTAGCACTAATATGTCGGGTCTGCGTGATTCGAGATGTTGATGTGCGCAATTTTTATTAGTCACGAGTCCACGGACATTGGCAAAATGGATGGTAAGGCTATCAATTGTATCTTTACGAG
Organism: Tipula lateralis; assembly: GCA_963932295.1. NCBI lineage: Eukaryota > Metazoa > Arthropoda > Insecta > Diptera > Tipulidae > Tipula > Tipula lateralis. The sequence goes on from OZ010738.1 coordinate 120,884,353, forward strand.
GATTATGCCTCGCCCCGCGATCCGAAGAGGCATTTTTCGGGGATTTTTTATTATTAATACTCATGGTAAAAAAAAACATTTTTGTGCGCAAAAATGCGAAAAAACCGTCCCAACAAAAAATAAAAATTGAAATAATTAAAGCAAAACTACAAAATTAAAATAAATTAACGCGGGCGAAATAATAAATTGAACGAAAATAACGAGTAAAAAATAAAAATTATAAAGAAAAAAAATAAAATAAAAAGTTTTACGGATGTGGGTGAAGCCCAACAATCCAACCATTTTAGTCGCCTCTTACGACAAGCAGTGGGTGCTGTGGTGGAATTCTATGCATCCCCCCCAACCACAGGGGATAAGTTTAGTCACTACATAATACACTAGTAGGACTTACTCAAACCTATGTAGTATAAATGTGGTTGTTGGGTTTAGGTGGTTAATGAGAATAGTCGTTTCTGTACGGTTAAAGTTCAATTAAATTTCAACATAAATCAAATATAGATCTGTTTAGTTGAGGAACAGACAGAACCGAGGGTGGCATGTTTGTTGGAGATATATTTTCGATATCTATTTGTGTATCTATTATGCTTTACAAGAATTTGTATGTCAAAATAAAAATACAATTTTGTTAAAAAAATATACAGATGCTAATAATTTAAAAAAATATTATTTAACGTATAGTATACATGAAACGAAATGTTTTCTACAGGATTCTTAAATAACTTTTATTTCATTGGCTTAGTAAATTTACTTTATGGCGTACGTATACCAACGAATGAGAAATTGTAAACCCATATTCTATTTTAACTTACATCGAATTTATAAAAAATATTTTAAAATAAATACTTTTTAAAAAATTTAATAGTTATAACTTTTTAAAAAATATATAATCACGACTCTTGTTTTGTATTTTGTTTTATTGAATTAACTATGTATTATGATATTAACTTGTTTCAAATCTAAGTCTTTAATTAAACTTTAAGTTTCCATATATTCTATTTTTCTAATCATCCTGTCTTGCAAGCAAATCATGATAATTTCCACAGAAGATTATTACCACTTTCATGATTCCCACCTCACCTCGCTTATCACCGTAACATATAATGTCACGCGAATCATATTTTGGTATTATAATTCTAGATTTTTTATACGTTATTTACGGGATCCGTTAACAACTGCATATTTTAAAATGACATTGTTTAAAACTGCATATTCCAAAATGGCATAAGGTTCAAAATGACATTTTTTAAAACGGCATTTTTCAAAACTGCATAAGGTACAAAACGGCATATGGTTCAAAATGTCATTTTTTAAAACGGCATTTTTCAAAACTGCATAAGGTACAAAACGGCATATGGTTCAAAATGACATTTTTAAAACGGCATTTTTTAAAACTGCATAAGGTACAAAACGGCATAAGGTTCAAATTGACATTTTTTAAAACGGCAGTTTTCAAAACTGCATAAGGTACAAAACGGCATAAGGTTCAAAATGACATTTTTTAAAACGGCATAAGGTACAAAACGGCAGATGGTTCAAAACGACATTTTTTAAAGCGGAATTTTTCAAAACTGCATAAAGTTCAAAAAATCATCTTTCAAACAGGATAAGGTAGAAAATGAAATTCTTAATCGATGACAATGAAAGTTAAGATGTTAGAAGAAAATGAACTTTAAGATCGATGTTTTGATTAAAATCTCAGTATGGAGAAAAGAAAAGGAGTTGGATTCTTTCTTTATCGATTAAGGCTAATTTTAAACGTTCTTAAGTTAGGGTTGAAATTCAAAAATGAGTTTGAAGTAAATGAAATAGACTGTGGTATTATACATATTTTATATACATTAAACTTATACAATTGATTATAGCTTTTTTATATGAAAGAAGAAAGTATTCCTTCACTAAATATATTAAATTTGACTTTTGATTCGGTACAATTATATTCTTTATAATATGTATTGTAATATATTGAAAGATATATTATACTACTTCACTTAAATGTTTAAATAAGTCTCGAATATATTACGAGGATATAGAAAGCAGAAGTTTTGAATTTCTTGTTGTATATTATTACTAAACAGGTATATGAAAATAACGAAGGCGTAATAAAATACGGAATATTTTTATTATCTCTCTAGTAGTTTTTGTCATATTCGTAATTATTGGTAACAATGCATCAAAATGTGTTTTATGAATGAAGTTGCTATTTTTATTGTATTATGAAGTTATAAAAATGTCATTTTGTGACTTATGCTGTTTTGTACCCTATGTCGTTTTGAAAAATGTCATTTTGAACCATATGCCGTTTTGTACCTTATGCTGTTTTGAAAAATGCCGTTTTACAAAATGTCATTTTGAACCTTATGTCATTTTGTACCTTATGCAGTTTTGAAAAATGCCGTTTTAAAAAATGTTATTTTAAACCTTATGCCGTTTTGTTCCTTATGCAGTTTTGAAAAATGCCGTTTTAAAAAATGTCCTTTTGAACCATATGCCGTTTTGTACCTTATGCAGTTTTGAAAATTGCCGTTTTAAAAAATGCCATTTTGTAGCGTTTTTATATTGGTAATACCAACACGTGGTGACACCTTGTATTTCAGGATAGCCTCTACCAGGATGGGGGTTCACGATTTTCACCACGCCATGATGGCTAAACGCACGACTTACACTATATAATGGTTAATTTCGCAAGGTGAACATATTCGTACAACTCCACGATCACTTTGGTTTCTCACACCCACTATGATAAAATTTACACTACCGGCATTCTAGCCAAATTTAAATTTAAAAAGGTAGATTTAACTAATTTATTTATATAAAAAAATGAAACTAATAATATCAAAATGAAAACATAAATACCCCAAAACCAAATAAAAAAATTTGACGCGTTGCGGATCCGATTGATGGTCTAAATGATGATAGAGTTTACAGGGGTTCCAGTAAACTTAAATTCGCTGTAACTCTCCGTATAAGAATATATCCCTTTCTGTATGTTGGTCTCAATAACTACTTCCTGGTATATTATTGTATTGATGGGCGTAGTGCGCGACAAGATTATTAAATTTTATTTTATAATTTCTTTTGTGTATTAATTTGTTTGATATACTGCTTGTCTACACTATTATCATCAGATTTAGTTTTTTTCGATATTACTAAGTACCGACGCGTATATTAAGCCCGTTAGGACGGTATATTTGGTCCGCCCGTCAATTGAATAATTGTTGATTTTTTATTTATTTTTAATTTTTTTCTTTTTCTTTTAAATTAAGTACAATTTCATATTTAAGTTAATTAATACTAATTTTCAATCACCTTATTAATTATTAATTATATTTTACAATCAAAATGGAAACCATGTTCCTCTTGTCAAAAAAAAAACTAGAAGTCTAGTATCCCAATTAGAATTTGATTATCCTGTCGTATCGCTTAATTTTGCTTGTTATCCCAATTATCTTTTTCGTGTCCAAACTTGTACTGGTCTCCTCAACAAAATTGTTTTCTTTTTTAAACCTTTTTTTTCTCTCATTTCTCTTTTCTACCCGGTAGATAACACTAATTTTTCTCTCAGACTATACACAATATATCATCGATGTCAACCGATAACAACCATAGCTATAACAATAAGTACCGCACCAAATCGCACGATCGTTACAATTTTGAACCTTATATCGTTTTGTACCTTATGCAGTTTTGAAAAATGCCGTTTTAAAAAATGTCATTTTGAACCTTATGCCGTTTTGTATGTTATGCCGTTTTGAAATATGCTATTTTGAAAAATGCCGTTTTAAAATATGTCAGTGACATATTATGAAAATAGGCCCGTTATTTACTATTTTATGGAATATTAATGTTGGTAGATGTTATCCTTTTGGATATATGTCGATTTATAACTCATTAATTTAGTTATTTAGTTTGGTTTTATTTATAACTTTTTTTTACTTTATAAGTTTTACTTATTTATATTTAATTTTGTTAATTTAATTTAAATGATTTGTAATGTATGACTAAGTTACTGTTCACTCTTAGGTAGTGAAATGATGGTTATAATCATGGCATTATTTTAAATTATTAAATAATTCATTTTAAATTAAATTAATATTCATGTGATTTTCAGTGAAGCCATGTTTCTGCAAGAATTCTGCATCCTATCACTTTATTCTCATCATTAATCTAATGAAATTATTAAGGCAAAGAGAACGAGAAACTAAAAATTGTTTTAGTTATAGTTTCTCGTTCTTGTGTTTTTAGATACTTAATGCGACCTTACTGTTGGGTTCCTTACTTCCTTCGTTCCGATTAGTTTTGTTTGCGTTATCATAGTTGGTGAAAAAAATACAGAACGATCTTGCTTCCATCTATAGGTAAATAATTGATATTATTCGTGATTTTCATAAAAAAAATTCGATTGTGTTTGGTGATTATTATTAAATTTTTGTTTTGTGCATATTATAAAGTTTTTAAAACTATCAATTGTGATTATTTGTGTTGAACATTATAAATTTTTATTTGTGGATATTGGAGCATATATAAATTTATAATAATTTATAATAATTGGTTAAGAATGATACAATAATATTAAAATAAATTTTAATTATTTTATTATTAATAAATTTTTTTGTTTTTTAAAAATAACAATTTCACATTTAACATTGCACATTTTTTATTTATTTATTATTGTTCTTCCCTAGACATATCGGCATATAATTTTTAGCATTAGATCATTTAAATTTTCATTTATATATCGTGCTATATCTTTCTCTCCATGTTTGTTCCGTCTAAAAGATAAAGTTATACCAACTTGATGAAAATAATTTGTTCCATTCTACGGAATCTAAAATTGTTATTATATGAAATCGTTCGGTGAATTATAAATTACAATGCGAGGCAGTTTATTCTAATACACATGAAAACATCAATCAATTGTATATTCATATCACAAAAATTATTTCGTTGAGCTGATCACAACATTTATGTCTTCATAAGCAACGATATAATCTGATTATGTTATGTATGTACATATGTGTATGTTTAATTTTCACCTTAATAAAAATATAATTTTGAGGGTGAATTTTAACGTACACAGGTTGTTGTTTGTTATTGATTAAAAAATTAATTTTTAGTCATCTCGTGTAACTTAATTAAGCACATAACGCAAGCCATTATGTATATGTATACATATTAGTTGCGTGTAACAATACTTGAATAAATCGTTCTTTTACCTAATGTTTACTAAACAGAGTTTAGATTCAAAGCTGTACTAAAAAATAGGTAAATTTAAAAAATATGTAAAGTTTAATTTGTTGTAGTTAGCTTTTGACGTTAAGATAGTTTATTTTATATAATATAAAATAAAATACGTATATATTTAATAAATTTATAGCTTTGTAAGCTTTGTTTTTTATCAATAACAGAAATAAATTAATGTAATTTTAGAAATTCTTCAAAAACACTATAACTATTATCAAGAAAAACGAAGAGTGAGATGCAATTTCAACATTTTAAAATACATAGTTTTATTTCACCATTTTACTATTTTTATAAATAAAATATTTTTATAAATTAGTACATGGGACATTTTTGATGTATAATAAACTAGTGAATATATGTAAGGAGATAAGTACTTCTTTAGCAAGCTCGACAAGGAAAGGAAACCAGTACAATAATACCACACCGGTAGCTGACCTAAAGGAAGTCGCCTATGGAAAATCCTCATATTTTAGGGGAGATTTTTAAGCCCTACACTCAATTGCTCTCCTATAGAAAAGTATATAAGTAGCTAGTATTATATTTTATAGGGCTTCGCTGTTTGTTTCCGAGAATCATATTATATTTGATTCAAAGGCTATAAAAATAAAGCTGCAAGAAATCAGAGCTCACAGACCAACGAACTTAAGCATATATAGGTGATTTACTCTAACTTAAATGTCCTTAGAAATACCATTGAATCATTCGAGGACGTCAAGCTTGTTTGCTGCATAATATTATCCACTCAGCCTTGGAACATTTACCCTACCCAATTAAGTAAGTCAATTAAACGAGTTTCTCGGTTGAATGAGGAACTGAAGACACGAAAGAAGAAAATGACAAAATTTTTCAAAAGGATCAAAAGAATCGGGATGTGGGGTCAATATAAAGCATTACTTAATACAACGTCTAACTAAAACGATTTAAGAGACCTACATGGATAACCTTTTGCGAGGGAATCAATAAACATTCCGTAAGAGACAGTTCAAAAAGTTTTCTCGAAGGATGTTACTAATAGAATAACTCTCCTTTATAAGGTGGATATAGTAATTTACTGAGAGCAAGGAGGAACATATCACAAGACTTTTTGAAACCTTGTGTCAATAAGACTACAGAGATCTATTTAGTGAATAGATCTCTGTAAAATCGTGAACTATGAATCTTATAACCCTGACACAGCCGTTTTAGTGAATAATTGGACCGCAAAAATATCAGAAGAGCAATTAACTATTCAAATCCTCCAAATCTTCTTGGTTCGTATGTTAAGAGCTTGTTACACCATATTAATTACATACCTTGCAAGCGGAGAAATGTGATTAATATCTAAGGGAGAGCGGCGTCTCAACTTAAGGCATATATAAAAATGAGCTTTGTTGTGTTTCTTTCGAAGAATATTTTGAAAGTGTTTAATCAAACCACTAGGAGTAAGTTCCTCTCCAATAATCTACTTCACAACAACCAATTTACTTAACAACCTGATAAATTCACGAAGATTGATAGAATGAAATCGCTCTATGTTCTATGAACATTAAGAGCTTTTAATAACACGTAAAAACTACAGTACCACACACTACCTCGAAATGAACGCAGTCTATGATCAAATGCATAAAAATCACGATAAATTGGAAAATTATCGTCATTAACACCATTAAAGGATACCTTTAAGTGGGCATTGTATATTCTTGACTATTATTTCTGCCTAGTCTAAACATTCTAGCTAGGCAACCATGAATTTGATATATAGTGTTATTGTGATGGTAGGAGAACAAAGATCCTCGTTTTAAATGGTACCACGATACAACTTTCTAACTAAGTAACTTCCTAGGGGTAATCCTATAGATCAACAACTGATTTGGAATTAACATACCATCAAAGGCACAATCGCTACTAGGACTTGTCATAAGCTTTAATGTAGTCTTGATGTTTGAAACGTAAGATGATCCATGGGTTATATTTTACCATTATTATACGATTAGTCACCTAAGCCTCCTTGGTATGATAGCCAAGAACTGAAGTAATATGCGTACTTTACTTAGTTAGTGCTGCCTTCACTGCATCTGCATATCAAAAAGGCTCTTTGACTTCATTGAAGATGCAACCTGAAGGAAAACTTGAAACAGGTAAATTAATAGCTCATTACATGCCTTTCGATTATGCTTAGAAAAATTTAATTTCACGATACTTTTAACGTTGAATTCCTGATTGGGATAAACCATCTATGGTATGGTAGACTCCTGAAAATAAAGCTATGTGGGCCAACAGTTTCTGGTTTTGCGATTCCAAAGTGGATTCTTAATAACATGTTATGTAGTACTCGGAAGCTATTATCCATATACAACTTCGAGAAATTGGGAGCAAACCAGTAAGTTCGAAATATTGATGAGGAGTACTGTCGAGTTTCTTAAAAGTTTGAATACATCTAAAAATAATACTAAATTTTATAAAGGGAGAAATTTAGTAGAATATAATTCAGGAATCGCTTGGACTCTGGAATAATATTTCGAACAATATTCCAAACAACCAAAAATGTATTACAGCAAGCTCGATAATTTCTTTTAAATTAATTTTGGTTTTCATACAACACACAGTTTACCAATTTAGTATAATTTTCATCAAATAAAACTGTCAGATAAAACGGCATTGGGTTATAATGCAATTGTTTGATCATTCGATTACAATCGGTAAAAAACACATCTAACCTAAGACCCTGTTGCATTGCCAGAATACATCGACCAACCAATCTTTCATGTCAGCAATATAAGCAGGCAATCAATGTCATGTACCGTTAGTCTACACAAATCGGGCCTATAGTCTTCACAAATCAAGCCTACACTCTAAGAAAAAATATAGTTCTTAGCATAATGTTTAAAGACGAACATACATAATATGATTAGGTTTTTTGATTGCAGCAATCGTATAAATAAACATATAGAGGTTTTGACAACAACGATATTCCGTTGGAGTGATCATTACATTATGGTTGTGACCATGTAAACACCAATTGTATAACAGCAACCATAAACCAGCCAAAAATATTTGCCTTAAACAAAAATGTGTTCAATCAATTTATTACCACAATTATATTTATTTTGTAGTCACATTTTGTAAAAATGTGACATTGTTACGACTAACAACTATTATTGAAGTAATAATACTATTATCTTAAAAAACACTATATTTGATGTGATTATGTCTCAACCATATCTTTTCTCTGCGTGTTAGACCGCTTCGATTTGACTTTTTCTTTAAAAGAGAACTGCGAAAAAATTGGGTTTCACTACACTAAATTATATTTACACAATTTGCAAATGTATTATATTTTTTGCGATTGAACAAAAGTTGAGAGCTAAAATTATACATATAAAAGTTTCAAAAGCGAAATCATAAATGAATTTTTTTTTCAAATTGTGACATTTCATTAAAAATGTTTATGTTGTTATTGTATATAACTGAGTGTTCAAATAAATTAACATGACGATTAATTATATTGATATGAAGTTAGTATGATTCATTTTAAATTAACCTCTTTGTTGACTAACCTAATAATTGATGCTGTTTTTTGTTTCAAATATTGTTATTTAATGTCACATATGGAGTCAAAATTAATGATAAATAAATATCAAAAAAGAACTTCGTAAAGGAAAGAATTACTTGTAAATTAACCAAACTGAACATTGCAATGGTGCAGGTTGTATATTACTATTAATTTGATACTACTTATTTCATAACAACACGTAGTTGCTAATCTATTACGAATATATTAATACACTTATTTAGTATGTATACCTGTATTATGTAATAAATCTTTGT
>OZ010738.1:120895900-120965900 GCA_963932295.1 Tipula lateralis
ATTATGCAAATCAAGAAATTGTGTGCAAGCTTAAGGTATCGAGAAATTGTGTGAAAGCTAAATAATAACAAACGTCGTATTATTATGAAATAAGATGTTTTTTTATATTCATAGAGTAAATTAAATGCATTTCAATAAACATAATGCATTTCAATGAACACAACACAAATATATTTTTAACCGCGGAAAATGTATAATTTTCTCTTTATGAATTAGGTCCATTGAAGCGTCTTGCTGTTTTATACAATAATCGTTCACTAATCGGATGTTTAATCTGCTGAACATGTCATTTACCATTGCTTAACTACCGTCCGCTTATAACTGCACCATTGAATCTTTATGAATTGATGTCAACACCAGTGAGAAATATTATGGGTTTCATTAAAAGTCTGAACATAAATTGAATGGCTAGCGTAAAGAGGAACATAGCACAACGATATTTGAGGTCGCGTTGCTGTGCGGCACAACGACTACTTACTTGTCCCCGCCTATATTGTAATAATAATAACCCAAATGCCAATTAAAATAGAAATAGGGTGGGTAAGCTAATCATGTAGTCAACTTGAAGCTATAGCCAGTGATTGCGCTCCATAAATGTAGTTTCTAGAGATAACTTACTAGATGAATTAAAATTCAGTTTTGTAATAGTTATTGAAAAAAATGAATACAATTGTGACTTAAAAACAAATTAACAAATGGGTCTTCTCGAATATAACTACCCTCGTGTAAGATGTTGATGGATTATAAAATATTATAGAGACGCATCATTAAATATAGTATACGATAAGAATATTTATTTAAAAACTGCAATTTTAACTGTTGATGTAACACAAATACATATGAAGAATTTAGAAATGTCCTAACATAAACAATTAACAATAATAACAATGTTTAACAATAGCAAATCCTTTATGAAAAATTATATGTATATATTTTATACTTACAAATCATATATTTATAGTTTGAAGATGGATTTCTTTTCACTATAACCTTTAATGTTGAAAAATATGCTCGATACATTTAAATACATATATCACAAGTCAAAATATATATGTATATTTATTTTATTATTTCTGTAGGCCTTAATGCAAATTTCAGGTAGCAATAGCAAGTATAAATATTTCAAAACTGTCTGTTGTAGTTGTAAAAACATATGAGGTTTGATTGAAATTTTATTTTGTGTTTGTGTGAAAAAACCATAATTAGCATATTTGCTTCCAGCCGTTCGATTCGTTGAATTCCATCGTTGCTTTTATTTCAACAAAAAGATCGAACGTAAATCGATCGAGAAACATAGATATCGATTTAATAAAAAGGATTTATTCTATTTTCTTATTATAACTTAAAAAAATAATATTTTTTAACAAAAATCAGTAGATACTCCTAGAATTAACAATAAGTGTAATAAGTCAAACTAAAAATTGATGTTTAAAAATAAAATAAGTGTTATCAATGATTATTTTAGAAGTTTATCAAGGATTATTTTAGATCCAACCAAAGCAAATATTTACAGTATGAACGAAAATGTTTTTGTTTTGTTTGACTAGGACAGAGGTACCCGTCACTATGTAGCGGCACCCGGAATTATTATTTTTTATTTTAAAAATTACTCAGATTGAACCACCTTATAGTATACCGGGTGTTTCTTTTAAACTGAGACGATCAAATATCTCGAAAAATAGCCACTCTACGGAAAAAATGTCCATAATCAAAATTTAATCATACCGCGGGGGAAATACATTAGTGCAAAGAAAATAGCACTCGAAATACTGAAATATTGGAAATACTCGAAATTCGTCATCAAAACAATTTATTAATGTAACTGGCAGGTGAATAAAATAATTTTAGCTTAAAATAAGTGTTCAAAATGATGGTCTGCGACTACAATGCACTTATTAATACGCATTTCAAATGATTGTACACAACTGAGAAGTGTGTTTGGTTGAATTTCAGCACACGCATTTCTGATTCACTCAATCATGTTCTCACGTGTTGTTGGTTTGTGTTTGTAAACTTTGTCTTTGAGATAGCCCCACAAATATTGGCAGTTCATTTTCCAAAAAGTTTCGGTACCCGTACGTTTGACCATTCAAGTTGCATTCAATAATGTAGGCCCCACACTGTTTTTGCCAATTATTCCACACCACACGTTGACAGTCCAAAGACGCTGATGTTCAAGTTAACGAAGCCGTGCGGATTTGTAACACTCCAATAATGCATGTTATGTCGATTAACCGTTCCATGGTTTGTAAAAGACGATTCGTCAGAGAACATTACGCAACGAAAAAATTGGGGTTTGGTTGTATTTATTCACGTGCCCATTGACAAAAAATTACCCGATTTTGGAAATCAGCGCCATGAAGATCTTGGTGTAAGGATACATGATATGGATGATACTTGTGTCGTTTTAAAATTCTCCAAACACTGGTGAGGGACAATCCGGAATCGTGAACTATTTCTCGTGTACTAACATGAGGATTATGAGCCACTGCTGCCAATACAGCAATTTCAATATTGTCTCCAGTGACTGTTGCTCTACGGGACCTCTTTTTCGGTTGAACATTTCCATCAGTAATAAATTGTTTGATAGTACGACCAAATGAAGCACGTGAACGAATCCTATCCGAAAAACGTTGAGCGTAAATAGCAACAGCATTTTCAAGATTTCTGCCAGCTTCTCCATAAACCAGAACCATTTCAAGTTTCTCTGCCACAGTAATAGCTCCATTCTAAAGTATTTTATCGTTTATTTTGCAATTACGAAAAACATGAAGATAAGAAATAACACAAATGTTAAATGTGATTTACAAAACTGAATAAACTGTTTTGATGACGAATTTTATTTCAAACGTATTGCAGAATTGAATGAGTGTATTCTAAGAAGAAGAAATTGAAGAAATTGAATAAATTGAATTTCGTCGATTACAACGCCATCTATATCATGAACTGAACTAAATATTTCATTCAAATCATACGTACTTTTAGTCGTAAAATCCGTATCTGCAATAAAAAATATGGCTTCCTATCTTAGTTTAAAAGTTACTATTTTTTTTGCACTAATGTATTTCCCCCGCGGTATGATTAAATTTTGATTATGGAATTTTTTTCCGTAGAATGGTTATTTTTCGAGATATTTGATCATCTCAGTTTAAAAGAAACACCCGGTATAATATTATTAATCTTTGGTTTTATCAATTTTAGCGAGCAGTTCGTTATCAAAATGCTACACCGTGTTTTTTTGGGTAAAAGCTATCTAGCTAGAAATGAAACAAAAGAATAGCTGAAAAACCTAGAGGAGTAATATAGAACTGTTTTCGCCTTTCATTTTATTTTTATTTGAATTCCTTATGTTTCGGTTACTTGGGTGGTGTTTCACGAGCTGTATGAATTTTTTAAATGGAAATTTTGGAATTTTAAACATTATAATTAATAGTGTATATTATATAATTAATTAATATAATATATTTGGTTATTATACTTATAATTACTATTTATGGTGCAATCATTTGAACAGTGATACCGAACTACCTTTTACCTATTAATAATGTCATTGTACACATATGTAATAAATGTATATAATTAATTTGCAATAGAGCATAATGAACGAGAAATATATTTACGATTCTTTAATTTTATAAATTAAAATTTTATTTAAGTTAAAACTTAGATAGTAAAATATCTTATTTAAATATGAGATTAAGTACATTTGTGTAAAATCATCTTATTTACTAAAAGGGCAACGGTTAAAGAAGGTTGTTAAGATCGAGAAGCCTGATGTTAAAATGATTAGATCGTAAGCTATAATAAATATTAGAAAATGGTAACTAGCAAATAATCAAAATTTTGAATTTTGCAATTATTTAGAAGTCAATAATTTAGAATTATTGAAAAAAAATATTTGTAATTAAATCAAAGTATTGTTTATATGCTTTTATATTGAAATGCACTTTTTCTACAATTTCAAAGACTCACTTATCAGAACTACGCTTTTGTCTATTGTCAATAGGTTTCAATGAGTGCACCTCTGCCCTTTTTAAATTTTTAGGCCAAGATATTCGAACATCAAAAATCTTTTAAATGTCAATAAATTCTGCTAAAATAGTTATGTTTTCAGTCGCTCTGGCTAGATCTTACTAGCGCAACATACAAATTTATTTATTTAATTAACTATTGCAACACTACAACATTTCAACTGTGTAAGTGAAACGGTCATTATTTATGTTGTGAATATACCTATAACCTAACATATAGCGAATTATTGGGTGCGGATTACACTGACATGTTTTAAAATGTAATTTTTAAAAATAGCATATTTCAAAACGACATTTTTCAAAACGGCATAAGGTCCAAACGCCATATGGAACCAAATGACATTTTTTAAAACGGTATTTTTCATACGACTAAAGGTACAAAACGACATAAGGTTCAAAATGACATTTTTTCAAAACGACATAGGGTACAAAACAGCATAAATCACAAAATGACATTTTTATAACTTCATAATAGAATAAAAATAGCAACTACATTCATAAAACACATTTTGATGCATTGTTGCCAATAATTACGAATATGACAAAAACTACTAGAAAGATAATAAAAATATTACGTATTTTATTACGCCTTGGTTATTTTCATATACCTGTATAATAATAACAATATACAACAAGAAATTCAAAACTTCTGCTTTCTATATCCTCGTAATATATCCGAGACTTGTTTAAACATTTAAGTGAAGGAGTATAATAGATCTTTCAATATATTATAATACATATTATAAAGAATATAATTGTACCGAATCAAAAGTCAAATTTAATATATTTAGTGAAGGAATACTTTCTTCTTTCATATAAATAAGTTATAATCAATTGTATAAGTTTAATGTATATAAAATATGTATAATAACACAGTCTATTTCATTTACTTCAAACTCATTTTTGAATTTCAACACTAACTTAAGAACGTTTAAAATTAGCCTTAATCGATAAAGAAAGAATCCAACTCCTTTTGTCCATACTGCGATTTTAATCGAAACATCGATCTAAAAATTCATTTTCTTTGAACATCTTAACTTTCATTGCCATCGATTAAGAAATAAATACAATAAGTCTCGTCCAATATTTTTTATTTCATTTTCGACCTTATCCTGTTTCAAAGATGCCATTTTGAACTTTATGCAGTTTTGAAAAATACCGTTTTAAAAAATGTCATTTTGAACCTTATGCCGTTTTGTGCCTTATACCGTTTTGAAAAATGCCGTTTTAAAAAATGTCATTTTGAACCTTATGCCGTTTTGTACCTTATGCCGTTTTAAAAAATGTCATTTTGAACCATATGCCGTTTTGTACCTTATGCCGTTTTGAAAACTACCGTTTTAAAAAATGTCAATTTGAACCTTATGCCGTTTTGTATAAATATTTGTAATTAAATCAAAGTATTGTTTATATGCTTTTATATTGAAATGCACTTTTTCTACAATTTCAAAGACTCACTTATCAGAACTACGCTTTTGTCTATTGTCAATAGGTTTCAATGAGTGCACCTCTGCCCTTTTTAAATTTTTAGGCCAAGATATTCGAACATCAAAAATCTTTTAAATGTCAATAAATTCTGCTAAAATAGTTATGTTTTCAGTCGCTCTGGCTAGATCTTACTAGCGCAACATACAAATTTATTTATTTAATTAACTATTGCAACACTACAACATTTCAACTGTGTAAGTGAAACGGTCATTATTTATGTTGTGAATATACCTATAACCTAACATATAGCGAATTATTGGGTCCGGATTACACTGACATGTTTTAAAATGTAATTTTTAAAAATAGCATATTTCAAAACGACATTTTTCAAAACGGCATAAGGTCCAAACGCCATATGGAACCAAATGACATTTTTTAAAACGGTATTTTTCATACGACTAAAGGTACAAAACGACATAAGGTTCAAAATGACATTTTTTCAAAACGACATAGGGTACAAAACAGCATAAATCACAAAATGACATTTTTATAACTTCATAATAGAATAAAAATAGCAACTACATTCATAAAACACATTTTGATGCATTGTTGCCAATAATTACGAATATGACAAAAACTACTAGAAAGATAATAAAAATATTACGTATTTTATTACGCCTTGGTTATTTTCATATACCTGTATAATAATAACAATATACAACAAGAAATTCAAAACTTCTGCTTTCTATATCCTCGTAATATATCCGAGACTTGTTTAAACATTTAAGTGAAGGAGTATAATAGATCTTTCAATATATTATAATACATATTATAAAGAATATAATTGTACCGAATCAAAAGTCAAATTTAATATATTTAGTGAAGGAATACTTTCTTCTTTCATATAAATAAGTTATAATCAATTGTATAAGTTTAATGTATATAAAATATGTATAATAACACAGTCTATTTCATTTACTTCAAACTCATTTTTGAATTTCAACCCTAACTTAAGAACGTTTAAAATTAGCCTTAATCGATAAAGAAAGAATCCAACTCCTTTTGTCCATACTGCGATTTTAATCGAAACATCGATCTAAAAATTCATTTTCTTTGAACATCTTAACTTTCATTGCCATCGATTAAGAAATAAATACAATAAGTCTCGTCCAATATTTTTTATTTCATTTTCGACCTTATCCTGTTTCAAAGATGCCATTTTGAACTTTATGCAGTTTTGAAAAATACCGTATTAAAAAATGTCATTTTGAACCTTATGCCGTTTTGTGCCTTATACCGTTTTGAAAAATGCCGTTTTAAAAAATGTCATTTTGAACCTTATGCCGTTTTGTACCTTATGCCGTTTTAAAAAATGTCATTTTGAACCATATGCCGTTTTGTACCTTATGCCGTTTTGAAAACTACCGTTTTAAAAAATGTCAATTTGAACCTTATGCCGTTTTGTACCTTATGCAGTTTTGAAAAATGCCGTTTTAAAAAATGTCATTTTGAACCTTATGTCGTTATGTAACTTATGCAGTTTTGTAAAATGCCGTTTTAAAAATGTCATTTTGAACCTTATGTCGTTTTGGAATATGCCGTTTTAAACAATGTCATTTTAAAATATGCAGTTGTGAACGGATCCACAAATTCTTAACGTCAGTTCGTCCAACAGTTCTTTTTTAGACAAGCATTTTTAAATATTATAGATCAATAATAATCAAACAAGACAATTTAATCAAAACTTTAGCAAGTTTAAATTTTATAGTGGATTAATCAAATACTAATAAATAAAAATATATTTTACTTTCCTTATTTAAATACTCATTTATTTTATTATTGGTATAATTTTATTTTTAGCCGTAATGTATTGCAAATATTTGCATCATAAACACATTTTACGATCAGAAACTACCTTAATTGTACATAAAATAAAACGAATGAATTTATAAATCCTTGTTATTTGTAGTAAAAAATTATAAAATTATTATTACAAATGTTCATTCTGTAAAATCATTGTTTAAATTTTTGTGTTTTTTTTTGTATTTTATACTATGCAAACTGTTTTGGGGCTCAAGGCTCTCTCAGCTCTATCGCGGTTCGCTTGTTTACGTCCTACTTTACGTCTTAATGGCCAAATCGTACGGCTATAGGTCCGATTTACGAAGAACCATCTGCGCATTGCATAGCTCCATGCCAGCCTATAGTACTAACATGAAAGATGGGTCGGCCCATGTGTTCATTAACACCACCGATCGTAATCAGTTGGTGGAAAATCCCTTTGACATCCTGCCGCTATCGGGATTCGAACCTGGTACCTCCCGCTCCAACTGCCGAAGTTTTAACCACTGCGTCACCTGGGTGGTAAATTTTTGTGGATGACATTCAGTTTTTTAGCTCACAAAATTTAAACGTGTAATTCATATTATGTATAATCAGAAAAAAAATCGGTATATACGGAGAATATTATGTATAATCAGAATAAAAATCGGTAATTTTTTTAAATTTGAAGGAGAATATTATGTATTATCGGAATAAAATTGTTAATTTTTTTAAATTTGAAGAAGAATATTATGTATAATCAGAAAATCGGTAATTTTTTTAAATTTTGTGAAAATATGATTTTATGAGCATATTCCAAGAACTTTATTGACCAGACATGTACTAATTCGTAACCCCATAAAACTTTAAAATACATTTATCTATATTTTGATAAAATAAGTAATTTCGTATGTTTTAAATAAGACTCAAGTAAAGTAATGATTATTTTTCGCCTTAAATTTTCTAATTAAATATAACTTTAAAAGTTACGAAACATAATCTAAGTTATATAAATGGTTTTATCTTGTTGATGCTTGGTTTCTTAATTAAACATATAGACATATTTTTATTATTAACAGTGATTTGGTTATAATTAAAGACATGATGTTGTTGACGGTGTAAAGAAAGAACGATTAACTTTTTGTTATATTTATACAAAAGTATGTACCATAATAGACACATTATACATACAATCGCAAGATTTTTTCGTATCTCTAACGATTATATAATATGTAGCTCCGCATGTAGTTGTATATATTGTATTACGCGATAAGCTTATCATCACGTTTCTTCAACTTTTTGTCGATATAAGATTAAATACATATAGTAAGTCAACAACACATCGAAGTCCAATATTTTAACCATCGCGCGATTCAGATAATAAGCGAACAAAGTATATACATTATTAGAGATAAGAAAACTAATGACGTGTTTAATTAGATGTATGTTATTCACAGTTTATGGTTTATATTATAAGTGTTGACGTTTCGATTTTTGATAGCTACCTGAATAAAACCAAGTCTTATAGATATTAAAATAAATAAAAAGTACATCATGTAAATAAATTATATTTCATAATTTTTGCATCCTTCTGATATTTAAAATATATGCGGGAGTTCATCGATACATAAAATTTAAATCATTTGTAGTATAAAATAAAAAAATTTATGTAATTGATATATAAAATACGGTGTGACTAAATTCATTTCCTTATCTCTTACTTTTTTTTGACGTCTTTTAAAGACCATTATTGGCCCGTACCTTGTCCACAATCTGACTCCATTGGTTTGGATCATGAGCCAGCTCTTCATATTTTTGCAAGCAACCTCTTCAGGCATAACTTCATTTCGTCATATTAGTCGAACAAGGTCGAAAAGACAGTTCCACAAAGTTCGCCCCCCAATATCAAGAGCTCTGAATTAATGCAATCACCTCCTGGTGAACAATTTTTCTTTAGTCTCTGTATGGCCATTGTGAATTCTTTATAGGATTCAGAAAAGCTATAGCATTAATGCTCTAGCATATTTAATGCTCTAGCATTAAAGTCACCAATAACCAATCAGACATCGTGCTCGGATATAGAGCCCATCAGATTATCCAAATTATTGTAGAATGAGTCTTTATATTGGGGTTGGGTTACATCAGTGCGCGCATGTACATAGACAATTGACAGGTTGGCTAATCTCATGTGCAAGCGAAGCTTACACCACAGCTTTAGTTACTGCGCCACCTGGGCGGTCAATTTTAATTTAAGTTTTTTTACACCAAAAAAAGCAAATATGTCTTGGTCAGATAAAGAAACAATTTAAGGATATTATTAATAAACGTTAAATAATGAAAAATGAAGCAAGGCGAATCAAGAATATTGACAAAGCGGCTTAATTTCATAAAGATAATGTAACCTGTTGTTTTGATTTTCAGAAGATATTACAGTGCTCTTTTGGCGAAAATAGTATAAATATTTTTAGACAAAAGAAAACTAAATTTGCATAACTTTAAAGTATATAATTTGGCTAGTCATTGGGGCGATTGCTTTTTGTGGGACGAAACT
Source organism: Tipula lateralis (assembly GCA_963932295.1). Taxonomy (NCBI): domain Eukaryota; kingdom Metazoa; phylum Arthropoda; class Insecta; order Diptera; family Tipulidae; genus Tipula; species Tipula lateralis. The sequence continues at coordinate 120,905,732 of OZ010738.1, forward strand.
ATTGCTAGCCAAGGTGCTTCGGAAGTAGCTAGCAGTTTATATTAATTTATGTTAGAAGAAAAAAGAAGTTGAATTCTTTTTTTTTCTAACATAAATTTATATGAACTAAATTATATAAATTATTTATGAAATATAAAAAAAATTATGAAAAATTATGAATTATATAAAAAAAATGTATGGCATATAACGCCGTATGGTCGCCGGATGTAGCTTAATGGTTAAGAGAGTTTCTCATCACGCCGCGGTCTCGAGTTCGATTCCCGCCGTTGACCAAAAATTAACATGCAACCGGATGACATAAAAACGCGGTTGTGTGTAAAAACATTCGTTGGGCTGACCACCTACAATGTGCACCAATCGTTAAAATAGGTTCGTAAGGTCTCAGTTGAGACGCGGTAAGGGCCGTTTACGGCCTCTAAGCCATAGATTTTTTTTTTTTTTTTATGGCATATAACAACTTAAAGTTTTTAAAGTTCATATCAACTTATTTTTTTTTGAAAAAGTGCACACTCAAAACAAAGGTGATTCAATGCACTCGACCATCGAGAAATGCCGTAAAAGTAAAACCATTTATGTTCCGGCTCAGTTCTACAGCCTTATCAGAAATGCAAAAGTAAATGGATCGTCTTACATCGTACATGAAATGGAACAAATCGATATTTTAAATTTCAAAAAATTATCAACTGCAAATTACGTTGGAAAAAATACAAACGAAACAGTTCAAATAAATAAAAACCGGGAAATATTTGTATCAAAAGAAGAGCCAATTAAATTATTAAACAAGTATGAGTTTGATGAACATTTCAAGAAATAATTTTATATTTCGAACCAGCATCGACTAACAAACACCCCGGGAGGAAATGAAAAACAATTAACCGTGCCATTGTTAATCAATTATACAACGAAAAAAAAACGACAACAAATTTGAGAGCAAGTTTCTGGATTTAATGTACTTATGCAAAAATAATTATGTACGGGATTATACAAACTATTTTATGATAGCTTACCGCACAGTATTCTTGAAAGTCAAAATTCAGATGAGTAGTTTTCTCGTAATTTTTTGAGCGATAATTGCGTATTATATTATACTATTTTTGTTCTGTTATGTTGGGAATAATAATAATTAACGACTATTTGAGCGTTGAATACAACATTAAATGTGTTTTATTTTTCATCAATTGCAAAATTGCGTTAAGTAAACTTACAATGGTAAAGAATTTTATCGTTTCTCTTATAGAAAATATATCTCTACTTACAACATAGAACTAAAAAAACTGTAGTCAATAAAACTATGACTAGAACTTACAATGTTACTTAAAATATGATACACGACGAATAACGTATTTTATACTAAATTTATTAGATTTTTAAAATTATTTTTGAAATTATGTGTCGAAATGAAACATGTGTAACAAAGAAAATATATAATTACTAAGAGAAGTAAAGTGTAAAAGCTTACTCCTGAGAAACGATGTTTTTGTCTTATAGTTTTATTGCATGAAGTAAGTGTGTGATATCAAAGCAATCTTGATCAATAGAAGCAAGAATGTTTAAAATGAGCTTTATTTAGTGTAACAAAAAATACAAAAATCAACGTGTTTCATACAAAATGTATGAAAGGTAAGGCTTTACTATATGGTAAATATTTGAATGAAAAGTAGTTCAAATTTAACTTAGGTTACATTCAATTGAAAACAGAAATTTCAATTTTCATCCTGAAATTGATCATTTTTCGATTTATTTTTCCATTTTACTTTATTCATTAAATGAAAATATTGTATTTTAATAACTTAAAATGTAAACAGAGACAGATACATAGTTAGGTTACGAGAACTATATTTTATTTTAAGTATGCTCACAAAGATAATAAATCAAAATGGCACTTTACACCAAACAAATCAATTTCATTAAATGTTTAGTTGTATTGTAATTTGTGTTTTGCTTTCATGTATAAAATTGAACAATACCAATGCACAAAATCTCATATACACTATACACATTCAACTAGATTTAATGATTACATGCACACATGTATGATTTTAACATGAATGGCTTGCAAAATTTTTATACAACAGCAACGCTAGTAATGGCATTTCATCGAACTATCATTCAATATAAAAAAAGTATTCTCTCTCTCCCATTGTTATGACATTTATGTCATTATGAAAATTGGTTTTGTATTTAATGCATAATTATGCAATTAAATATTATTCTTATGTTAATACAGCATAAATAAACCTTTTTTAATGATTCTCTGTATTTCAGGATTCAGAATATAGTGTAGTGTTGTGCTGTGATTGTGAATAAATGTGTAGCAAAATAGAAATTGTGATTAGGTTATTGTGTTCATTTTGAAATGTAAACATTGATCAGCTGATAATATTATTTATTGACAACTGCATGTTGAAAATTTCTTTTGAGCTGATTTATGTTTATAAATTCGGTTCTAGTTAATTTTTTCGAATACATAATTTCATTTAAATAAATTAATTATTAATTTTTTAAGTTTTCGCGTTCAATTATGTGTATTTTCGTCAATATTATTTTTCTTAATTTATTTAGAAATGAGTTTGACTTTCGTCGCTCAACCGATAGAGAATTAGAGCGAGGAAAATATATTTTAGAGGATATCGTTTATATTGAAATGAAAAGCACAAAATTTATAAAAATATAGATCAATTTATAATTAAATTTGATCGTGATTTATTTTGATTTGAAAAAAATGATATATATTCACATCTAATTTCACCCTTTCTTAGTCATTTTATGAAATAAAATTTTAAAAGCTCTAAAAACTTAAAAAGAAATGTGTACGTTTCGTATGAGTTTCTTGATAAAACGTACATTATTGATACACTAAATAAAGTTCATTTCAAAAACTGAGTATTCATTCTGGCTTTATATATCGAGGGGGCTTTGGCGATATGTATATATATATATATATATATATATATATATATATATATATATATATATATATATATATATATATATACATGTGCCGAAAAAATTCTAGAAGTAAAGTCTAAAAAGCTTACTCCTGAGAAACGATGTTTTTGACTTATAGTTTTATTGCATGCAGTGTGCGATATATATATATATATATATATATATATATATATATATATATATATATATATATATATATATATATATATATATATATATATTTATATTTATATATTTTTATATATATTTATTTGTATATATATATATATATATATATATATATATATATATATATATATATATATATATATATATATATATATATATATATATATATATATATATATATATATATATATATATATATATATATATATATATAAACACATTAGTTATAATAATAAGTATAAACATAGATCAACAAGATAAGTAAATTCATAGTTATATTTGGAAAGCACAGTAAGTGATATAAATTAATTTTAAATTGTTTGCAAACCCTAATCCTATTTTAAACACTTTATATTCTGGTATGATTACGGATAATCGGATCATGATAAAATGTTTTAATAATTGAGTTTTATTCAAACTAACTCATTAATGATAAAAATACAATAAGTTGAGATTTTTATAACCTAATAACATTTTAATTGCAGTTTGTAATTAGTTGCCACTTTTCAACCTGACATATTTGAGATAAATAAAATAGAATAAAACTTGCTCGTAGGAAAGAGATATTTATAATTTAGTACAAAAACCGAAAAAAATATTTTTTAATAAATGTAAAGAACTCATAGTTTTTATTCTATTATAATTTTAGGTAAGTGATAAGATTTCTTAAAATTAAAGAATTTAGTTTGTTTCAAAAAATATTAACACCCATTGCTCAATTTACGACGTATTGTATAGTAAATATCTGTAAAGGGAAAATTCAAATCAAGTTTTCTGTTTAAAATAATAATTTTTAAATTCGATCTTAAAAATTGTTTTGTAAATTTCACTTTGGAGAAACGTTTAATACTATATAGGGTTTATTTCTGGCGATTAGGCAGTCCAAACAAGCACTTTGATAATGTAATGTTATATTCGAACCATATTGTCACAATTTTTACTGTGTACTTCGAATCTTTTAGATGATAGATGAAGTTGATTTTATTTAAGTTACATTAACTTCTATTATATCTAAAATAAACGTTGAAATGATCCAATGATTTTCTGCTTAAGTGCTTTGTACATAATAAAACGAAAATCGACTGTAACCCTATAATAATTAGTACATTATTATTCAAATTCATTATAACATGCTTGTATTAATATAATTAAAATATTGTTTCGATTTTGCTAAGTATCTAACCAATATATTTTAGTTCGTCACTGGATTGTGAACAAACAATCAGAACTATAATTTTTAAACATAATTTTTTTAACACAATAAATTCCATAACGATACTCTATAATACTTATACATATTAGAAATAAATTTTATAATACTTATATTACAGAATTAAACAATAAATTATAAATACTTATATTACAGAATTATACAATAATTCACCACAGTAAATTATAAATAAACCCTAATTCTTACTTTTTATGACAATTGACGAGTAATGTCACTGTTAAAAATCCAATATTGAAATGTTCCTACTCATCTCAATTTTCTACATCTATATATTCTAAATCAAACCTGGTAGTAATTTCCATTGAAACTTTGTATTTTCTACATCTAGACATACCATTTTTCTACCTTCGTCGTCTTTCCTTACGTCCAACGAGTGAGTTCCTTACTTTATTCTCATTTTAATGAACGACAAATGTTCATTTCATGTATTTCTTTACATAAAACGATTTCGTTAATGTTAACACAATAAAACAGATGGGCACATAAAAATGATGCGCACCTCTGTCCGGAAATACCAACTAGAACCTGGAATTGGAATAGCAAGGCCATCACAAAACGAATTTCAAATTTATTAATAATACCTGCATTTTTTTCGATTTAAATGTTTTTTGTTAGAATGTGTAAGGCGCTTGATATTTTTCGCAAAACGATTAACATAGAATCGAAAGATGATATTGTTGTAATTAAATCAAACAATCTTAATTATTAAATAAGTAAAATACAAAACTGTAAATGTCGATAATTCTATAAACCATAGCTACAGCTGTTCAATGGCTTATAAAACAATTGTTTTACATTTTTTACTATGATTAAACCATCGCTAGACGCTCGCACATATTCGACCAATGTTTATTTAAAAATAAACAAATATTTTTAAAATAAAATAAAATATGACTGACTGTCAATACGATTTAAAAAACTTTCGTTTTTTTTTAGTAATGAATGAAAAAATATATGTATAAAATTTAATATATGAATGAAATATTAATACCGGTTTTGAAAACCGGTTATTTGACGAATGTGTACCAATGTTGGGTTAATATGGCCTAAATGTATTAGTTTTATTTATTTTCTAGGTACACAACTAAATATTTATATGATTCGTCAACATTTTGGTTGAATATCTACAATTTAAACTACGGTTATACCTAACTAGCATATAAAATATGGTTATGTTTGCTTAAATTTGAACCAATGTGCGTTATTTGATAGACAAAAAAATTGACTGTAAATCTTAGAATTATTTAGAAATAAAAATATTTAAGTAATTTGGAAAATGTCTTACTTGAAATAGTTCACCATTTGAAATAAATCCATCATTATCCATATCATAAATACGAAATGCAAATCTCAGTTTAGATGATTTGTCACCTTTTACACTAAATTGTGATACACCTTGTATAAATTCTTTAAAATCAACTTCACCATTCCCATCTGCATCAAATATATCGATAACACGCTGCACTAATGGATTCTGTTGTAATTCCGGTAGTGACATAAATTCATCAACACTCAGTGCACCTGAATTATCCAGATCAAGTTTACGAAATCTTTTACCAAGACGACGTATTTCATCCGCATCAACTGAAAATACATACAATTATTAAAGATAAATTAATCAATTTTAAATAAATCTTTATTTTGCAAATTGTTGAAAACTTACAGAACAAATAAAAACTTACAAAAACAAAACTACGTTGAAAATGAAATTGTAGAGCTATAATTCAGTTTATTAGGAGATTGGGTTTAGAGTTAATCATAAATTCTGTTTTATCACACCAATCTTATTTCCCTTTAGGTTGTTAATGAATGATATAATTGGAATATTATGATTAAAATATTAATTTAATTAGATTATAATTAGGCAACATAAAAGATTGGTTTGATTCAGTTAATCTCGAATCAGATATTGATAGTGAGTTCCACCTTCCAGGTGAAATTATATCAGTCATATTCGGTTCAAAAATCAACAGTATTAAATGTAGGATTTTTATGATAAAATTCAAATTTAAATTTTTCTTATGTAAGCACCAAAATTTTAGTGTTTTTTGTGGATTATATCATGTCCACGGAAACAATCACCACCATTATATAAAAACAAGGTTTAAGAAAATGTGACCAATAGAGTATTAATTTTACAAAAAAAAGAATATGAGGATAAACACAATTTATCGATAAGTCAAAAATTAAAGAACTATTTTGTTTTCGATAGAAACATATATGGTATGTAAATAATATGTAAATATGAATTAACGATTGTCTACAACGTTTGAATGAATATAAAGTTAACCGTGTAAAGCTAACAAATTTATAAAAAATGACATTGACGAAATGGTTAATAAAAAACGAGGTTGGTTTCCAAGTTAAATTAAGAGAATAGTCTAGAGGAAATTATGACTACGTCGTACCGTAGTATATGATTTTTGTGTAACTGTACAACAATATTTTATTTTTAGAAAATTTACTTTTTTGATTTTTTTTAAACAATAAAAATGTTTATACTATTATATTATACTTAAAAAAACAATAAAATAATTGGGAATTATTATTATTCGTTTATAAAAACTCCCTCTTTACTAACATGTTCAACAAAAGCAACTATGAGAATATACAGACTTATTGGTAAATTAATATCTAGAATGATAAACATTAAATTTGATATACCTATCGACCAGTGACTTATTAACAAACATTATAAATCGTTCCTGACAGATACAATTTTTAGAGCCACAAGTTTTTATTAATATTTATATATATATATATATATATATATATATATATATATATATATATATATATATATATATATATATATATATATATATATATATATATATATATATATATATATATATATATATATATATATATATATATATTATTTATGTTTTATTTAGTTATGAAGATAGTCCTTTTGTTATGGTTTTTATATTTTTTTTATTTTTTTTATTATATTATTGAAACTAGTCTTTACAGACTAACCATCAATATGGTTTTTTATGATACATATTTCATGAACTTGGTTCTGTATTTATTTCTTTAGAAAAAAAATAACTATCTGAAAATTATAAAATTGGGCTCATTGCAAGATAAACAAATAGGGATTATAAAATAATTATAAAAAGGTACCATTTTAGATTTCTTCTTTTTGACACTGGCCTTCAACATTTTTGTTAATTTTCTCCATTGTCCATTTATTTTCCTCATTTAGTTTTATTAGACATACTATAAAATTAGCATATATTTCGCTTCGTTTTTTTGCAAAATACGTTTAAGTATAACAGCACAAATTTTATGTATCTCAAAAGGAAATTTAAAACAAATATTATTAATAAAACATATTTTATTATAAATTAAAGACAAACATTTCAAAATATACAGACAATTTAAATTTTTCATAATCTTCATTATTGGAATGTTTATGTAAATTTAATTTTTGTAATCTACTAGTCTGTTGGATTTATATTAAGGAGTTGTACAATATTCAAGATCATATCAGTCTTTTCACCCATTTGAAAATCATTCTTCCGAATTATTTATGGTGCCACGTATTCGTAAAATGTAATATAGAAGAATGCAAAATTAATCATTTTGTTCAAACTTTTTAAGTATTAAATTCCATTTTTTTAATTTACCATATGAAAGTATATACTTAAAATGCTTAATTAATTATACTAATAATATTATCAATAATAACATTACAGTTAAAACTTTGGCAAATAACAATAGTTTCGGTTATGATAATAATTAACTTGATTAAAATTATTATAAACTAATTGTAATATTTGTTACACTAAATATCTGGAGTTTTAGAAATTGAAACATCAAGTTATTGTTTTTTGTCACTAAACCACAAACAAAATTTTTGAATCAGAATACTAAACGTAATACCGATATTCAGAAGGGGTATCCTTTATCTATAAACTAGAAAATCAATTAATTGAATTCATACAAACTATAAATAATACAATTAAGCGAGCGATAAGCAATGCTTATTTTACACTGCCAGAACGCATTTTTTTGAAAAGAAATTATATTCATAGAGTATATTCATATACGTAGTACATTAAATTTAATAACAATTGTAAGCACGTTTTTTAAATAAAATTACGTTTCATGCTTAGCATGAAAAAATTGTGTTTAAAATTATAAAAAAAATATATTATGTATAGTAGAATTAGTAATAGTTAAACGTTCCAAATCACATAAAACGCAATACTAGTTTAACTGAAATGATAAAAAATCACAACAAGCTAAAATATGAAATATATTTTTCAATTGTATCAATTTAAAAATTTTATAAACGAAATTTCTAGAGAAATTAACAACAAATAAATTAGAAATTCTTTAGATATGTATTAACTTTAAAAACGATTTATTCACAAACCCTATTAAATAATTTACGTATAGCCTAACCCAACAGCAAGAAATCTATCGGCAAAAGTTGATATTGAAAACATAGCACACTTATATCTAACAAGTAACACAACACATGAAAATGAATTAAAATTTTCCAGTAATTTTTTCTGTAAAAAAAGTTCAATTCTCTCTACAATATTCTCATTTAACCTTTTGGCAAATTATAATCACAAATATACATGCAAATTCAAACTACTACTTTCGTTAAAACATATTCATATTCATCCAAATTAAATTTGCTTAAATCCAAAATATTTTCATACTTTGCTAAATTAATTAAATCTTTTTCAGACCAAATTCAAAGTTACAATTATTAATTCAATACGTATCGACCAACTTTTTAAGTTGGTATGTATATACGTATTGAAGTTGATATGGCATAATGTATAATAATTAAGCTTCATTTCAAATTTAACAAATAATTAGTAAAGCTTCATTTCAAATAAAAGAATTATTAAGCTTACTAATTATGAATTAAGAGTTATTAAGAATTATTAAAACTGACACACCACGCGATATTATTTTTGAAGTATAGATATGTGTTTACAGCTCAAAATAAAAGTTTTAATGTAAAAAATAACCACACATACAAACACAATTATTTTTTTTGAAATATAAACAACACGAGAATACAGAAAATTTACTGTCGAAACGTGCATCGGCGGCAATCCCCACCACAAATTTTAGTTTATAGGTTAAGAGGAAGAAACGAGAAAAAAAGTTGAAGCAAAAATACAAGTCTAAATAGGTCCAATAAAAATAATATCTAATCTAATAAATAATAATCTAATTTCTTAAATATTTTATCCAGTTGATTTTGATATTAAAAATATAGAGATTAAGGATATGTGTGATATTGCTGTATTATAAGTGACGATTATTCTGCAGTTCAGACAAGAATTATAGAGATTCTGAAAAATACAGTGTTTATCTATTGTGTCACACATATATTAAAATATAAAAGTTCATTTAATTGAATGATATAATGGAATGGAATTCAAGAAACAGCTAATTTCTTTGTTGTAACTTTGTTATTGTTTGATAGTTATTAATTTAAAATAATTTATTTCATAATAATTTTGATTTGTTCTATAAAACAAAAAAAAATTAACAAATTAAAATAAGTGCAAGGTCAAAAGGATAAATTAATTAGCAAAATAATTGGACTGTGAATAGAATTCCATATTAAATCGAATCAAAACTTTCAGCCGTAAACGTGTTTTTATCAAAGAAAGATCCAGTTGATACTCAACCCAATGGATTGTACCGGCACAAACACTAAAATTCTAAGCTACCAAAAATCACTATTTTTCTGCTTTTGATAATAAGTATGGATTATGTTAGTAAATATATTTAAATTGTTTTTGTTAAATTTAAGTAAATAAATAAAGAAAATTTATTAATATTTATCACCTATGAGTCTATGACATTTTTTTGCTATGCTAATCCTGTATCATAATTGTAAATTTTTAAGTAATTTAATATTAACTTAATGGTTTTCTGTTAACTAAATATTAAAAATAAACCGCAAAGGTTATTAAATCTATAATACAAAATTAAAATTATTCCATATGGCTTTTTTAGATTTCCCATCGGCAACCATTTTTATTATTTATATATTAAATTAAATTATACTATTATTGAAAGTTTAAATAAAAAACTATTTTATATAAATTAAATTTAACAGAGCAATGAGTACGAGTGAGTTTACATTCATTAAAAATAAACTCTTTGTATTACATTTTATCTTGATATAATCAAGAGCATGAGTTATAACGAGAAAATTAGGATTCTATGCAGTGAAATCAATCTGCTCTCACAGATAACGCAGAAGTCTAAATTGATGAGGCCACTATTTACCTGAGATTACAAATAGTTAAAATCATTCTACGATTTCTATGTCACAACCATACAGTAGAGAAGTTTCAGTACTTAAGAGCCTACTTTGTGAGGAACAGTAAGAAGGTACCTTAACATTACTGAAGTTCATTATATTGAGATTGTAATAATTAAAAGACCGATATTATCGGAAAAAGTATACCATTACTGCATTTATCATATTACAGTATGTGTGCAAAAATCTTAATAATAAACAGTGTTAGTTGTTAGATCAATGAAAAACTTTCCTTTTATTAAATTTTTATTTGATGCGATTTGAGTATATTATAAAAATACAATTAAGTAAAGATTTAATTTTATTTATTAAGTTATAGACCACAAGTTTATAGAAAAGTTTTAATTTAATGCAATAAATATTTTAGAGGTTTTTTACATCAGTAACAAGTAAAATATTTCTATGACAAAAATATTATAAATTGATACAATACTCAATGAAATAATATAATAATCTATGGCTTAGAGGCCGTAAATGATCCTTACCACCATTTTAACGTATTGGTGCACATTGTAGATGGTCAGCCCAATGAATATTTTTACACACAATCGCTTTTTATGTCATCTAGAGCATGTTAATTTTTGATCAACGGCGAGAATAGAATTCGAGACCGCGGCGTGATGAAAAACTCAATAATAAAATAATAATATGATGCGATGAAATAATTACACATACATAATGTCGTTGAAAATTATAAGGTGTTAAAAAATAAAAAACAAATGTGTTTTTTATTTTTTTTGGATGTCCTTAACCTAATGAGAGTCAAAATAATATTGTGAAAAAACATTTCAATTGCAAATCAAAGTAATCATTGTATCCATGTATTTTTTAGGCTATAAGCATTGCCTTTATATGCAAACGGTCGAGTTACAAATAAATATAAAAACTTAAGTTGTTATTTGTAAATAAAAAAAATTGCCTTTTTTTAGGAAATCATTTTTTCAACTTCTCATAATCTACCAAGAGAAATAAAATTTGGCTTTTTCGACAAAAGTATTTTTGATTCTTAAAAATTGGAATCATTCTTTTCAATTTAAGCACATTTACAGTTCAAAATATAAAATTTTCCGCAATAGCGGATTAAATTTAATAATACACATAGATAAAGAGAGAGTAAATCATGTATGAGATTAGAGTATAAAGGAATTAAAAATATTTTATTTCTTTTATTTATTTGTTATCTGATCTGTCAGTTTTACACTATGATTTATAATGGTTTTCTTTTTTGTTAAAAGGGCAGCTAAGAAAATTTGTAGGCAGAAGCGCGAATGGCAGAAGGCGTAGGTCTTAAGAAAACAACAATTCAGCAATGACCCTAATTCGCGTGGTTTCGTTAAAAGAGCCACCGAATATCGGTCAACTGCCATTCGGAACTAGGATGGAAACGTCTGTGTTAACGTCGATGCAGTACTCGATACATGGCGTGAACATTTTCTCACCTACTTAATGTTTCACATATATTAATCAACTGTTTTCCAAATAATAGTTATTTGTGGAACCTAATTTTTTCAAGTAAGTAAGCTTCCAGAAAAATTGACAAAATTTGTGAAGAGAATATGTTACAAATTTAATTTAATATATGTAAGTACTTTTTGCGACTGTAACCAACTGTTTTAAATAATAAATGTATGCTTTTTTAAATGTAAATTGAATGTTTTAAATAATGAATATTACATTTTTTGACAATTATTTGTGTTATAATAAAACTTATGTTAAATAAGATGTCATAATAAAATAGGACTCAATTTAATCGATTAGAATGTTTCAAATAATAAATATTAATTCGTACAATTTTAAGAATGCTGTCCATAAATATTTATATTAATACAATGATTCGAACGATAACATTATTTTAGATGAAACGAGACAAAGCTTAGAGTATCTTTTTGTATCCCAAAATAACTAATGGTTTAAATGTGTCATTATTCTTGCAAGGTGATAATCGCAACTCTAAGTTTATGACTAATTTGACTAGTATTTTGACAGTCAAAACACAAGTGATAATAATATAATACATATTAAACGAAGAAATTTGGAATAGATTATCTTAATACGAGTATACTTATAGGAATTTTAAAAAAAATGTTCATCTTGTATATGATTATTTATTCGTTATACATGTGATCAGTTGAAGCTCATTAAAGATTTCGATTATGGTAATTTCTTATTCGTATATAGAAAGAAAACTAATAAATATAGCTTTTATTGGATATTTGAATTATATCGAATTTTGTTCACTTATTTATAATTTTACATTAGTAAAAATCGTTTTCTATATATGTATATTCTTTTTAAAATGTTTTTAAACCTGGATAAATTTATATATTAATACGCAAATAGTAAATAGTGAGTAGAAAAATAAATTGAAAAACTACCATAAATACCACTTGATGATTTTCATCTTTCTCACTAATTTTTATCCTATGCGCATAGGATAATATATTATACATACAAGCAGTAATACACAAAAGTAATTCATACCTGTTTCCTTGAATACATATACGATATACGTATATTTTTCAGTTTTTTTGTTATAAATGTTAAAATATATTCGCTTCTCCAATTTTATCGTATCTCAGTTAGATAAATATTAACACATGATATAATCGCGGCTTTTTGTAAGATTTTCATAAAAGATTATAAATACCAATAATAAACAATGTATTTTATAAATATATAAAAATAACTAGAGGTTCTCTTAGAAATGTGTGTGTAGAAAACAAAATTAGCTGTTTACATACTTTTACTAAAACGGAGACGTTTTTTTATTACCAAACACCTATATAATAATTATAGATGTTTTTGTATCAAATTCAACAAGTATTACGTTTACTTATATTGCTATTGCCGCTTTTCTCGTGCGCGAAGTTGTTGTTGTAGTATATTTATATAAAATAAAATGAAAATGTTTTTTACGCGAGAATTTATTTATAGAAAAATAAAATAACAAAATAGTTTTTTTTATTAAAACAAAAAAAGATAATAATACAACACCTTAAATGCCAATGCAATGTGAAAAAATTGAGAGGGAACACCTGTTGAAAAACATTAGCGTGAAAAATACATCATAAATTTGCAGTGGTGTGGGCGTTTAATTTGTTTTTATATATTAAGCGACATTGAGCGATCTGGTTTAATATTTTCTAAAAGTTGAGCAATTTGGAATTTAATGAATTAATTTTATGGTTTGTATATTGTATCTGATTTTCTTTTGAATTGTACTAGGATTTTGATTCAGAAATGTAGATATTCTATTACTACGCTTATACTTATGGTCGAAATACCATATTTTGTAATTTAAAATCGGTTCATCTTCGAAATTTCTTGTTTAACATTGATTTCAGAGTCAAGTTATACTCGATTCAAAATAAGATTGAAACTGAATTAATAAAAAACAAATATTATTACGATAATGTGCATATTTACAAAGTTAACTCGCACTTAACTCTACAAAACTCTTAATTCGAGTTGAAATTAACCCGCAGTTGAACTCTTAAAATAAACGTACTACATTACATATATGTATTGCGAATGCTGATATTTTTTCGTATTATAGTTTACAAACCAAAAATAACGCGCAAAGATGAATTTGTATCAGTCATTAAATATGTAATTCTAAATTAACTTAAGTTTAATTGAAACATTCATTTCTTATGGTTTATACTTGGCTCTTTTTAATTAGATATTATCTCTCACAAAATTAAATGTCGTTTACCTGGTTTCTATGATATTTTTGTGTTGTTTTTAAATTAGAACTAACTATTTTTGGCTATCAAATAATTTCAGCTCAATCATTGAATTTTAGAAGTATGTTGATATTTTTTGTTTAAAAATAATTTATATTGTGGGATTGGATAATGATGATCACAATGATAGAAACACATGGCGAGTATACTAAAAAATACATACATACAATTTATAGAAATATTTAAATGATCATTTTTGCCGTGCTGTTTTGTAAATTTACAATTTCTTACAAATAATGCAAAATAAGAAAATAGATAACATAAATAAGAAAGGCTCAGAAAATTAAAATTTTCAAGAAGTATGAATACCAATTTTTGGTAAAATTCAACTTTTTTCTGTAATATGAAATTAAGTTACATATTCTAAAACATAATTTTATTTTGTTCAAATTTTAAATAAAGATAACAAGAATCACTCACTAATGATTCCTAAGTCATCTCCTAAAAACTATTAACACTCATCTGACCAAAAATGGAACAATTTATGTTTTGAGGATGCATCAGCTTATAAGTATTTCAATAACCTATCTAAATCAACTTTTTTTTATTATTCTCACTATTGAGATGGAAATAAACTTAGAACATAACTAATTTCGAAAATATATAATGCTGGTATATTCTAGCTTCACAATTTTTGATATCAGCAATGATCAGTTTAATAAGCACACTTTGGCCTTACTAGACACGTTCAAAATGACATTTTTAAAACGGCATTTTTCAAAACGGTATAAGGTAAAAAACGATATAAGGTTTAAAATGATATTTTTTAAAATGACATTTTTCAAAGCTGCATAAAGTACAAAACAGCATAAGGTTCAAAATGACATTTTTCAAAACGGCATAAGGTACAAAACAGCAAAAAGTTCAAAATGGTAACTTTCAAACAGGATAAGGTAGAAAATGGAATTAAATATATTGGACGAAACTTTTTGTATTATATCTTAATCGATGACAATGACAGTTAAGATGTTCAATGAAAATGAACTTTTAGATCGATGTTTCGATTAAAATCTTAGTATGGACAAAAGAAAAGGAGTTGAATTCTCTCTTTATCGATTAAGACCAATTTTTAAACGTTCTTAAGTTAGGGTTGAAATTCAAAAATGAGTTTGAAGTAAATGAAATAGACTATGTTATTATACATATTTTATATACATTAAACTTATATAATTGATTATAGCTTATTTATGAAAGAAGAAAGTATGCCTTCACTAAATATATTAAATTTGACTTTTGGTTCGGTACAATTATATTCTTTATAATATGTATTTAAATGTATTGAAAGATATATTATACTGCTTCACTTAAATGTTTAAACAAGTCTCAAATATATTACGAGGATATAGAAAGCAGAAGTTTTGAATTTCTTGTTGTAAATATATTATTACTATACAGGTATATAAAAATATCCAAGGTGTAATAAAATACGTAATATTTTTACTATCTCTTTTATCGTAAATTAGAAAAAATCTAGTCCTGATGTTATAAAAATGTCATTTTGTGCCTTATGCCGTTTTGTACCTTATGTCGTTTTGAAAAATGTCACTTTGAACCTTATGCCGTTTTGTACCTTATGCCGTTTTAAAAAATGTCATTTTGATCCTTATTATTTTGAACCTTATGCCATTTTGTACCTTATGCCGTTTTGAAAATATCATTTTAAAAAATGTCATTTTGATCCTTATGCCGTTTTGACAAATATCATTTTAAAAAATTTCATTTTGATCCTTATGTCGTTTTGTACCTTATGCCGTTTTGAAAAATATCATTTTGAACCTAATGCCGTTTCGTACCTTACTTATGCAGTTTTGAAAAATGTCGTTTTGAAATTATATGCTATTTTGAAAAATGACATTTTAAAATATGTCAATGCAACCCGGACCCATATTTTATCTATCTAGTACTGTTTTAAAACAAATGTATGGTTTAATATATGATATTTATTTGAAACTCAAATTTATCCATTTTTGATATCCAATATTTTTTCTGACTTAATGACCTTCGTATATATTCAATTTTTTTATTTCAATTCGCAAAAAATATAATAAGACACCAAAATCTATTAATATTGAACTCTCACAAGCCCGATTCAATATGTGCACTTTATTATTCTAACTCAAAAATTGAGCTTACATTACAAGGCACTAGTCAATGAGACCAAGATAATATTGTTTTTTAATTGAGTAATAGTTCGATTAACTGCCATTGCTAATGTTACTTTACTATAAATCACGCTATTCGGTTTAAGATTATACAATAAATTAGAAATTAAATTATTAATCCCATTCATACTTAAAATTACATATATGTATTTAATTTGAAGATTTTAATGTTACATACCCACTGTTATTGATTGATTGATTGATAGGACTGTCGGACCAAGCGCTAGGAATATTCCCGGATAACGCCGGGCCTACTCCTACAGCCGTATACATAAAACGAAAGGTAAGGATAGGAAAGTATGTTAGTATGGGGAGAACGATCCGGTTACAGACACCTGGAAGTCGTTTCTAAACTACTATAAACAGACAATCACAAGGCAATCAAAATATTAATCTACTAATCTGCAATCGCCAATCAGTATTCCCTAGTCCACAACATCTATCTACTCTGCTGTATTTTGATTAAAATTAAAACAAAATTCTAAAATAAATTTATTAGTTACTCGCTCAGGAATCTGTAATTTAATTAATTAAATTACAGATTCCTGAGCGCATGTATTTATATTTTAATTAGGTTCCGCACACCTAACCTAATTAAAATATAAATACAAAACTCTGAAAGAAAATTAATTTTGTTATGGCTCAGGAATTTAAAACAACTAATTTAATTAGTATGGTATAATAGATTAAGAACCAGCTAACCATTACAACAATGTTACCACAATTCTGTAACATGCTTATCAGAGAATCGAAACAACACTAAAGGTTTTATTTTTTTACTGCCTATGCTTTCATTCTTGAACCTTTCCTACATAGGAAAGTAACAATATGTAATCACTATAACAATATGTTAATCTTAAAGGCTAATATAAATTCAATTAGTAAGACTTAACCTATGTTAGTTCTAATATTAATGTCACTCGGTAAATTTTGAATTACCTAGCTAGATCTAGAGGATCCATTTTTCTAGTCGCCTATTTCTTGGCCTATTTAATAGTTCACTGGCTAATTCGTTGGGATGACAAACTAGTTTTAGCTGGTATTTTTTGCTGAATTGATGAATTGTAACGTTAACAGTATCGATGAGTAAATCACGTAGTAGGTTTGCGTTGCGTACATACCAAGGTGCGTTCACCATTGTACGGAGTATTCGTGACTGCACTCTTTCCAGTTTTATTATGTGGGAAGCACACGCGGAGTTGAATACCAGATGTCCAGATGGGCTTAAGTATCATTTTGTACAGCAAGACCTTACAGTTTAGACTTAACTTTGAGTGTTTTCCAATTCACCAATTTAGTTTAACGCATTTTATTTTTATTTGTTGACGCTTAGCTTCAATGTGTTTTTTCCACGCGAGTCTTCTATCTAAATGAAGTCCAAGATATTTAACACCAAGATATTTGTGTTGTGGGAGAGTATTGTTATTCTGACAGGCGAGTGATGTTATTCTGACAGTAGTCTGATAAACGGACAGGTGAGTTTACGGAGTGTAAATGTAATATGCGCCAATTAACGCTCGTTGGCCTTAATTCTTCATTTTGCTAGCCATTTTCGATTTTGTCTAACTGTTCTTGTAGAATTATTGTTGCTATATCATAGGATTTTGATGGTCAGCTAGGATTGCAGTATCATCCGCGTAAACACTGGCCCCAGTGCACTACCTTGAGGTACTCTTGCATGAATAGCATATAAATCTGTGGATGAGGTATTATATTTCACCAAAAACTTTCGATTGAGAAAAAAATTATACAGAAACTTGACGGTAATTGTGCTCTATGTAGATGTCCTTTATGCCATAACTTATCAAAAGCTTGGGCTATATCTAGAAACGCTGCGGAACAGTGTGATTTCAGATACGACTCTGTGAACTTGTTCTACGTTTCGTGTTCTTCTCTAAATCCAAATTGATGATCCGGTATGATTTTTTTCTTGTTCAAAATTGGCTTAAGTTTTTGCAAGAGCATTATATCGAAAAGCTTTAACAGGTTTTGGAATCATTATAATAACTGAAGTTTTCCAGATTTCTGGATAATGACCTGTTTTCATTATAGCGTTGAATATATAAGTTATTAGTTTGATACATTTATCCGGTAGATTTGACAACATTTTTCCACTTATTAGATCATGTCCGGGTACCTTTTTTCCATCTATATTGTCCTTGATCGTTTGTTTGACATTGCGCCACTTGTATTTGATTGGCTTACTTTCAGAACTTTCAGGTTGAGTGGCCAGAAGATATGTGATCTACCTTTTCATTCTGTATACAGTCCCACAGTTGTTTTTCTTTCGTAGTCATTAATCTCGAACCTCATTGAATATGCTTGGCGTTGTAGTCACCTCCTGCTATGAACTTATCTCCTAGAGTTTTGAAGTAATTCGCAAATTTTTCGCTTTTAATTGAGTATTTCGGTGGGCAGTAAACCGCTGATATGATGCATTTCCCTGACCACTTTTCTTGACAGATGCTGGTTGCTTGGATATGTTTTTCCCTATATTTTTGGAGTTCATAGTGGCTTATTCTGTTTTTAATAAGAATAGTAGTTCCACCATGTGATTTTCCGCTAGGATGCTTAATATCGTAGATACTGTATCCTGAGATCTTGAGGTTACTCGTATTTAAAGTGAGTTTCGGAAACATAATATCGATATTGTTTTCAATAAGAAAGTTTTGTACTTCAAGTTTATGTTGCGCTAACCCATTGGCATTCCATACAAGTATCTTAATTGCATTTTTGTTTTTTAATGAGAAGTTACATGAGAGTATTCATGTTTTGAAGCATGAAACTCATATTAGTCTCTATCATTTGCATAAATTTGTTCATTGACTCATTGAAAGAACAGATCATGTTATAAATACCATGGTCATCGCTTGTGGTTGCATTAACAGAATTGCCTTTGGCAGCTTCTGCATAAGATATTTTAGGATTTATGTTAGGAGAGATAATTCACTATCGCTGGTTTGATTATTGTATATGTGATTTAACTTTTGTTGTTCGAGTCTTTGTCGTGGAGTCATTTTCTTGCTTAACTCCTTGAATACTACACAACTTCTATAGTTTGCAGTATGATTTTCTCCACAGTTACAACATTTTGTAACCTATGGTTTTTTTATCCAGCTCACATTTGATGGTTTCATGTAGGTTGCCGCATATAACACACACAACTGGAAGTTTACAGGAGTTTTTTGAATGGCCATATTCTTGGCAGTTGGTACATTGTAAAACAGATTTACGCTTGTGTGGTTCTTCCACTTCGATTTTTTGATACAATAAATATCTAACATTATAGATCGGATGATGGCTCTTAAATTTTATTGGCTCTGGTTCCAACTCAACTTTAAACAAAGGTTGTGGATTATTATATTAATTACGCTTTTCACTTTAAAGTTTATCGTTTTTAGGGCTTCGCTAATTACGTCTGGATGCACAATGGACTCGATCCCTTTTATCACCACCGTGATTCCTCTCGCACTCTTCAATCTATACGTGTAGAAGAATTTTTGGGTTTTTTCTAAGATGGCTACTATAATTTTTGAATATGTTTTGCTTGGATTCTAGATTCACTAATATTGCCACGTTTGATTTGGACAATAAAGAATTCACCGTTGGTTTCCGCGTTGAGTGCAGTTAGCAATTCTTTCGATGGTGCCTTTCTTAAGTAAATCGACGGAGGTCTCGCTTCAGGCTCATTTCATCTTTACTGTGATCTTCCACGTATAGAGCTTCGAACCGATTGCGCGATTCTATTCTATCCGGATTTAGTTTAACACTTTTCAGTTTAGACTTTAAAATAGCCTCTTCTGGAGATTTCGGATTACGTTTTCTTTTTTAAGTCACTGTAATGCAACGTTCAACACCCGTTTGCACTAATGTTTGTTGACATTCATTGTCAAGGTAATTATTATGATTATTTTCCATTTTTTTAATGTTTTTTTCACTCATATTGCTAATATTAATATTTGATGATTTTGCACTATTTTTATTAAATTCTGGAATTACACATACTTTGTATTTTGAAATACATGTGTTGACGATGCATTTGTTTTTTGAGCAGAAGTCGATGCACTTTGTTATTTTCTGTAAATTTCACTATATTTAAATCTGATGTTGAGTTTGAAGACGTTTTTTTGGAGAAAAAAGTCCCATCATCACATTTTACACCGTGAGTAATCAACTAACTTTTAATAAGCACACGTTTCTATGCGAAAAATAAACAAACGCACTTTTTTTATTATTTTAATTTAATTTTTTTTTACACTTCGATTTTCCGTCCAAACAACACGGCGGTTAGACTAAAGGTTTTAAGGAAAGGAATGTCACAGAAACGACTAAGGCGACAATCCGCAGTAGAACCATTTTCTTGTTACATAATTAGTAAATAATTGTTACATAATTTTGTTAGTAAAATATATATCATTCTCACATTAACGATCTTAGTTGGTTATACATTGGTTATTATTGTTATTTGGATAGGGACGGACCTTTCTAATTTCATCATATGTATTTGTGTTACCTCAACAGTTGAAATTGGAGTATTTAAGTTAAATATCCTGGAGTCTTCTTATCATATGCAATGTATGTAAAGTTGCGTCCCTATATTTCCATATCTATCACCATCTAACGCGAGGGCCAATATATATTTAACCTGAAACTTAGCTATAACCTATTATTATTTAATACAAAATTCTAAAAGTTAGTCGCTCAGAAATATGTATCTTAATATTAATTTTATTATTTATTTAAACTCCAGCCCGCGCACCCATCCTAATTAAAATATAAATACAAAACTCTGAAAGAAAATTAAGTAACTTATGTCTCAGGAATCTGTAAGAATTAATTTAATTAATTTGGTATGAAAGATTAATACCCCTATTATGAGTGTTGTGTGGATCTTCATGCCGAGTGGACGTGTTTTTGTCTGCTCGGTGTTTCTTTAATTAAATTAAATTAAATAAATGCGTTGTGTGTGTGTGTGTGTAGTTGAAAATCTAATTACAGATGAGTATCGTTATTATATTATACTATTAAATTTCATTTCATTATATATTATTACATAGTATTATATTTTATTTTATTATATTATATAGCCTGTTCTTGTTTCTCTGTTATATATTATAGTATATAACGTTTTGTCTTTGTATTCTATATACATCATTTTCATATCACATCTCAATATTCCGTTGGAAACGATCGCATGCGATATGTCTTTCGTTCTGTCTCGTTTAGTTACCTCATTCCTCATCCTATAATTCGCTCTTCATATTGAACGCTATATATTCCCCTTTCCTTTAAACAATTTTTAATATTTTGTTTTATGTATGTATCAAAGCGTACAGTAAAAGAGATTTTGGAGATTTAAATTTAACGCGATCACTGCCATTGTGCGATCGTTGTAATGGCAACTATATATATATTCAATGTAATTGGCGACTTACATTTTATTTTTATATACGTAGGTATTGTGTGTTGTATATACATCATTATTTGATGTTGAAAACGCAAATACATACATTACAGTCTACATTTGAACGTCCTATGTATTAATATTATGTATATAACATATTTTTCGTTTCGTCTATCAAAACTCCTATCCTTCTCTTTCCTATGTTGATTAGAGAATTTTTGTTTGTTTTATTTTATATTTTGTGCAGGTGCTCACTTGCACGGGAAAAAAAGAACAAAAAAATGTTTTTTTAAATATATATACAAGTATCCCTCGTTTAACGCACTTATACAACGCGTTTTCGATATAACGCGATTTGAAAAAAAAATCTGTTTCAATACAACGTGAAATTTCTTCTTTTATAGCGCGAAGCTATTTAACGCCCAAACCACTTTTCATGAGATATAATGTTTGAAGACAGTGAAACAGATCAGTCCTGATCCTGAATAACAATGAAGTTTGTTAATTAACTTTTAATTTTTTTCCGTTTGGTTTTAAATATTATAATACACATGTTAGTCATACATTTATATCGGTAAATACAGCAAAACCTTCCATATTGATGGATTTGCTATTCAAAAGTTTTTGAAATGATGCTTTCATATTTATATCTTATATCAAATTTGAACCAAGATTATATCTATAAGACTATTGAGGTTTTAATGTAGTGCCATGTATATTAATGGTAGAGGGGACTGAAGATTGTTTTAATACGATCTACGATCACGACCACTATACGATCATTATATTGACGATAATATGATCAGTAAAAGGACCTATTTGTTGGCGAGATTTGAATTGGTTAAATGTTGAAGTTCGATTTAGCAGATGCTTGTTCATATGATAATCGTGTTTTAAAAGAACGGTTAATATTCCTCTTGAATTTATTTTGTCAATAAAGTCCACAATTTTGCTCTTGGGTATATATATGTACCATGGTATGTTGTACTCTTAAATAACTTTTGTCTTTATTTCCATGGAAAATACTAAATTATTTAAATAATTTTGTTTTCTTTATTCATATAAGTGAACCGCCCAGGTGGCGCAGTGGTTAAAGCTGCGGCAGTTGGAGCGGGAGGTACCGGGTTCAAATCCGATTCGAGGCAGGATGCAAAATGGGTTTTTCACCTTCGATCGTTTGGGCGGTGCGATCGGTGGTGAAAAATAAACATAATCTGGATCCTCTGTCGTGTTTAGAATCCTTGGCCGACCCATCTTCCATGTCAGTACTATAGGACTGCCATAGAGCTATGCAATGCGCAGATAGCTCTACGGAAAGACTCGGACCTATAGCCGTATAGAGTGGTATCACAACGGATCAAATTTGGTCTAAGTGTGCGATAGCAGCCACATCAACTTAACTTTTTTTTTCATATATGGATAAATGGATAAGATTTCTTGAGTAACATTCATAACATTGGATGGGGATTACTTGATCGGTGGTCTTAACCAGAAAGTTTATTTTACTTTAATAAGCAGCTTCTTATTGCTGTATAATAATTCTATTACAAACTATTAAACTTTCTAAATCGGACGGCCGTTTTGGTGATTTCTTTCATTGGATTGTAGTGTGTTCAAAAAAAATATTATATTTAGTACGTCGATCATCCAAACCAAAGCTAAGAGTATTTTTGGGACTCTTGCCGAACTAAGTAACGAAGGAACAAATACTTTCCAATATAGTCGGGGTTGGTTCCAAAATTTTAAAAATCGAAACGAATTCCTAAATATTTAAATTTCAGGTTAGTCAGCTAGCGCAGACACAGCTGCAGCAAACGCCATTCTGCAAACAATTAAAAACATCGTTGCAGATGGGAATTTAAGCCATCAACTATTTAACGACAAAACAGCTTCTTAGTACTTGAAAATAACGCCCTCGCGAACATATTTGGCCACAGCAGAAAAACATGTTTCCGGCTTTAAAGCCGCGAAAGACCGTTTGACGCTTCTTCTTGGTGGTAATGACGTCAAGACTTCAAGTTAAATCCTTTACTGATTTACCATTCGGAAAACCCGAGAGCTTTAAAGGGTATCACCAAAACAAGTTTACTGGTTGTTTGAAGAAGTTATAGAAAGGCTTCATCTTGGGATGAAGTCAGCGGTACTACTATGACTGGATCGTGGAAAAAGCTTTGGTCGAATCAGTCCACCAGTTCTATTGAAGATGTAGCTGAAGTACAAACTTAAATCGTCAATATCTGACGTAGAAAATTTATTAACCTAGCAGGATAAATGATGAAAGTATTTCATCATCTGATAAATTCGAAGAGTTATAGATAGATTAAAACAAATAACGTAACAATTTACGTACATACTATTGCATTATATTTAATTTAATTTTATTTTTACGATTTTAGAATTTAAATACATTGTACTTTGTACAGAACCAACATATTTTTTTATTATATATTTGAATACTTTTTCGACTTACATTGTTTTAAGTAACGTTGCATTTTTCAGGAACGCATCTACGACGTAAGTCATGGATCGCTTGTATATATGTATATGACAACCTACGACGTAAGTCAAGGATCGCCTGTATATGTGTATATATAACACTTGCATAAAATCAATACCAATAAAGCTCAGGCCGATTATTCTCTTTTAAGAGTTAGTATGAGTAAATGGTTAGAAAACAACAAAATTTGTACATTTCTTTCTTAAACTGTCGATTTCTCGTAATTTTGTGACTTTGCTTTGTTATATCTTACAATACAGGCCTTAACATCAATTTTTGTATATGAGGCATCTAAATATGATTTTTTATCAGGACTGTCGTAAAATAATTTTCCCATTTATTGATACATACTCAAATTTTTCATTCATAAGAAATTTTCCTGATTTTTGTTTGTATTATCGGCTAATATTTAAGTTCGATAATATTTCGTTTATCGAATATGATCACATGATCAAAATGGTTCAATGTGATTCGATAAAATGTATAAACAGTGATTATATAACGTAACTCCTCTTTTGCATTTGAATTTTGTATAGGAAAAACACTCTAGCACACAAAGAATACACAAAGTCACAACCAATGCGTATATGTATACGGCCGTTTTCCATCGAAAAACATGGCCGATCCTATGTATGTGTAATGGGTTAGAAAGTGGTAAATACATCAACAATCGTATGAAAAAGCTGATTTTTTCGAAATTTTTGACTTTTAACTTCCTATAACTTGGTAGGCAGGCCCCATAGCGAATTACTCACTATCCAGAGTTTGGAAAATGATTATTTATCAACAATCCTGGATTAATAATTTTCATTAAAACCAATATTTTAATTCATGTTTTTGAAGATTTAAGAATCTAGATTTTTATATTTTCGATCGTGAATAGAAAATAAAACGAAATGAATTTGTAATATCGGGTTTAAATACATATTATTTGTTATATTTTGCTCTGGTTCGCGCATACGAATAGTAATATGATGTTATTTTGCATCCCGCTCGTTTTTTTCCATTTTTCCTTCGTTTCCATTTTTTTTAGAAATAATGCAAACAGTTTTGTTCTTCGTTGTCTTTTAGTGCATTTCGCTTCATTTTTATTTTATTTTTGATTTTGTTTCTTTGTTTTAGTTTGCCACGAGCATTTGCAGCGAAAGCACGTGTTCGTTGTCAGTATGATTTTATTTTTACGTAATATTTTTAATTCACGTAACATTTTATGCGTTTTAATTTTTTTTAGGCTTACAGAATTTTTATTTAGGATTATTAAAAATGTTTTAATTGTAAAATTAAATTACTTAATTCTTTATAAAAATTATAAAATTGATATTTTGGTCAATTACGTTTGTGTGCTCTGTTGTCTTTTAGTGCATTCGTTTCGTTTTTAATTTATTTTTGATTTTGTTGCTTTGTTTTGTTTTAGTTTGCTACGAGCAGTTGCGACGGGAGGATGTATTTGTTTTATGATAAATTTTATGTTTTCGTAATTTATCTTCAATTTACATAAAATTTTACCTGTTCGAATTTTTTTTTTTAGGTATATAGATATTTGTCAATTTTATTGGGATTTTGATAATATCTATCTGAATTTTGACTAGGAAATAAATTAAACAAAACGTTAATTTTATTATTTCCAAAAATAATTAAATTGATGTTTCGTTTAATTTTTCGAAATAGAATTAACGAATTAACAATTATACAAATTTTGTCAACCGATATAGTCAATAAAATTATGAATTGAATAATATAAAATTTATTTATATTTATATGTTTATTAAAATTTATATTTTCGCAAATATATTTTAAATTTGCCAAAAATTAAATATATTTTAGGTCAATTTTTTTCATACTGACAAGTAAACAAACAATACAATACAATAACAGTAACAGACAATGTACCATCAAAAACAAAAAGAAACAAAAAAATCAACGTAAACAAAACAAAAAAAATAATTTTCGTGACTTTGTGTATTCTTTGTGTGCTAGAGTGTTTTTCCTATACAAAATTCAAATGCAAAAGAGGAGTTACGTTATATAATCACTGTTTATACATTTTCTCGAATCACATTGAACCATTTTGATCATGTGATCATATTCGATAAACGAAATATTATCGAACTAACATATTAGCCGAAAATAAAAATAAAAATCAGGAAAATTTCTTATGAATGAAAAATTTTAGCATGTATCAATAAATGGGAAATTTATTGTACAGCAGTCTTGATAAATAATCATATTTAGATGCCTCATATACAAAAACTGATGTTAAGGCCTGTATTGTAAGATACTACAAAGCAAAGTCAAAAAATTGCGAGAAATCGACAGTTTACGAACGAATTGTACAAATTTTGTTGTTTTCTAACCCTTTACTCATACTAACTCATAAAAGAGAATAATCGGCCTGATCTTTAGTGGTATTGTCACAACAATTATTTTTTTTTGTTTTGTTTACGTTGATTTTTTTGTTTCTTTTTGTTTTTGATGGTACATTGTCTGTTACTGTTTTTGTATTTTATTGAATGTTTACTTGTCAGTATGAAAAATATTGACCTAAAATATATTTAATTTTTGGCAAATTTAAAATATATTTGCGAAAATATAAATTTTAATAAACATAAATATAAATAAATTTGATATAATTCAATTCATAATTTTATTGACTATGTCGGTTGACAAAATTTGTGTAATTGTTAATTCGTTAATTCTATTTCGAAAAATTAAACGAAACAACAATTTAATTATTTTTGGAAATAATAAAATTAACGTTTTGTTTAATTTATTTCCTAGTTAAAATTCAAATAGACTTCAAAATCCTAATAAAATTGATAAATATCTAAAAACCTAAAAAAAAATTCCGAACAGATAAAATTTTATGTATATTGAAAATAAATTACGAAAACATAAAATTTATCATAAAACAAATACATCCTCCCGTCGCAACTGCTCGTAGCAAACTAAAGCAAAGCAACAAAATCAAAAATAAATTGAAAACGAAACGAATGCACTAAAAGACAACAAACGTAATTGACCAAAATATCAATTTTATAATTTTAATAAAGAATGAAAGTAATTTATGTCATACAATTCAAACTGTTTTAATAATCCTAAATAAAAATTCTGTAAGCCTAAAAAAAAATAAAACGCATAAAATGTTATGTGATCTAAAAATATTACGTAAAAATAAAATCATACTGACAACGAACACGTGCTTTCGCCTCAAATGCTCGTAGCAAACTAAAACAAGGAAACAAAATCAAAAATAAAATAAAAATGAAGCGAAATGCACTAAAAGACAAAGAAGCTTAAAACTGTTTGCATTATTTCTAAAAAATATTGAAACGAAGGAAAATGAAAAAAAACGAACGGGATGTAAAATAAAATCATACTAGTACTTGTATGCGGGAACCAGAGCACAATATATCAAACAATATGCTTTTAAACCCGATATTATAAATTCATTTCGTTTTATTTTTCTATTCACGATCGAAAATATAAATATCTAGATTCTTAAAACTTCAAAATCATGATTTAAAATATTGGTTTAAATGAAAATTATTAATCCAGGATTGTTGATAAATAATCATTTTCCAGACTCTGGAAAGTGAGTAGTTGGTTATCGGGCCTGCCTACCAAGTTATAAGAAGTTAAAAGTCAAAAATTTCGAAAAAATCAGCTTTTTCATACGATTGTTGATGTATTTACCAATGCGTATATGTATACGGCCGTTTTCCATCGAAAAACATGGCCGATCCTATGTATGTGTAAATGAATAGAAAGTCGTAAATACATCAACAATCGTATGAAAAAGTCGATTTTTTCGAAATTTTTGACTTTTAACTGCCTATAACTTGGTAGGCAGGCCCTATAGCGAATAACTCACTATCCAGAGTTTGGAAAATGATTATTTATCAACAATCCTGGATTGATAATTTTCATTTAAACCAATATTTTAATTCATGTTTTTGAAGATTTAAGAATCTAGATTTTTATATTTTCGATCGTGAATAGAAAAATAAAACGAAATGAATTTGTAATATCGGGTTTAAATACATATTATTTGTTATATTTTGCTCTGGTTCGCGCATACGAGTAGTAATATGATGTTATTTTGCATCCCGCTCGTTTTTTTCCATTTTTCCTTCGTTTCCATTTTTTTTAGAAATAATGCAAACAGTTTTGTTCTTCGTTGTCTTTTAGTGCATTTCGCTTCATTTTTATTTTATTTTTGATTTTGTTTCTTTGTTTTAGTTTGCCACGAGCATTTGAAGCGAAAGCACGTGTTCGTTGTCAGTATGATTTTATTTTTACGTAATATTTTTAAATCACATAACATTTTATGCGTTTTAATTTTGTTTTAGGCTTACAGAATTTTTATTTAGGATTATTAAAACTGTTTTAATTGTAAACTTAAATTACTTAATTCTTTATAAAAATTATAAAATTGATATTTTGGTCAATTACGTTTGTATGCTTTGTTGTCTTTAAGTGCATTCGTTTCGTTTTTAATTTATTTTTGATTTTGTTGCTTTGTTTTGTTTTAGTTTGCTGCGAGCAGTTGCGACGGGAGGATGTATTTGTTTTATGATAAATTTTATGTTTTCGTAATTTATCTTCAAATTTACATAAAATTTTACCTGTTTGAATTATTTTTTGTAGGTTTATAGATATTTAACAATTTTATTTAGATTTTGATAAAATATATTTGAATTTTAACTAGGAAATAAATTAAACAAAACGTTAATTTTATTATTTCCAAAAATAATTAAATTGATGTTTCGTTTAATTTTTCGAAATAGAATTAACGAATAAACAATTAAACAAATTTTGTCATCCGAAGTAGTCAGTAAAATCATGAATGGAATAATATCAAATTTATTTATATTTACATGTTTATTAAAATGTATATTTCCGCAAATATATTTTAAATTTGCCAAAAATTAAATATATTTTAGGCCAATTTTTTTTCATACTGACAAGTAAACATACAATACAATACAATAACAGTAACAAACAATGTACCATCAAAAACAAAAAGAAACAAAAAAATCAACGTAAACAAAACAAAAAAAATAATGTTTGTGACTTTGTGTATTCTTTGTGTGCTAGAGTGTTTTTCCTATACAAAATTCAAATGCAAAAGAGGAGTTACGTTATATAATCACTGTTTATACATTTTCTCGAATCACATTGAACCATTTTGATCATGTGATCATATTCGATAAACGAAATATTATCGAACTAACATATTAGCCGAAAATAAAAATAAAAATCAGGAAAATTTCTTATGAATGAAAAATTTGAGCATGTATCAATAAATGGGAAATTTTTTGTACAGCAGTCTTGATAAAAAATCATATTTAGATGCCTCATATACAAAAATTGATGTTACGGCCTGTATTGTAAGATACAACAAAGCAAAGTCAAAAAATTGCGAGAAATCGACAGTTTACGAACGAATTTTACAAATTTTGTTGTTTTCTATTCATTTACTCATACTAACTCTTAAAAGAGAATAATCGGCCTGAGCTTTATTGGTATTGTATTTACCACTTTCTAACCCATTACACATACATAGGATCGGCCATGTTTTTCGATGGGAAACGGCCGTATACATATACGCATTGGTTATATTATTAAGATTGGAATTTATAGTTTTAAACATATACATATACATATACATATACATATATATATATATATATATATATATATATATATATATATATATATATATATATATATATATACATATACATATAAATATACATATACATAAACATATACATATACATATACATATACATATACATATACATATACATATACATATACATATACAAATACATAAACATATACATATACATATACATATACATATAAATATACATATACATATACATATACATATACATGTACATATACATATACATATACATTTACATCTACGTTTACATATACATATACATATAGATATACATATACATATACATTAGCATATACATATACATATACATTACGTATACATATACATTAGCATATACATATACATTAGCATATACATATACATTAGAATATACATATACATAAGAATATACATAAATATTAACATATACATATACGTATATATTATAGTAAAAATAATCAAAATAATATATAATAAAAATAAAAAGGTTTCCAAAAACCAGGATTATGAAATTAGAATTTTGAAAACCAGGCTTTTGAAAACAAGTCTTTTAAAAACCAGGCTTTTGAAAACCAAGCTTTTGAAACCATGCTTATGAAACCAGGCTTTTGAAAACCGGGATTTTCTACTATATCTTTTTATACGTTCTGTTTTATTTTATTTATTTATTTACAATAAATTTATTCTTAATAGAATATAGAAGAGGAGATCAATATGCAAAATCTAAATATTAACTGAAGCTGTAAATGTTCTAAACATCTGAAATATGAGTGGTATCAACTTTATTTAAACGAGTTTTCAATAAATTGAAAATGTATTCTTTGCTTGTTCTTAAATTTTAACACGACTTAATTATTTTTAATAATCAATCTATAGTCACAGTTGAGTGATCATTTAAAATCTTATTAAGTATACAACTTTTTATTACGTATACAACTACGTAATACTTCCTGCCATTTATTTAAAATTCAAAGCTTTATTGTTCAAAACTCGATTTTCATTTCTGATTCAAAGTATTGACCACCGTTGGCCACTACTATCTACTAGGCCACTACTATCTACAAGGCCACAACTATCTACTAGGCAATCGATCCAATTGTTGACTTCTTTATAAGGCAACTAGTGCTTTTCAGCCAGAATATGTGCTATCGTTCGAAACAGGCGATAGTCAGAGGGAGCAAGGTTCGGAGAATAGGACGGGAAGGATATGATTTCTCATTTCAACTTTTTCAAGTATGCTTTTACCACTATCGCAACATGGGGTGGCGCATTGTCATACTGCAAAATTACTTTATCGTGTATTTCGCTTGCCAAACGAATTAATTGCGTTCGATAACGAAAACCTTTAATTGTTTTGACGCTTAAGATTATCATAATAAACTCATATTTCATTTCCATAGTCACAATGCAAACTAATTCTTTCCGATTTTGATTTTAAAACAACTGTTCACAAGCAAAGAAACGCTGTTCAACTTTTAATTCGTACGGTACTTAAAATCGTTGCTTCTGATTCATTCCTAGATCGTTGGACGGTTTGAAATTCCTTGTTGTTTTTTTCCAATTATCGTGCCAAATCTTCTTGACTTTAACACTAATCTTCATTAGGCAATGCATCTATCTGCTTCTTCAATAAATTTCTCGCATCCATCTATATGACCTGTGAAGTGAACATCACCACTCTTTCTTTCAAGCCCACCACACGTTCTTTCACTCATAGCGGCCTCACCATAAGTGTGTTCTGGCCATTTCAGAGAACAGCACTAGCTATAAACGGTTTCTTGGTTGAGAGTAAGCATTTGATCGATTCCATCTTGTACCTCTTATATACTAATATACCACCGATATAAGAAGCAACCACAGCTAATTATACTGATAATACTGCGATTTATAGGCAGTAAGGAAAATATCTAGTAGCAATTATAAAAAACGTATAACGTTAATTAATTTAGCTAGCAACTGGAAGAAAAAATTTAGAACAAAACACAACGAAACTAAATCATTGCATGTGAATTTTAGTAATGTAACTAATTCTAAAAGCATCCCAGGGATAATAAGCTCTAAACAAGTAGCCTATGCCAATACGGTAGAATATCTAGCTATCATAATAGATGAGTTGAGATAGAAATAATACGTCAAAAAAAAGCTAATGAAATATACACACACATATATATATATATATATATATATATATATATATATATATATATATATATATATATATATATATATATATATATATATATATTGCTCATAAATACACTCTGAACTATCTATACAAACTTAATTTTTTTCATGGCGGTAACTATTGAAACCTGTATAGACCACAGTATACAAATTTGGTAATGTACCAGGAAAACGAACAATAAGATGATACAAACATTTTAGAACAAAGCACTTTGGAAATGATCATATGGCACCTAAGAAATAGACTTCCACCGAGTTTTAAAAATGGATAGTTCGAAGGAGTTATACCATATCATGCTCTCATGCATGATTCGAGCCTCCGACCGCATGATAAAAAAGAGATATGCCCTATGGTGACAGGCAAATATAATTCAGGTAAATAAATAATGCTAATCTCTGCGGGACTAGCCATTGGGATATACCTCAACAAATGTGCATTTTATTATGATAAAAAGTACCAATGATTTAGAATAGTCCGTTGTAATATTATATAAATAAAAACTAAGAATTATCAAAATAGACGTGTGTTAGTATCACAAAATCAGAAGTTTAATTGAAATCAAAAGGCAGCGAGAACAATGAATTCACTACGTTATCGGTACCAATCACGCAAAGGTCCGTGATCTTCTGTAAGCGAAGAGGTCGCTCTCGTCGATGATCGTATCAAAAATTCTATTTAATAGTTATTAACTTGTAAATGATTGAAATATAGAAATGCTTAACTTTGACTATTTGTAATTGGTTTTAGCCTGGAAAAAGATATTGTTTTATTGATTAATTCCATACCATCTAACCCGCATTCAAAAACTTTGTAATTAATAAATTGATATTTTAATATTTATAAAAATATAAGGTGCTAATAAGAGATACTGCACAAATCTAACATCGCAGCTGGCAACGGTTATATATTATATTTATATTGATAATATACCAACAATATCACTGAATATATGTAAATTTACAACAAAGCTTAGTTTGAAATATCATTTAGTCAAAGCAAATATTATCTTAAGAATAAAAATATTTTGGGGCACACAAAAAAACTACAATAAAATAAAACTTTTGTAAGAAATAAACTTCAATGATTTTATTTTATGATAGTGGCTTACATTTTGTTCAAAATAAGAATAACATACATATACGTGGTTATTTTAACGCGATATATTATGAAACGCGGTTTCTTATCATATTTAAAAACAATTTGTTATTGATGATTTATGTATGGTTAATTTAACTAATTATGCTAATTTTATTTAACAACCATTAGATAAAATTAGTTTAATTTATTTACAAGAATAACTATGTTAATAGTAGAATTTAACAGTAGATAAATAGTTCGCAAAAATTCAATTTTACAGATTCTTTGCAAATTCTATATTAGTGAATATTATTAGTACTCTCCGTATCAGAAGAAAACTTTCAAATCTTTTTTATTTGTGTTTGTGTACATGAAAAATTGACGCATCTGTAAACGAAACTTAAAAGTTCGAAACGTTAATCAAAGCTTTCTAAACATTTTTAAGAGATGTTGTTTTTAAACCAGCGGGGATTTGAAAGTAATAAATCAAAATACCCTCAACATACCAACAATAAAAATAATTATGTAATTTTCAAAAAGTTTACTTAAAGAACAATTTTAAAAATCATATACAACTGAGATTAATACACTACCGACTTTAAATGCGGGAACCATGATTATCAGAGTTTGTTTGAATCTCCATCAATTTTGATTGCAAGTCAGCTTTTCAGTATATTCACAAAAATTAAAGGAGAAAATACCACCATTAGTTACGCCAGGGCGGGTAACACGAGGAACGGTCAATGCGCATAGGTTTACAGTGAAGCTGCCAAAACCTCGAACTGAAGGTACAACGCGCGAATTCATTCATCGAACATCCAGGAAGTGGAATTCGTTATCCGGCTTTCAGTTTCCGTTGGAGTATAAAATGCACAAGTTTAAGGCAGCTATCAACCTTTACTTGAAGGCCCCCCGTTGAGTGCAGGAGCTCTGACAGTCACCAGGAGCTAAGACTGTCTTAAAGCCCGCCCTGCACCCAATTAAAGCTAAATATAAAAAATAAAAATCTTTTATCCAAGGTTTTGCAAAATCTATATGCTTTATGATCAACAAAGAGAGATAAATATATTTTATTACAAATAAACATGTTGGACGTGAAGGAGATGTACTTACTATGTCATTTAACTCTTTACATTCTCACTGTCTAACAGTCGATTTAAGTGCAAACATTGTTTAATATAGCGTTGATACTACATTACAGTATTATTTTACATTAATCTTTATATTTCTTAGATCCTTTGATTTGGTCGAACTAAATGAATGTAACCGTGTCTTAAAGCTATATGAAAATTTATAGTATAAATATTATAGTAATCAGTATTTCATGATCTAAAGAGAAAAACTGGAATAATTAAATTAGTCACCAAAAAAATTCTTCACCAAAGTGATATTTTAAACAAAATGAATCTTGATAACGTATTTAAACCAAATTAATCTTGATAGTTTTGAGTTTCCAACGAAACCACGTACATGTTTTTTGATGAGGGTCGGATGCCGTCACGTTATGTATACTTTGACTATCATGTTCGCGAACCTGTGCGAGCGCACCAACTTAAGTTGTACAAAACAGAGAGATGAAAGATATTGATGAAATTTAACCTACACACTCCAAAACAAAATCAATCCGTGAGATTAATAATCTGTTTCTCTTATT
The DNA here is from genome assembly GCA_963932295.1 of Tipula lateralis. Classification (NCBI taxonomy): domain Eukaryota; kingdom Metazoa; phylum Arthropoda; class Insecta; order Diptera; family Tipulidae; genus Tipula; species Tipula lateralis. The sequence continues at coordinate 120,940,792 of OZ010738.1, forward strand.
AGATGAATTATCTGTTTCTCTTATTAATTATTTAAGATTCTTATTCTTTTATTTGTTATGTCTAAAACGGGGACCCGAATTAAAAAAGGCTGACTTAAAAAAAGTGTTGTTTTTGGACTTAAAATGAGTGTTTTTATTTCATTTTAAAAATGACATAAAATCTGTATGAAAATGAAATAAAAAAAGCTGACTTTATAAATGCATATCATAAGTCATTTTGAAATTGAATTAAGAATTGTGTTTAAAACTGACATAAAATGTGCATTTTTTAATTCATTTTGAATATGAATTAAGATATACATTTATAACTGAACCAAAATGTTCCTTTTTCATATTGAAAATGAATTAAAATTCATTAATGAAAGCATTACTTGAAAATTTCGAATGGCTTTAATTTTCTAAAAATTTGTAATTGTCTTTTGCAAATTTTCATTAATGAATAATCACATGTATTTATTTTCAACCTCTTATAATTTAAGAGAAACAAAAAATTTTAAAATAAGATTTGTGTTCCAGAAATTTGCAGTTTATTGTGAAATAAAATATGCATTTTTTAATTCATTTTGGAAATGATTTAAAATATCTATTTATAAAATGACAAAAAACATGCATTTTTTATGTCATTTGGAAAATGAATTAAGATTAGTGTTTCTAAAATGACATAAAATATGCTTTTTTTATGTCATTTTTAAATTAAATTTGTTTTTGTAAAATACCTTTTTTAATTCACAAAATTTACTAAAAAAATGAATTAAAAAAAGTCCCAATTTTCCATATAAAAACACTTTTTTTAAGTCAGCCTTTTTAAATTCAGCCTTTTTTAATTCAAGGAGCCGTCTAAAACATTTAAAATAGTCAGGTTAAGTATACATCTATATTTATTAATATGTACTAATATGTAACATTATATGAGTATAAAATGAACCTTTACATTTTATTTTGAAAACGAAATCACTAACATAGGCCTTAGAGAAGATTGAAGTTAATTAAAAATCAATTAGCTATACATTCCTTAAAAGACTGTTTAATTTTGAAATTAATGAATTTAAGTAAACCTTATAAAAAATAAAAATGAACATTTTCTAAGTAACATTTACTGAAAAATAAAGTTACTACCCTGACCCCCATTGAGGTATTTATTAATTATATCATCAATTCAAACAGAATTAATTACATGTACAATTATATACTGAATTGTTGGCGTATTATAAAAAGATAATGAGAATGCAAAAATATTTTTTACAATAAATTAGTAAACTTATATTCGAATCGATTTTGTATTTTACACATTCATTCGGTAATAAAATATCTCTATATAAGTAATAAAAAATATTAATTCTACTTACAATTGGAGCACATCTCCATGGGCAAAGACGCCTCATTACCCTGTAAATTAAATAAACAAAATAATATACGAATCGTCTAATTAAACTTAATATTATGTATTGATAAAAAATGATATACATTTATGTATTTACAAAATCATTAGTTTAATTGCACCCAAACTTATCGAGATTAATATAACTATGATCCAATTCAACAGTTGGTTTGAAAATTAATTTAATTTACTAAAAGGCAAGTAAGTACCACACATTAAAAGTTTTATGTAAAATCTATTTAAGTACATATTTTAATGTTGCAATAGTCCACATAATAATCGACTTGCTACAGAATCACGGTATAATTTGTTGAACATTGTAATAAAGTAAGATAAAGTAACAAAACAACAATTTATTGCAACGAAAACAAAATTAATCATGAGAAGATTTCTGCGAAAAAATAATTCTAAATATTTATTGGGTTGCTTTCGACTAATTAAAAATTGTCGTATTACAATTTAAAATTTAGTATACGTTTCGGTGATCAGACCTATAATCTCGTTTGCCGCACTTATTTGGTGGCGTAGAACAATGTTTGTCATTTGAACTTGTTTGTTTGGGTATTGTAGGAGCTATGCACACCGCACCTACAGCAGATCTTCAGATGGTTGTGGGTCTGCTAGCACTTGATCTTTGGATCTGAAGAAGTGCAGCGTAAACAGCCGCTCGCCTACAAGGCAAAGACAATCTTCCTAGCCCTTCTGCGCACTGTCAAATATGGAGGTGGGTCGGCAACTATACTAAGCATGTCTTTGGAAAGTTATTAAGTGTAACTATTAACGGAAATCACATATGAGACTATAATAGCCCATCCTAAGATATGATGATCTTTAATGACGGATAAGAATGTTGTAATCTAGCTGGTACCGGGTAATACATCCAAAATCCTGAGGTAATCTACTTTCCTTAGTAGGCACGCTACTGTCTTTCAGGCGGAAATTGCTGCAATTTTGTAAGAAGCATTCTTTGCAAAGGAGTTGAACTGCAGATCGTCGTATCTGCATCCTTTCTGACAGCCATGCTACTCTAAATGCGAATGGTTCCAATACTGTTACACCAAAACTTGTTTTGGAGTCGATAATTGGCTTAAATCGACTAAGCAGTCTGAATGAAGTAAAACTGCACTGGATACCCAATCACATGGATATCAAAGAAAATATATTGGCTAATTAATTGGCCCATTTAAGTGTGGCTTCCACTTTTGTGGAACCTGAGCCAGCTTTAGAAGTGACTTCATTATCTCTTAAACGAGAAATTGACTATCACTTTGGTAATCTGCACCAAAAGAGATGGGATAGCCTCAACTCTTGTCGTCTATCCAAATTCTTCTTTGGATCAAAAAATCAACAAAGATTCCAGTCCTTCTTAAATTATAATAGACACATTTTAAGGGTATTGCTGTGTGTTCTCATGGGCATTGCTTCCTGAATAATCACATGTTTCAAATGAAAATTTAGAAAATCGTAAACTGCGAATAATGTGGGGGAGGAGAAGAAAAAAACTGTTGAGCACTTCTTGTGCTCCTGTTCTTCTGCTCTTTCAATAAACTGCACTACTTTGGATCACAATTCCTATTTGAGAATTAACTGACGACCTTGAGGATACCAGATATTTTGGACTTCATTAGAAGAAGATTTCGGGACTGAGAATGTACGTCTGGGAAAGGATGTCACAATGGGCAAATCGAGGCTGAGTGACTGGAAAAATAATTAATAAATTCAAGTTAATATTTCTATCAACATACCCGTGCCTATTTAAGAAAACATAATACAAAATGTTTATTGTGAACTCTTAAGTTTTTTAGATAACGTAATACTGGAAATAGGACAAATACTTAGTTTGTTTGAAAGCTAAATGACTAAACTATGTTTCCATAATAAAATATTTATAGACGTAGAGCAAATGTTAAAGAGTAAAATGGGGCAGAAATAATAATTCTTTAAAAAAAATAAATTCTAAAAGTTTTGCTTAAATTTGAATCACATTTTAACTAAATAATCAAATGTCAATTTTACCCTATTTAAAAGAAAAATGTTATCAATTATTGAATAAAATTAGTTCTTGAAAATATAAAAGGGTGATCGCTTGAAGTGCGAGAATTATCGCGGTATAGGTCTCCTTTGCACAGCATACAAGTTACTGTCTTACATAATCTTGGGAAGAATTACTCCTCTGGCGGAGAAAATTTTCGGTGACTACCAAGGAGGATTTCGTCCAAATCGGTCAGTCACTGATCAAGTTTTTTCGCTACGAATGATTTTTTCCAAGTACTATGAAACATCTCGCGATGTACACCAGGTATTCCTAAATTTCAAGCAAGCCTATGACTCCGATCAACCGAGAGAGACTATGGTATGCGCTTGAATATTTAGGAATACCGAAAAAATATGTACATCTGTGTAAAATGACAGTAATGCAGTCACAATGCTGTGTTAAAGTTGAGAATAGGCTATCGAGAACTTTTGCAATCACTACTGGTGTTCGACAAGGGGATGCGCTGTCCCCGATACTTTTTAATCTCATGTTGGAATACATCCTTCGTAAAACTGAAACACCATATCTTATTCCGACAATCCAATCAACTTCTTGCATATGCAGATGATATCTGTGTGATTGGATTAAATGGCAATGGAGTGAAAGAGATACTTGATCAACTGAAACAGTTTTCAGCTTCCGTTGGTCTCAAAATCAATGAGTCAAAAACAAAATATATGATCTCTGGTTTTCGAGAACAAGACGCAAGTGACTTCAGTAGTGGTAACCACACATTTGAAGGAGTAATGCGATTCAAGTACCTTGGATCTCTCATTACTCACGATAATAGTGTGGGAGAGGATATCAAAGTTCGGCTTGCCGCTGGCAATCAGGCTTTATATCCTCTACGTCCACTGCTGAAATCAAAATATCTTTCAAATGCGGATAAGCTGAAACTGTACAGTGTTGATCAGACCCGTTGTCATGTATGGATGTGAGAGTTGGACCCTGACGGATGAGTACGAAAGATGGCTTCTAACATTCGAGAGAAGAATTATGTGTGTGATATATGGCTCAAAACGTGACGTTGATGGCACAAACCGAGGTCGTTTCAACCACGAGATCAGGAATTTAACGCAAATTCCTGATACCGTGCATGAAATAAAAGGACAGCGAGTACGCTGGCTCGGTCACGTTCTGCGTGCGGTACCGAACCGAATGATACAGCGATCTTTGAAGGGAGAACCGCCTTTCGGTAGGCGAAGAGGTCGCTGTCGGCGACGATGGCTCCACGGCGTACAGATCGATCTGGCATCTTCTGGTTGCTTGCGACAATATGAAGAGATGGCTCGTGATCGAAACCGATGGAGTCAGATTGTTGACACGGTCCGGGCAATAATGGCCTGTAAAAACCGTAAAAAAAAATAATAAAAAATAAAAAGTTCTTGAAAATAAAAATGAGTATTTTTCAAGATATTTGGTTTTCCTTAATACAAGATGCTGTGTTGGAAGACCTATAGCTTGATAACGCAACGCAACAAAAACATTATTATAGTACCAATATAATTATAGCAGTACCATATTGAGAGATAACTAACAGTGCGATGAAGTTAACTATATTTGAGATGTATATAAAATCCCGGTTGTCGATTCCACCCAGCAGACCTTCGATTCATTGAAGCCTAAGCTTAAAAATGATTAGTTTAAAAATAAGTGTCGTTTAGTTTAAAAATGAGTGGAACTGAATATAGCCCATGATTATGCCGAAAATCGGTTTACAATCGCAAGGAATAATAAAGTTACTCTTGCTAGGATGACAACTATTTATAATCCATTATTATAATTTATAACCCAGATTTATAAACAAACATAGCATGAGTCTTCCACCAGTAATCGTGGAATCCTTTAAAGACTTAACGGATTGCCTCTACCTTAGAACCATTTTGGGAACATTATGGAAACCTATGACGTAAACATTTTATACTATATGTTCCAAATGTATGATCATAAGTTGTAATTGAATACCCTTAAATACAGACCACAGAGATGTTCAATTAAAGAAAATATTTGAAATTTTTAATTCAAAAATATTCCTTATAAGTATAGTATGGAATTATTTATTTTTATATATTAAATATATTCTGTTCAGTAGTTATTATGAACTCCGGAGTTCATAATGACTATCGAAGATGGCAATTTGATTACCAAAATATATTTATAAACTACATTTAGTATTTATAAACTATTTAATATTCCACTTTAAGGAATACTTTTGAATTAAAAACATCAAATATTTTATTTGATTGAATTTAAAAGTGGGATAAGTCACACATAGGATAAATTTTAAATATGAATGTCAACAGTTCACAGAGATGTTCATTGAGGAACCATCTTATAATAAATTCACTAAGGCCATGCCGAAATTAAAGAAATTATAAACCTGTAAATTAATTCAGAGCTCTCGATATTAGGAGAGGTACAATCATTAAATTATTTTTTCTACTTCATTTGCTGTCCGAATTCTGTAATAATATTTACATAATAATTTTCACATTTCAAACTATAAAACATAGTAAAGCGTGTTTACAAAGCATAGTAAATGTATACTATCCCGTCCACCAACAGTATAGTTCATTCCATCTTGAAATACGATGATTAATACAGTAATACTGATTTAATACAGTAATTTTGATCTTGAAATACACTAATTTTAATTCGGTTTATTCAATAGAAAATCGATGTTACACGGGCAATTTTAATTTAGTTACTGTAACTGCCAAATTCGGGAGGCGGAAAATTCCGTTGCAGCAAAGGAAGTGTTTTCTTAGTGTACATGTCACAAAATTAGGTTATTGTCGAAATCGAATATTTCATAATTGCTATTTTCGACATCATCGAAACTCTCGATATTAACATCATCGAAATTTTATAATAGCTGTTTTCACCGTTATCGAAACTCTCGATACTATCGACAAAAAAAGATATCGAAAATTTCATAACAGGATTCCATATAAAACCCAGTTTTGGTTGAATGGGTACGTTTGGTAGAATTGTCGCATTTGGAGTGATCAAAAATAAAAAAAAATATCAACTGAAAACCGCTGAACACATTTTTTGTAAATTCGGACATTTACCGGTAAATTCGGACATTCGCCGATTTCGGGCTTTAACCGTAACATATACATATTTTATTTCATAAGAATGAAAATGCTGTCAAATAAGATATGATATGTTCTATCGAATAACCGCTGAAGTAGCTACATGAGAATTATTCTCAGAATGACTGGTTTGATCAGGAGTGTCATGTTGCTGTTGAGTAACGCTATATAGCTAGGGCCGGCGCTAGACTATTTTTACCCGGTGCACTTTTGAAAAATAGCGCCCAATTTAAAATTCCCTTTTTATTATTACCCTGGATACTCCAGGAAACGTAATCCTTATAAGCAAAATAAAGCAAAATAAATCAAAATAATCAGACTCTTTGAAAGCTTGCTATTAGATTATTGTAAAAATATAATTCAACGAGCTTAAATTTTAGCAAAATCAGTCCAAATTCTAAAGTAATTCGCTTTCAATTGAGTTGATATGCCGAATCATCAAATTCGGAGGTCGTAGTTTGTTTCTTAAGTTTTGAACTGCCGGTTATTATGTCTTTATACTATAAACGTCTTTGTTTTTGCCTACAAACTTAATAAAAATTGAAGATAGAGAAGAAAACCGATTATTGTATGAAGACTATAATTTCGGGCTTAAATGGAAATTTATAAACCATAATTAAAATGTTTGAGAAAGACAAACGCGCTTACACTTTGTCTTTTTCAAGCATTTTAATTGTGGTTCTATTTCACACGTTTTACGTGAAATTTAGGTGGGCAACAATATAACGCGCTTCGGCCATCGTTGAGTCACAATGATTACTTTTGCAACATTTGCTGGTCTTATAATTATAATATTTGCAAATAATAATAATAATCAAGCACGTATACTATAATAATAATAACGTATACTATAATAATAATACTAACAATAACTGCTACTTCAATACTTTTGAAAACAATTATTGATTGTTATTCATTTACATATTTAAAAAAGAAGAAAGCTAAATTTTGAATATTTTTCAGCATTTATTACACTTTGTTGCTGTGATTGGACTTAAACTCAAAAAATAGGTTTCTTTTGCAACTATTGTTCAGTTATCTATTGTTTAAAACAACACTGCCTTTAAACAATGCGTAATTGCCCTAGAAATGGATGTTTATGAAGTAATTCAAGTGTTCGGATTTTAATGATAAACAGATAATATTTACAGAAACAACCAATGAAACACTAAATAAGTAATTATTGCATTTGTTTTTAATAACACTTAACTAACGCATAATACTATTTATTTTTATTTTGATTGGTTCGTTTTCTTTACATAATTCAGTAAACACATTTTTTGTATTTTATCATGGTTATCAATTTAAAAACTAATTTTAATTAGTATTTGTATTATATTTTTAACCGTTAATAATAATCTCATAGATAAAAATCTAAAGATAAAACCTTGTTAGTAATTAATCTAGACACATTACATTGAATTTTGTTCTCTGGCAGTAGTTTCTCATTTTAATACTACATGCAGAAAATTAAGATTACCTAAACGTTTTCTAGTTCGAAGAACATTTAATTCATCTAGACATACATTGGGATTCAATCACTGAAGAAAGGTGTTAAACTATTTAAATATACTCAAATTTTCTAAATATAATTAAAGTAGGTTAAGGTTAATTTTCGGACAGATAAATGTGAACTTGACTTATTTCTTGAAACTGACAGTTCTTTTATTATTCACATTAAAACACTTTTATAAAATTCTATATAATAATGTGTTTTTAACTAGAGAAATATTGTGGCCTAGTTTACATTCAATGATTTTCGGAGAAGCCAATAATGAAATCAGATAGCTCAATTTAATTGCTTGTGTACAAATAAGTGACGTATACCGAAGAAAATAAAAATTTATAATTTTTATTGTTGTCTTACAGTTAATAGCAGTTAAATTAGTCTATCCCGTTTTAATTGTCTGCAAATGCAAGTCATTGAATGTAAACCTTACATTGGCCTATTATTGCAACCTTATATTAAGACAGACGATATAACTTTAGAAAATTTAAAATATACAAAACTTTTAGACAAACACGATTATTCGCTAATATTTTACCACATAAATGTATAAACAGATCTATTCTCATGTTATTTATTGCATCAAAAAGTTAATGAAGACATCATATGGGTCTGGTTTCCTCAAGATTAATTCAACTTTCAAATTACCACTAATTCTAAACAAGATAAACGTTGAGTAATAAATATTGTAATCATGAATAAAATCTAAACTGAAACCATAAAGTATTTTATAAACAACCACCGCCCCATTCTCAGAGTCATTAACCATGTACATGGAGACACTATCATATCAACATTATTTCCAGATGTTAACCTCATGGCAGTAAATTTATCACATAACAAAATTCAAATATCTATAAATGTATAATTAAGTCAACTTGTAGTACATACAAGTGACATAACAGAATGATTATTTGACATCATCGATATATATATATATATATATATATATATATATATATATATTTATATATATATATATATATATATATATATATATATATATATATATATATATATATGTATATATATATATATATATATATATATATATATATATATATATATATATATATATATATATATATATGTGTATATATATATATATATATATATATATATATATATATATATATATATATATATATATATATATATATATATGCATATTGCCGTCATGAAACCGGTATAACTATCCGCGAAATAATCCGCGCGAACTCAATTTCCATCATAGCACTGCCGAAAAATTATTAATTAAAAACACAAACGGGTTTTTACGATTGCAAGAGATAAACTATGACTAAACTAAAGCCAAAATAATATGTCAAAATTATTTTCATTTTACTTTACTAAAGAAAATGATGGAAATAAAAATGGAAAAATTGAGCAACAATGTGAAAGGAAATTATGTTTACGAGCATGTATCTACCGTTTCCACAACGTTAGAAAAGGAAGAGAGATAATCCCAGAAATTACATATAAATTATCTTGGAAAAACATGTCCAATGAACAGTGATGACATTTTTGTTTTTCCGGTTTGTTTAAAGCAAGCAAGAAAATACAAACATATCTTACCATTTTCGATTAAATATACTCCACTTTTTACTTAACACAATGAAAAAATAATTAAAAAATATATCTTGTTTTACAAAACTGGTAGTACACAATATAATATTCTAATTGGACTCCCTTTAATTTTTGTATAAAAACAAAAAAAGAAATCACAACAAAAAATTCACTCAATATTTCTAGTCTTTCTCTTTCATAAAATCAAACATGAAAAGAAAATTAACACACACTTTGCAATACTATTCTAGCTACTTTATTTTCCTATATTGACATGAAAAAAAACCTTTTATTAACCTAATATTTATTACAATTTTCACAAGTTATCAAATTAATCTATAAAGCGAAAATTCACGAGATATTTATTAATTATCACAATACATACACAATCACCATTCACTGCGAATTGGAATTGTAAGAGAAAAATTGCTACAGAGCATAGAGATTATATGACATTTAAAGATTTTTTTTCGACTTAGTTTTATTTTTGCTGATGGCCGATTGAAAATATTTATGTAATTTTATTTCGAACACTACACAACTAAACCATAACTAAAACAAAAATAACACATTAAGTCTTCGGGAAATAATTTTCCTACTTTTGTTTAATTTATAATTAAATGATAAATCAACTTATTTTTGCTAACTTTATTATAAAATTTTATTGCCCCTTTCAGGCTCCAACCAGGAACTAAATTTAATAATTTTGACATGGGACTGTATTGCCCGATAGCATGTTGTTTTAAATACCATAATTTATGCTCATTTGTTTGAGCAACATTATAGCAAATAAAATTATGAGAATGACTCAATTTTATAGCACATTTATATTTTATATTATGGACATTTTGAATTATCTATATTTCGTGAATAAAACAAAACAAAATGCTTAAAATGTTTATACATACAACCGTCAATTTTAGTTATTTATAGATTTAAATTATAAAAATGTAACATTTTTGAAAAAGTCTATCGTAGGCTCAATTCCAATTTGAGCAATCAAATAGATAAAATAAAAATTAATTACGAGTTCAATACACGGAGCGAACAAAATACGACGAATGAATACAATTGAAAACTTCGCGAAATGTAGATATACTGGAAGCGGTTAGTGGATAGTTCTACAAGGATTAACATCGTATATATGGGTGTAGACATTACAAAGGAAGTTCAGTTTTGAATTTTGGAAAACGTTATTATATCGCAAGTGATATTAAGTGAGATAAAAGAGGGAAATAAAGTGTTTAAATAATAATGGTGATAAAAAGTGCGATAATGTGTGAATTATTGTGGGTTTTTATTGTAACAAATTACAGTACTTGAAGTGGTAATTGTATAAAAATTATAATAAAATAAACAATGAGCTCAGTGGGCGTTTCGAACAAAAAACGACAAAGAATAAAAATAAAAACTTCGAGAAATTTAGACATGTAAACGGGTAATAGAAACTTCTTTAAGGATTGACGTCGTATGGATGTAGACATTTGAGTCTTGATACAGCCAGGAATGCGGTCAACAGCTGGATATCTGATTCGAGGAATAATACAACATTGGGAAAAGAATGTCCATCCCATGAGGAAAGAGTTGATACTAACAAAAGTGGAGTCCAGATAGTAAACAGGTTTCAATCCTGTTAGTTTGGGGGTGAGTGGCTTTACGTTCGTGTCACGAACTAAACTGACACCTGTAAGAATCAAAACTAGTCCAAAATTATGGAAGAAAATAAAACCTCACTATCTAACCATAGTAGTGGTTGTAATTCATTTACAGTGGTAGTGGGGTTCATTTCACTAATATTCTTGTTTTCCTCTATGATTACTTTAAGTTTATAGAATATTCAATCCTTAACTCTCTGTTGCAACATTAACATAATATGCATCACGTATACAAATCAGTTTACATTTATTTTCAAAATACAAGTTTAAACGTCAATTTAGAGGACCAAATGAGAATACTTGTACTGTTTACTTCATAGAAATATATAATATATTTCTATGGTTTACTTACAGGATGTATGATGAATATTGAGAAAAAATTGTTTTTGTCTATTAGATTATTGAAATACTTTTCAATTATGTTGTGCAAGATGCATGTGAAGATCCAAGCGTTTATAAATAACCTAAATATTTAAATTCAATGTTTCTTATTTTTAGAATAATATATTCGTTGTATCAACTATAAATAAATGCTTTTCGTGCAACTATAAATTTAAGGATAGTTCGTTTTATGGTTAATTCTTTCTCTTACGAAGAGGTGTACTATCCTCTTGGAATAGAATTTCATATTGTTTGATCTTGAGTTACTAAATTTATTTCAATCATCTTAAGCTTCGGAATTTATTTTACTGTAGTGTAATTTTGACTGAGTAGGAGTGATTTTGAGATGGCATTGGAATATCGTATTTCGCTCATAGAAATATATAATATATTTCTATGATTTCGCTAGTTGACTGATGTTTCAGCACTTGGTACTTTTGGCTTGAGTCTTTTAGTAGGAGCCATAGGGTGAATTATATTCCCACACAGTGACGATCGAAGGTTTCTCGGATTTTTATTTCGCGTATTTTCATGCTATCGCCTTCGGAGTTACAGAACATCAATGATTTCTCATCATCTTACAATACTTCAATTTTAAGGTTCTTGTTGTTTTTAAATGGTGTCATGACACATTTTAAATCCATGATTATCGTGTAACTAACACATTGTTCTTGATCCAGCCTTAATTATTTTGGTTTAAACATGGAACTGCGTTAAAGAGTTGCTATATTTCCAGCCCAGACATATTAATTTTTAATTAATTATGTATTATTGTGAACCTTTACATGTGATCTTGATGTTACACTGGTTCAAGTTTTGAATTAATAAATAAATATTAAATTAGTACTTCTACATAATACTTAAATAAATTTTAAATATATTTCACTATAATTTTAAACAAAGAATTTTCTATTTGAATTTGCTTCTGTCAATTTCCTGTCGTTCTGTATCCAAATGCTGGTTATCTTCGACAACACCTTGAGCTGCTAACATTAACTCGTACAGTTGCACAAGTTGCTCATGTCGAAAATTTTCAAGTTCAAAATCAGATAAAGGTTTTCCTAAACTGTCTATTGTTTCTGGTTTTTGAATACCTAGTTGTTTAGCTAAGTTTAACACATAGTTGGTCCACTCATTCATAAATATATCTGCTTCTTTAATATTGCATTTTCGGTGCCGTTTAAATTCGTCTTTTACATAATTATCACCAAGTGCTTGAAGTTCTACAGGCAACCCTGTTTATCAAGATATTTATTGTGATTAGGCATAGTAGTAACATGAATTTATGTAATATTTACCGCGATGTAATTTTAATATAGTTTTATAAAGAATACGCACTTTTTGAATTTGTGGAATTGACATGATTGTGGCTAATATAAGATATACAATTTTTATGCCAAAACTGTCAAGGCATTGATTTGATACGTTTGATTTTGACATTTAGTTAAATTGTTATTGTTCTATAGTTTATAGCAAAATAAAAGCCTTTTCAAGGGTTGGGTATGTAATCTCGCATTACAAAATCTCGCAATATAAAATCTAGCATTGCAAAATCTCGCATTGCAAAATCTAGCATTACAAAATCTCACATTAAAAAATCTTACATTACAAAATTTCGCATAACAATTTCCCGTACATTTATGTAATCGCGCGCACGATTACATAAATGTACGGGAAATTGTTATGCGAGATGAAACTCACCGCCGTCACAAAATATTTACAAAATATTGGAAGATTTGGGAAAGGAAAGCATTTTTGCAAAGGCGCAGGTCGAGAAAGTAAAATGTGGTGGAAATATGCCAAAAAATAATAAACTTATAAAAAAAAATATAAAAAAAGAATAATTATGAAAAGGCTTTAAATTTAAATTACAGATTTTTTACAACGTAATACGTATTGCTCATAATATTTTATTCACCGCCCAGGTGGCTCAGTGGTTAAAGCTGTGGCAGTTGGAGCGGGAGTACCGGGTTCGAATCCCGATAGGGGCAGGATGCAAAAGGGAATTTTCACCATCTGATTACAATCGGTGGTGTTAATGAACACATCTATGATCCCCTGTTGGAGTGCAGAACTCATGGGCCGACCCATGTCAGTACTATATAGGCCGGCATGCAATGTGCAGATGGTTCTACGAAAATCGGACCTATAGCCGTACGTCCTCGATTTGGCCGTTAAGGCGTAAAGTAGGACGTAAATAAGCGAACCGCGAAAGAGCTGGGAGAGCCTTGAGCCCCAAAAAAGTTAGCATAGAATAAAAATATAAAAAAAAATATAATATTTCATTCCCAAGTATAACATAACTAAACTCAAAAATGAGCTATCGTTTTTCCCTTCGAAATATGCGAAAATAGTCGAAAGATAAATACCTTAGTAGTTGTGCGTATATGTATGCAGCGTTGTGAATACCTGCACTTTAATAAAATTTCTGGGTGGAAATTGTAAGTTAAAAGTATTCGTTCGAAAATATGTATTTAATTTTTTTGATAAAACGAGTTTATTATACCTTAAAAATCTATCCTATTTTTTGGTAAAAAATGGGGAGGAGACACAAGTTTCATATGTACTTAGTTTGTTTTCATTCATCACTCAACCGTTCTAAGCGATTTATCAAATAGTGCATTTCAATTTCTGTGTCTTGTGATTTCAAATAAATATAAGTGTAATCATAATTACAATGGAGAAAGATCGTCCTTATTGGGTGCATCTAAGAAAAATTACTGTGTTGTGGACATTTTGTTTCAGATTTGGAAATAAATTAATATGATCTAATATTCATTATTACGGAAAAAATAATTTAAAATATTATTCAAACTATCTTCTATATTAATTTTAAATCATATTTATATATATAATTTATTAAAATTACGTTTTACATTCGAAAAATTTAAAGTTTATATGAATATTCATTTTATTTTTTATTTAATAAATTTTTAATGCATATTCAGTTATATTACAATTACGAATTAATAAAAATTATTTTGTTGTTTCTAAACTATTAAAATTTGTATTTTTATTTAATTAACCCGCTACAATTTGAATTTGACGTTTCATTCACATATACATGCACAAACATATTCCCGAAAAATTTATTTTTGACATTTGAACATACATACAAAAGCACAGTTTTACTATATTGAGTTTCGTCAGATTCGACTTATCGCGACACGTTTCATTCGAAATCTTATTCTAAGTCGAAAGCAAAACTATGTGAAAGTCAAAACTCAATATAATGTTACGATTTCGCCGAGTGGTTATTCAAATTATTTATCCGGTTCGATCACTGGATTGTGAATATTAAACTCGCAAAGATTAAATTTCAATTAAATTTATTTCCCACAAATATTACACAAATATTTCACAAATAATTCACTAATATTTATTTTCACTATTATTTTACACAATATTTATCACTACTTTTATTTTAACACTTCACTTTTTATCACTTTCCGATATTAACACTTCGAAATTCAAAATTGAACTCAAGCGTAACTCAAATGTCTACACGTATTTATACGACGCAAAGGCTTGTAGAACATTCCATTATTTTTCTTCTCTACACTTCTCGAATTTTCGTTGCGTCGTATTTGGTTCGCTCCGCCTATTTCATTATTTCTTTTTACTTTGTTCGTATGTGTAAACATTTGGTTACAGGGTAATCCCTACTGCTATAATTTTCTTTTTAATTATCACAGGTGACATCTGTGATTCGTGACACTACCCTCCGCCCAAACCTGTTCGTCCCGAACAGGATCCAGATCTCTTCCTCTATAGAACGCCAGTCGCTCCAGGTGTACAACCTTGGGTTTTCCTCGTACTCCTCTTTGGATCCTATAGATCACATCATTTATTCTTGTTATGACCTTGTACGGTCCCTCCCATCCAGGTTGTAATTTCTGCGATAACCCTTTCTTACGTTGTGGGTTGTGAAGCCATACCAATTGACTCTCTTCAAATCCTTTATTGTTCGCTCGTACATCATACCGAGCCTTTGTTTTATCACTTGACAATTTGATTTTCTCTCTGACAAATCCGTGTATGTTGTTGATCTCCTCTTTCAAGTTATCCACATATGCTTGTCCACATTTAGCTGATGATGGGACCGCTCCGAATTTGAGATCGCCTGGTAGTCTTAAATTGTTGCCAAAAAGTATTGTCGCTGGTGTTACTCCTGTTGTGTTATGCACCGCCGATCGATAAGCCATTAAGAACAATGGAATACCTTGATCCCAATGCCGCTGGTTTTTATCCACTGTTTTGGCTATAATAAACTCCTCCAATGTGGCATTGAAACGCTCCACCATGCCATCAGACTGTGGGTGGAAAGGTGTTGTCCGCGTTTTATTAATTCCCAGTAACTGGCACATCTCCTGGAAGACAACCGATTCAAAATTCCGCCATTGGTCGGAATGCAGTTCCATTGGTACCCCATAACGGCTTATCCAATTGTATACCACTGCATTGGCGATTGTGGTTGTTTCCTGATTTGGAATCGGGTATACCTCTGGCCACTTACTGAAGTAGTCCATTACTACCAAAACATATTTGTTGCCACTATCGCTGGTTGGAAATGGTCCTGCAACATCTATGGCAATCCTCTCAAATGGTGCTTCCACATTATATTGTTGCATCGCTCCACGGCTCTTCTTTGCCGGTCCTTTCACGGCCATACATTGGTTACACTTTTGACACCATTCAGCCACTGCCTGTCTACATCCTGCCCAGTAGAATCTTTCACGTACCTTGACAACGCATCCGCATTTCCATGAGCGCTTCCTTTCCGATGTTGGATTTCGTAAACAAAACTCCCCAATCGCTCAATCCACCGTGCTACTTGTCCTTCGGGATTTTTAAACTGAAGTAGCCATGTCAAGGCGCCATGATCCGTTCTTAGCAGAAATGATTGGCTATAGAGGTATTTTCGGAAATGTTCTACACATTTCACTATGGCCAACAATTCTCTTCTTGTTACACAGTAGTTTCGTTCTGGCTTCGATAAGATCTTTGAATAATATGCGATGACACGTTCCTGTCCATCGATTTCCTGTGACAACACTCCTCCCAAGCCATAATTGCTTGCATCCGTATCCAAAATAAAACGTTTATTCGGAACCGGATACGAAAGCAATGGTGCTGTACATAATCGCTGCTTCAGTTCGTTGAACGCCTCTTCGTGTTCATCACTCCATTGGAACGGCTTGTTCTTCTGTGTCAGCTCGTGTAAACTTCTTGCGATGTTGGCAAATCCTGGCACAAATCGTCGATAATATGTGCATAGTCCGAGGAAACTCCTTAGTTCATGTAAATTCTACGGTTTTGGCCAATCCTTTACGGCGGAGATCTTGTCTTCATCTGTATGAATGCCGCTTGTCGTTATTTTGTGTCCCAAATATTTGACTTCATCCCGGAACAATACGCATTTCTTCGGACTTAATTTCAATCCAGCTGATTGGATTCTTTCGAATACTTCCTCCAGGTTTTGTAGATGTTCATTGAAGTCCTTGCCCATAACAATGATGTCGTCCAAATATACTAGGCATGTTTTCCAGTGGAGTAAGTACACGTTCCATTAGCCGTTCGAAAGTCGCAGGAGCGTTACAAAGTCCAAATGGCACGACATTGAATTGCCATAATCCATTGCCCACACTGAACGCTGTCTTTTCCTTATCTTCGTCTGCGACCTCCACTTGCCAATAGCCGCTCTGCAGATCTAATGTTGAAAACATCCGTGCTCCTGCCAATGTATCCAGTGTGTCGTCGATCCTTGGTAACGGGTAACTATCCTTTTTGGTAACTGTGTTGAGCTTCCGATAATCAACGCAGAATCGCATACTTCCATCCTTCTTTTCCACCAATACTACTGGTGAACTCCATGGACTCGTTGACTGCTCAATTACTCCCGATGTTTGCATATCAGTTACCATCTTATCCACCTCTGCTTGCTTAGCCAATGGTAACCTTCTTGGCGCTTGTCGAATAGGGGTTGATGTTCCTGTGTCGATCCGGTGTTTAACCATATTTGTTCTGCCATTATCTTCCGGTGCCCCACAGAAAATGGACATATATTTTTGAAGCAACTCCTTTGCTGCTTGTTTTTCTTTTGGCGTTAATTGTTCCGTCCATTTCTGTGTTAGTTCCTCCGTTAATTTCCGTTGTCGTTGGTCCTTGGCCTTTACACACGGATTCGCCTCCTCACATTTTATAATCGTGGATACTTCCTCACCTTGGCCGATGATAGTTCCCTTTTTGATTGTTTTTGTCACACCCGATAAATTAAGAGCTCTTATCGGAACTCTAAAGTCACAATCCGGTTTAACCAAAGCTTTTCCGATGATAATTTCTTTGGTTTGTAGCTCGTCACTGTTGGCTTCCACAACCCACAACCCTTGTGTTCCAGGACCTCCATCCAATTTCCCCCAAACAACCGTTTCCGAGTGTGGTGGTAGCTTCGTCCGATGATCCAATGTTATCCTCCTTACGATTGGCTCCTTCCCGTTGTTCAGTTGCAAAGGCAGTTCGACATTACCGTAGCTCAATGTTCCTCGTCCGACATCCAATACGAATCCATTTCGCTTCATGAAGTCCATTCCCAGGATGACCTCATCCACAATATCCGCAACCAGAACTTTATGTCGAAAACTGTTGTTCCCGATTCGTATTGTAACCTCCTTCTTTCCTTTGATAGCCGCACTGTCGCCTGTCGCCGTTTGTAACTTGAACCCTTTCATTGTCTGAACTCCATTCATGAATGAATCTGGCCGCACAATCGTTCTCGTTGCTCCGGTGTCTAACGTTATTATACTGGATCGTCCCTCTACTTCGCCTCGCACCATCAAGCTATCACCATCTTTTGCCAATCTGGAAATGGGGATGAAGGTTATGGAGCATTTGGTTGTGGGAGTCAGCTTTTGTTCCTCAAAGCTGACTCTTACTCGTTTAACGCCTTCGTTGTTGATTGGCGTTCCTCCACGGCTGCTGCTTTTCTTTCCTCCGGTGGCCGTCGGTACATCGGCGATGGTGTTCTCGCCCGTTTGCGCCTTATCTCCCAGCATTCCCTTGAGATGTGTCCTATTTTGTCACAAACCCAACATCTGATTTTACTAGTCCCATCCCGGAATCTCGTAGTTCGCCAGTTATCTGATGGTTTGATGTTATTGCCCTGTTTGTGACTGATTGCTGGTTCCACTTCCACACGACGTACCTTGACTGCTGGTTTGATGATGTTGTTTGCAGTCTCATTGGTTAGGGCACACGCGATGGTTTCCGCAAACATTGCTTTTGGACGACAACACAACAGCACGTCTCGTATCGGGATCCCGTTTACCATCGGTGAAAGCGTCGATCTTGATCCGCTCTGTGTATTCTCCTGCCATGTTGTAGTGAGCGAGGTGCACTAACCGCTCTATATCAGCCGCATACTCCTGGAGCGTCTCTCCAACCCGCTGACATCGTCCCTTCAACTCCATACGATGTAGCTCCCGTCGATGGTCACCTCCGTATTTGCGCTCCAGAGCCAACATGATTTTGCCGTAATCCTCTCGTTCGTATTCCGGCACGATTTGTAGGACCTCCGCAGCACTTCCCTTTAACGCCACAATTAATGCTGCTACCCGATCCTCTTCACACCAACCGTTCCTTGTGGCCGCCATTTCAAACTGGAGTTTGAAGATGTTGAATGGTGTGGTTCCGTCGAATGTTGGTGGCTTCAATTTTATTGAGTTGGTTGGTCGAGCAATTTGAGCGCTGCCGTTGGTTTTGAGATCCATCAGCTCTTGTTCGATCTTCATTATTCGTTGGTCTGCCGCTTCAAATTGTTGATCCATTTTGTGATCGATCTCCATTTTAACCTTGCTCAATTTTCCATTGACATCCTCCCTTAAATCTTGTTGAAACTTTTCCAGTTGTTCCATTCGTGTTAAAATTTGTTGCTGTCCAGTTATCATTTTTTCCTGATCGGCTCGCATCTGCTCCTCCAATCTTTCTTGGCCGCTTGTTATTTTTCCTTCGAGGCCGCCGATCATTTGCTGCATTGCGGCCATTAGTTGCCCCACATCGAAACCTCCAGATGTTGTTGGAGTAGTTTCTTTAACGACGACATTCTGATCTTCCGCTCTGGTCGTTGATTCTGTTGTTACTGCAACCGCTTGTATTTCGGTTGAATCCGGTGCCCCCAAATTAAATTCATGTTGATCTGGGTCAACATTATTTTCCAACAAAGCTGTACGGAGTCTCAACTGCAACTCGTTTCGGTTGCCCGCAGTTGGTAGATTCCGTAACCCCAACTCCTTCTTCAAATCTGCCACTTTTAAGTCCAATAATTCCATTTTGGATATTCACAATCCCACCGCTGTCACCAATTGTTACGATTTCGCCGAGTGGTTATTCAAATTATTTATCCGGTTCGATCACTGGATTGTGAATATTAAACTCGCAAAGATTAAATTTCAATTAAATTTATTTCCCACAAATATTACACAAATATTTCACAAATAATTCACTAATATTTATTTTCACTATTATTTTACACAATATTTATTACTACTTTTATTTTAACACTTCACTTTTTATCACTTTCCGATATTAACACTTCGAAATTCAAAATTGAACTCAGTCGTAACTCAAATGTCTAAACGTATTTATACGACGCAAAGGCTTGTAGAACATTCCATTATTTTTCTTCTCTACACTTCTCGAATTTTCGTTGCGTCGTATTTGGTTCGCTCCGCCTATTTCATTATTTCTTTTTACTTTGTTCGTATGTGTAAACATTTGGTTACAGGGTAATCCCTACTGTTATAATTTTCTTTTTAATTATCACAGGTGACATCTGTGATTCGTGACAATAAGTTTTTACTTCGATATTTGACGAAAAAGTCGAATTTTGTTATACTTGTGTATATGATAGTTTTATTAATAAATTGTATTTTAAATAAAATTTTTGAATTATATTGAATGAAAAAATTAAATAGATTATTTTTAAAAACATTAGCAAAGGTTTAATGAAAGATATTTGAAAAATAATATGCACAATTTTAGAAATGCGAGATTTTTAATTTTTCAAATGCGAGATTTTGTAATGCGAGATTTTATAATGCGGGATTTCGTATCGTTTCCGCTTTTAAATGGAAATGTAGTGTGTGTGTGTGTGTGTGTGTGTGTGTTTGTGTGTGTGTTTGTTTGTGTGTGTTGTGTGTGTGTGTGTTTTTTTTTTTGTTTTACGTAGGAAGATGGAAATTTTAATAAAAACATTTGGAAACCCGTGTTTCCAAACGACACCGGATTTTTACCGGGTAAAACCATCTCCCTTTTACCATCCTGTTTTATCCCTGTGTTACCACCAATCAAGGCATTCCTTCGCAGGGCAGGGTAGAGCTAATAGCTCACTCATAGACAAGTCACGATTGATCCATTGGGTATTTCTGTGGTGTCACGTTGCTGCTGACATGGCAGCTCTTCGTTCGTCTTGTCTGACTTTCTGCATTATGCTGGTAATGATCAGGCTCGCCTTATTCCAGTTTTCTTCAGAGCCAAGCATGTATTGTACGAGGCCATGTGGCGTTATTGGCTCACGTGTATACTGTTCGATCAAGTGACGTTCTTCTTCAAATCGTACACATTCCAACAGAACATGTTCTGCAGATTCCGTTTTACCCTCACAGTAGAGGCAATTTGGGTCGTTCACATGTTTGTACTTGTAGAGGTATTCCAGAAAACAACCATGTCCCGATAGAAGGTGCGTTAGATGGTAATTAACATCACCGTGTTTTCTGGTTGTCCAGTCCAATATATCAGGGATCATCGCAAAAGTCCAACGTCCCTTTATGGACGTTCTCCATCTATCTTGCCATTCTCTGATGCTAGAAGCTTGTACGTCCTCGCGTGTGTATTGGTTTTCCTCAAGTCTTATGGCTCTGAGTGTTTGAGCCTCTCTTACAGCTATATCAATTGGCATCCTGCTTGCTATAACACAAACAGCCTCATCAGACACCGCACGAAATGCACAACAGATTCGTAATGATGTCAATCTGAAGACTGTGGTTATTTCTCTGATGTAAGATGGGGTTCTGGTAGCTCGTGCCCAGATTGGCGCAGCGTACATCAAAATAGATGTGTTTACACTGGCCAACAGTTTCCTTATCGGCTGCTTCGGTCCACCAATGTTTGGCATCAATCTTGCAAGGGCGGCTCCTACTCGCTTGGCTTTGTCACCAGCATACTTCAAGTGCTCCCTAAAATTCAGCCTGTGATCCAAGATGACCCCAAGGTATTTCAGGTATGGACTCGATCGTATCGTTTGATTTCCAACTTTAATCTCAATGGTTTCTACCACTTTGACTACTCATCAATACAACCTCCGTTTTTTGTTCAGCTAATTGCAACCCTGCATTATTGAGCCATAAACTTTTGGTGTCGCATGGTATTTTGGTGCTTCTTCACACCTCGCTCTTAAATTTATTTGTGATTGATTATCTAAATTTCTGGCACCTTAAATGAATAATAGTTGAGTATACAACTCATGTAAATAGTTTTTTTATATAATTCAAGTTAACTTTGAAAAACAATGTTCGTTAGTTTTTCATTGATTTTGTAATAAGTTTTTTCTGTTCCTTAGTCCGATAAGTTGCATTTTGGAAAATATATCAAATATAATAATTATAAATGGTGGTGATGTTGATAGTGCATTCAATTTAATTAATTAATAACTTTTTTAAATCGTGGGTGTGTGTGAATTGTACCAACTTTAATTGCGCGTGGATGACTGCAGCTGCCGTCAGCATTTCAGGATTCACAATAGTGATCCGAAATTCTTCGAAATTCTATTCATTACTAGAACACAGTGTACGTCATATTGTAGATGTATATGGCATCCGATTAATCAAAAATATGGAGTCACGATTTATCGAAATTATGGAGTCACGAGAATATATCGGATAATATAAATTCATCATACCTAATAATCATTAAATACCACATACACATAAATTCGTAAAAAACTAACACTTGCAATCACTTGGTTACAGTTATGAACAACGTCTAATTTATTTTTGACTACTACAACTATGGCAATGTCATCTGCATATCCGACAATCGTGGTGTCATGCTGCGTTCGCTCTTTGAGAATATCATTATACATGACGTTCCACAAGAGAGGTCCTAGCACTGATCCTTGAGGTACGCCTCCTGTGATATTGTACGTCTTGGGTCCTGCCTCGGTGTCATATATCAGAATTCTTCCTTCAAAGTAGTTGGCTATTATCCGGATAAGGTAGTCAGGAACATGCATCTCGTTTAAGTCACGCATAATTTTACTCCAATTAGCAGAGTTCAATGCGTTTTTGACGTCTAGAGTGATAACAGCACAATACTGTTTCTTACCGCCTAGCCACCTTTCACCCGCTAACGCCTTCTGCGCTAAGTCACATACTAAGCTAATCGCATCTATGGTAGACCGCTGTTTTCTAAAGCCAAACTGACGTTGAGAGAGACCACTGTCACCTTCAGAGAATTGCTCAAGTCGGTTGCAAATTATCCGTTCAAATACTTTTCCTGCTGTGTCCAGCATGCATAGTGGCCGGTAGGATGATGGCTCCTCCGGTGGTTTGTCACCTTTTGGGATTAGTACCAGTCGTTGACGTTTCCATTGCTCAGGAAATATACCTTACTTCAGACATGCATCATAAATATCCCTGAATATTGCCGGGTTTTTGTTGATTGCAGTCTTTATCACAATGTTTGGAATACCATCTAGCCCAGGCGAGCTATTTGTAGTTATTCTCGATGCTGCTTGTATGACCTCATCAACAGTGACCGCAGGAATACTTTGGTCGTCAACTTGCATCACGCGAGTAGACAAAGAGAGTTCATGTTGAGGAAAGAGACCAGACACTAGCCTGGCCATAATTTCCGGGCATACTGGTGCTACTGCATGTATTCCCTTGACTCTGGTTAACACAATCCTATATGCACTGCCCCATGGGTTGATCTGTACTTCATCTCTGAGTAGATTGAACGATTGGCTCTTGCTATGTGCGATTGCTTTTCGAAGTTCTTTACGCTTTCCCTTGAATTCACTGTGAATCTGTTCATAATTCGTGTGATTCCTTCGACGAGTACATTTCCGGCGGAGTTTTAAACAGTCTTTCCGCAGGTTAGCAATAGCTTCATTCCATCAGAATATCGGAGGTCGTCCATTCCCTTTCCCTTTGCGTGGCATTGTTGCATCACAGACCTTTGTAAGATATTTCTCAAGTTGCTTTGCCCCATCCACTGCATCTGTTTTTGGAGCTTCGATATTATTTACAATGAAGTCTAGCATTTCCATGTCCAATTCTTTCACTTTCCAGTCTTTTTCCTGTGCTTTCCGCGTCGCTTGACTTAGGTGAAATCTAGTCGCCATTCGGGTTCCATAGATTAAGGCTCGATGGTCGCTGTGAGTACAGACATCAACCACTTTCCATTGCATTACTCTGGAAAGGCCCTGCTCGCAAAGGTGATGTCCACTTTTGAGCCACATCCTCCTTTGGAGAATGTGTCCACATTTCCATGATTAAGAAGCACTAGATCCAACCTTGCGAGTGCCTCTAGTACTGCCATTCCTTTTGGAGTGGTTCTTTTACTGGCCCACTCTACTGCCCACGCGTTGAAATCACCGCCTATGATAATGGGCGTTTTTCCCATCGCATCTCTCGTTAAATGATCGAGCACTTCCTCAAGCTCTTGCAGTTGTGCACTTGGTGGAATGTAGCAGCTGTAAAAATGAATTCCCCTAATTTTGGCATGAACAAACCCTTCATGCTGTCTGTTAGATTTGAGTTCAAACGGCAATGTTCCACAAGTCCAGATGGCTGCTTTGCTTGCCTTGTCTTCCACCCAGTTTCCATTCCCAGTAGGAGTCTTGTACTGCTCACTTGTAAGTACCACATCCACCTTTTGTTTTCTCGCTGTTTGCGTCAAAAGATATTGAGCCGCTTCACAGTGATTTACGTTTATTTGTATACACTTAATCATTGCGAATAGTAACATCCTCCAGCGCTTTTTTGTACGCCGGGCACTTCATATGCCCCGAAGGATGCTTGTTGCCACCTACGCAGTCTGGTTTGCATAGGACACACTTTGGTGGTTTTTCGCACGCTTTGGCTACATGACCTTTTTCTCCACATTTGAAGCACACTCCGGTTCGGTCAACCTCACCTTTGTAGGCTCTTGCTACGTGTCCATATTCAAGACATCTAAAGCAGCGCGTTAACGTAATTCGTTCCCGAAGCCTGCATCTCACCCAGCCAATTCGGATTCGTCCGGTTTTAATGAGTATTTGGGCCGACCGAGCGGGAAGACTGATGAGTGCTGTTTGGGTACCGTATCGCGTTGGCCTTAGATATTTGATTGCACTGCTATTCACAGGGCCAATTGTTGTGAATTGGTCCTGAATTGCAGTACAAATCTCTTCCTGTGTGGTCACTTCGTCAATATCACGGCATTCAATCAAGAT
>OZ010738.1:120970900-121190900 GCA_963932295.1 Tipula lateralis
ACCTTGCTTCAGACATGCATCATAAATATCCCTGAATATTGCCGGGTTTTTGTTGATTGCAGTCTTTATCACAATGTTTGGAATACCATCTAGCCCAGGCGAGCTATTTGTAGTTATTCTCGATGCTGCTTGTATGACCTCATCAACAGTGACCGCAGGAATACTTTGGTCGTCAACTTGCATCACGCGAGTAGACAAAGAGAGTTCATGTTGAGGAAAGAGACCAGACACTAGCCTGGCCATAATTTCCGGGCATACTGGTGCTACTGCATGTATTCCCTTGACTCTGGTTAACACAATCCTATATGCACTGCCCCATGGGTTGTTCTGTACTTCATCTCTGAGTAGATTGAACGATTGGCTTTTGCTATGTGCGATTGCTTTTCGAAGTTCTTTACGCTTTCCCTTGAATTCACTGTGAATCTGTTCATAATTCGTGTGATTCCTTCGACGAGTACATTTCCGTGTGTGTGTGTGTGTGTGTGTGTGTGTGTGTGTGTGTGTGTGTGTGTGTGTGTGTGTGTGTGTGTGTGTGTGTGTGTGTGTGTGTGTGTGTATGTGTGTTTTTTTTTTGTTTTACGTAGGAAGATGGAAATTTTAATAAAAACATTTGGAAACCCGTGTTTCCAAACGACACCGGATTTTTACCGGGTAAAACCATCTCCCTTTTACCATCCTGTTTTATCCCTGTGTTACCACCAATCAAGGCATTCCTTCGCAGGGCAGGGTCCACCAATCAAGGCATTCCTTCGCAGGGCAGGGTAGAGCTAATAGCTCACTCATAGACAAGTCACGATTGATCCATTGGGTATTTCTGTGGTGTCACGTTGCTGCTGACATGGCAGCTCTTCGTTCGTCTTGTCTGACTTTCTGCATTATGCTGGTAATGATCAGGCTCGCCTTATTCCAGTTTTCTTCAGAGCCAAGCATGTATTGTACGAGGCCATGTGGCGTTATTGGCTCACGTGTATACTGTTCGATCAAGTGACATTCTTCTTCAAATCGTACACATTCCAACAGAACATGTTCTGCAAATTCTGTTTTACCCTCACAGTAGAGGCAATTTGGGTCGTTCACATGTTTGTACTTGTACAGGTATTCCCGAAAACAACCATGCCCCGATAGCAGCTGCGTTAGATGGTAATTAACATCACCGTGTTTTCTGGTTGTCCAGTCCAATATATCAGGGATCATCGCAAAAGTCCAACGTCCCTTCATGGACGTTCTCCATCTATCTTGCCATTCTGATGCTAGAAGCTTGTACGTCCTCGCGTGTGTACTGGTTTTCCCCAAGTCTTATTGCTCTGAGTGTTGGAGCCTCTCTTACAGCTATATCAATTGGCATCCTGCTCGCTATAACACAAACAGCCTCATCAGACACCGTACGAAATGCACAACAGATTCGTAATGATGTCAATCTGAAGACTGTGGTTATTTCTCTGACGTAAGATGGCGTTCTGGTAGCTCGTGCCCAGATTGGCGCAGCGTACATTAAAATAGATGTGTTTACACTGGCCAACAGTTTCCTTATCGGCTGCTTCGGTCCACCAATGTTTGGCATCAATCTTGCAAGGGCGGCTCCAACTCGCTTGGCTTTGTCACCAGCATACTTCAAGTGCTCCCTAAAATTCAGCCTGTGATCCAAGATGACCCCAAGGTATTTCAGGTATGGACTCGATCGTATCGTTTGATTTCCAACTTTAATCTCAATGGTTTCTACCACTTTCCGACTACTCATCAATACAACCTCCGTTTTTTGTTCAGCTAATTGCAACCCTGCATTATTGAGCCATAAACTAACACTTGCAATCACTTGGTTACAGTTATGAACAACGTCTAATTTATTTTTGGCTACTACAACTATGGCAATGTCATCTGCATATCCGACAATCGTGGTGTCATGCTGCGTTCGCTCTTTGAGAATATCATTATACATGACGTTCCACAAGAGAGGTCCTAGCACTGATCCTTGAGGTACGCCTCCTGTGATATTGTACGTCTTGGGTCCTGCCTCGGTGTCATATATCAGAATTCTTCCTTCAAAGTAGTTGGCTATTATCCGGATAAGGTACTCAGGAACATGCATCTCGTTTAAGGCACGATAATTTTACTCCAATTAGCAGAGTTGAATGCGTTTTTGACGTCTAGAGTGATAACAGCACAATACTGTTTCTTACCGCCAAGCCACCTTTCACCCGCTAACGCCTTCTGCGCTAAGTCACATACTAAGCTAATTGCATCTATGGTAGACCGCTGTTTTCTAAAGCCAAACTGACGTTGAGAGAGACCACTGTCACCTTCAGAGAGTTGCTCAAGTCGATTGCAAATTATCCTTTCAAATACTTTTCCTGCTGTGTCCAGCATGCATAGTGGCCGGTAGGATGATGGCTCCTCCGGTGGTTTGTCACCTTTTGGGATTAGTACCAGTCGTTGCCGTTTCCATTGCTCAGGAAATATACCTTGCTTCAGACATGCATCATAAATATCCCTGAATATTGCCGGGTTTTTGTTGATTGCAGTCTTTATCACAATGTTTGGAATACCATCTAGCCCAGGCGAGCTATTTGTAGTTATTCTCGATGCTGCATGTATGACCTCATCAACAGTGACCGCAGGAATACTTTGGTCGTCAACTTGCATCACGCGAGTAGACAAAGAGAGTTCATGTTGAGGAAAGAGACCAGACACTAGCCTGGCCATAATTTCCGGGCATACTGGTGCTACTGCATGTATTCCCTTGACTCTGGTTAACACAATCCTATATGCACTGCCCCATGGGTTGTTCTGTACTTCATCTCTGAGTAGATTGAACGATTGGCTTTTGCTATGTGCGATTGCTTTTCGAAGTTCTTTACGCTTTCCCTTGAATTCACTGTGAATCTGTTCATAATTCGTGTGATTCCTTCGACGAGTACATTTCCGTGTGTGTGTGTGTGTGTGTGTGTGTGTGTGTGTGTGTGTGTGTGTGTGTGTGTGTGTGTGTGTGTGTGTGTGTATGTGTGTTTTTTTTTTGTTTTACGTAGGAAGATGGAAATTTTAATAAAAACATTTGGAAACCCGTGTTTCCAAACGACACCGGATTTTTACCGGGTAAAACCATCTCCCTTTTACCATCCTGTTTTATCCCTGTGTTACCACCAATCAAGGCATTCCTTCGCAGGGCAGGGTAGAGCTAATAGCTCACTCATAGACAAGTCACGATTGATCCATTGGGTATTTCTGTGGTGTCACGTTGCTGCTGACATGGCAGCTCTTCGTTCGTCTTGTCTGACTTTCTGCATTATGCTGGTAATGATCAGGCTCGCCTTATTCCAGTTTTCTTCAGAGCCAAGCATGTATTGTACGAGGCCATGTGGCGTTATTGGCTCACGTGTATACTGTTCGATCAAGTGACGTTCTTCTTCAAATCGTACACATTCCAACAGAACATGTTCTGCAAATTCTGTTTTACCCTCACAGTAGAGGCAATTTGGGTCGTTCACATGTTTGTACTTGTACAGGTATTCCCGAAAACAACCATGCCCCGATAGCAGCTGCGTTAGATGGTAATTAACATCACCGTGTTTTCTGGTTGTCCAGTCCAATATATCAGGGATCATCGCAAAAGTCCAACGTCCCTTCATGGACGTTCTCCATCTATCTTGCCATTCTCTGATGCTAGAAGCTTGTACGTCCTCGCGTGTGTACTGGTTTTCCCCAAGTCTTATTGCTCTGAGTGTTGGAGCCTTTCTTACAGCTATATCAATTGGCATCCTGCTCGCTATAACACAAACAGCCTCATCAGACACCGTACGAAATGCACAACAGATTCGTAATGATGTCAATCTGAAGACTGTGGTTATTTCTCTGACGTAAGATGGCGTTCTGGTAGCTCGTGCCCAGATTGGCGCAGCGTACATTAAAATAGATGTGTTTACACTGGCCAACAGTTTCCTTATCGGCTGCTTCGGTCCACCAATGTTTGGCATCAATCTTGCAAGGGCGGCTCCAACTCGCTTGGCTTTGTCACCAGCATACTTCAAGTGCTCCCTAAAATTCAGCCTGTGATCCAAGATGACCCCAAGGTATTTCAGGTATGGACTCGATCGTATCGTTTGATTTCCAACTTTAATCTCAATGGTTTCTACCACTTTCCGACTACTCATCAATACAACCTCCGTTTTTTGTTCAGCTAATTGCAACCCTGCATTATTGAGCCATAAACTAACACTTGCAATCACTTGGTTACAGTTATGAACAACGTCTAATTTATTTTTGGCTACTACAACTATGGCAATGTCATCTGCATATCCGACAATCGTGGTGTCATGCTGCGTTCGCTCTTTGAGAATATCATTATACATGACGTTCCACAAGAGAGGTCCTAGCACTGATCCTTGAGGTACGCCTCCTGTGATATTGTACGTCTTGGGTCCTGCCTCGGTGTCATATATCAGAATTCTTCCTTCAAAGTAGTTGGCTATTATCCGGATAAGGTACTCAGCAACATGCATCTCGTTTAAGGCACGCATAATTTTACTCCAATTAGCAGAGTTGAATGCGTTTTTAACGTCTAGAGTGATAACAGCACAATACTGTTTCTTACCGCCTAGCCACCTTTCACCCGCTAGCGCCTTCTGCGCTAAGTCACATACTAAGCTAATTGCATCTATGGTAGACCGCTGTTTTCTGAAGCCAAACTGACGTTGAGAGAGACCACTGTCACCTTCAGAGAATTGCTCAAGTTGGTTGCAAATTATCCTTTCAAATACTTTTCCTGCTGTGTCCAGCATGCATAGTGGCCGGTAGGATGATGGCTCCTCCGGTGGTTTGTCACCTTTTGGGATTAGTACCAGTCGTTGACGTTTCCATTGCTCAGAAAATATACCTTACTTCAGACATGCATCATAAATATCCCTGAATATTGCCGGGTTTTTGTTGATTGCAGTCTTTATCACAATGTTTGGAATACCATCTAGCCCAGGCGAGCTATTTGTAGTTATTCTCGATGCTGCTTGTATGACCTCATACGACACTTTGGTCGTCAACTTGCATCACGCGAGTAGACAAAGAGAGTTCATGTTGAGGAAAGAGACCAGACACTAGCCTGGCCATAATTTCCGGGCATACTGGTGCTACTGCATGTATTCCCTTGACTCTGGTTAACACAATCCTATATGCACTGCCCCATGGGTTGTTCTGTACTTCATCTCTGAGTAGATTGAACGATTGGCTCTTGCTATGTGCGATTGCTTTTCGAAGTTCTTTACGCTTTCCCTTGAATTCACTGTGAATCTGTTCATAATTCGTGTGATTCCTTCGACGAGTACATTTCCGGCGGAGTTTTAAACAGTCTTTCCGCAGGTTAGCAATAGCTTCATTCCATCAGAATATCGGAGGTCGTCCATTCCCTTTCCCTTTGCGTGGCATTGTTGCATCACAGACCTTTGTAAGATATTTCCCAAGCTGCTTTGCCCCATCCACTGCATCTGTTTTTGGAGCTTCGATATTATTTACAATGAAGTCTAGCATTTCCATGTCCAATTCTTTCACTTTCCAGCCTTTTTCCTGTGCTTTCCGCGCCACTTGACTTAGGTGAAATCTAGTCGGCATTCGGGTTTCATAGATTAAGGCTCGATGGTCGCTGTGAGTATAGACATCAGCCACTTTCCATTGCATTACTCTGGAAAGGGCCCTGCTCGCAAAGGTGATGTCCACTTTTGAGCCACATCCTCCTTTGGAGAATGTGTCCACATTTCCATGATTAAGAAGCACTAGATCCAACCTTGCGAGTGCCTCTAGAACTGCCATTCCTTTTGGAGTGGTTCTTTTACTGGCCCACTCTACTGCCCACGCGTTGAAATCACCGCCTATGATAATGGGCGTTTTTCCCATCGCATCTCTCGTTAAATGATCGAGCACTTCCTCAAGCTCTTGCAGTTGTGCACTGTGTGTGTGTGTGTGTGTGTGTGTGTGTGTGTGTGTGTGTGTGTGTGTGTGTGTGTGTGTGTGTGTGTGTGTGTGTGTGTGTGTGTGTGTGTGTGTGTGTGTGTGTGTGTGTGTGTGTGTGTGTGTGTGTGTGTGTGTGTGTGTGTGTGTGTGTGTGTGTGTGTGTGTGTGTGTGTGTGTGTGTGTGTGTGTGTGTGTGTGTGTGTGTGTGTGTGTGTGTGTGTGTGTGTGTGTGTGTGTGTGTGTGTGTGTGTGTGTGTGTGTTTTTTTTTTTTTTTTTTGTTTTACGTAGGAAGATGGAAATTTTAATAAAAACATTTGGAAACCCGTGTTTCCAAACGACACCGGATTTTTACCGGGTAAAACCATCTCCCTTTTACCATCCTGTTTTATCCCTGCGGTACCACCAATCAAGGCATTCCTTCGCAGGGCAGGGTAGAGCTAAAAGCTCACTCATAGACAAGTCACGATTGATCCATTGGGTATTTCTGTGGTGTCACGTTGCTGCTGACATGGCAGCTCTTCGTTCGTCTTGTCTGACTTTCTGCATTATGCTGGTAATGATCAGGCTCGCCTTATTCCAGTTTTCTTCAGAGCCAAGCATGTATTGTACGAGGCCATGTGGCGTTATTGGCTCACGTGTATACTGTTCGATCAAGTGACGTTCTTCTTCAAATCGTACACATTCCAACAGAACATGTTCTGCAGATTCTGTTTTACCCTCACAGTAGAGGCAATTTGGGTCGTTCACATGTTTGTACTTGTACAGGTATTCCCGAAAACAACCATGCCCCGATAGCAGCTGCGTTAGATGATAATTAACATCGCCGTGTTTTCTGGTTGTCCAGTCCAATATATCAGGGATCATCGCAAAAGTCCAACGTCCCTTCATGGACGTTCTCCATCTATCTTGCCATTCTCTGATGCTAGAAGCTTGTACGTCCTCGCGTGTGTACTGGTTTTCCCCAAGTCTTATTGCTCTGAGTGTTTGAGCCTCTCTTACAGCTATATCAATTGGCATCCTGCTCGCTATAACACAAACAGCCTCATCAGACACCGTACGAAATGCACAACAGATTCGTAATGATGTCAATCTGAAGACTGTGGTTATTTCTCTGACGTAAGATGGCGTTCTGGTAGCTCGTGCCCAGATTGGCGCAGCGTACATTAAAATAGATGTGTTTACACTGGCCAACAGTTTCCTTATCGGCTGCTTCGGTCCACCAATGTTTGGCATCAATCTTGCAAGGGCGGCTCCAACTCGCTTGGCTTTGTCACCAGCATACTTCAAGTGCTCCCTAAAATTCAGCCTGTGATCCAAGATGACCCCAAGGTATTTCAGGTATGGACTCGATCGTATCGTTTGATTTCCAACTTTAATCTCAATGGTTTCTACCACTTTCCGACTACTCATCAATACAACCTCCGTTTTTTGTTCAGCTAATTGCAACCCTGCATTATTGAGCCATAAACTAACACTTGCAATCACTTGGTTACAGTTATGAACAACGTCTAATTTATTTTTGGCTACTACAACTATGGCAATGTCATCTGCATATCCGACAATCGTGGTGTCATGCTGCGTTCGCTCTTTGAGAATATCATTATACATGACGTTCCACAAGAGAGGTCCTAGCACTGATCCTTGAGGTACGCCTCCTGTGATATTGTACGTCTTGGGTCCTGCCTCGGTGTCATATATCAGAATTCTTCCTTCAAAGTAGTTGGCTATTATCCGGATAAGGTACTCAGGAACATGCATCTCGTTTAAGGCACGCATAATTTTACTCCAATTAGCAGAGTTGAATGCGTTTTTGACGTCTAGAGTGATAACAGCACAATACTGTTTCTTACCGCCAAGCCACCTTTCACCCGCTAACGCCTTCTGCGCTAAGTCACATACTAAGCTAATTGCATCTATGGTAGACCGCTGTTTTCTAAAGCCAAACTGACGTTGAGAGAGACCACTGTCACCTTCAGAGAATTGCTCAAGTCGATTGCAAATTATCCTTTCAAATACTTTTCCTGCTGTGTCCAGCATGCATAGTGGCCGGTAGGATGATGGCTCCTCCGGTGGTTTGTCACCTTTCGGGATTAGTACCAGTCGTTGCCGTTTCCATTGCTCAGGAAATATACCTTGCTTCAGACATGCATCATAAATATCCCTGAATATTGCCGGGTTTTTGTTGATTGCAGTCTTTATCACAATGTTTGGAATACCATCTAGCCCAGGCGAGCTATTTGTAGTTATTCTCGATGCTGCTTGTATGACCTCATCAACAGTGACCGCAGGAATACTTTGGTCGTCAACTTGCATCACGCGAGTAGACAAAGAGAGTTCATGTTGAGGAAAGAGACCAGACACTAGCCTGGCCATAATTTCCGGGCATACTGGTGCTACTGCATGTATTCCCTTGACTCTGGTTAACACAATCCTATATGCACTGCCCCATGGGTTGTTCTGTACTTCATCTCTGAGTAGATTGAACGATTGGCTCTTGCTATGTGCGATTGCTTTTCGAAGTTCTTTACGCTTTCCCTTGAATTCACTGTGAATCTGTTCATAATTCGTGTGATTCCTTCGACGAGTACATTTCCGGCGGAGTTTTAAACAGTCTTTCCGCAGGCTAGCAATAGCTTCATTCCACCAGAATATCGGAGGTCGTCCATTCCCTTTCCCTTTGCGTGGCATTGTTGCATCACAGACCTTTGTAAGATATTTCCCAAGCTGCTTTGCCCCATCCACTGCATCTGTTTTTGGAGCTTCGATATTATTTACAATGAAGTCTAGCATTTCCATGTCCAATTCTTTCACTTTCCAGCCTTTTTCCTGTGCTTTCCGCGCCGCTTGACTTAGGTGAAATCTAGTCGGCATTCGGGTTTCATAGATTAAGGCTCGATGGTCGCTGTGAGTATAGACATCAGCCACTTTCCATTGCATTACTCTGGAAAGGGCCCTGCTCGCAAAGGTGATGTCCACTTTTGAGCCACATCCTCCTTTGGAGAATGTGTCCACATTTCCATGATTAAGAAGCACTAGATCCAACCTTGCGAGTGCCTCTAGTACTGCCATTCCTTTTGGAGTGGTTCTTTTACTGGCCCACTCTACTGCCCACGCGTTGAAATCACCGCCTATGATAATGGGCGTTTTTCCCATCGCATCTCTCGTTAAATGATCGAGCACTTCCTCAAGCTCTTGCAGTTGTGCACTTGGTGGAATGTAGCAGCTGTAAAAATGAATTCCCCTAATTTTGGCATGAACAAACCCTTCATGCTGTCTGTTAGATTTGAGTTCAAACGGCAATGTTCCACAAGTCCAGATGGCTGCTTTGCTTGCCTTGTCTTCCACCCAGTTTCCATTCCCAGTAGGAGTCTTGTACTGCTCACTTATAAGTACCACATCCGCCTTTTGTTCTCTCGCTGTTTGCGTCAAAAGATCTTGAGCCGCTTCACAGTGATTTAAGTTTATTTGTATACACTTAATCATTGCGAATAGTAACAACCTCCAGCGCTTTTTTGTACGCCGGGCACTTCATATTCCCCGAAGGATGCTTGTTGCCACCTGCGCAGTCTGGTTTGCATAGGACACACTTTGGTGGTTTTTCGCACGCTTTGGCTACATGACCTTTTTCTCCACATTTGAAGCACACTCCGGTTCGGTCAACCTCACCTTTGCAGGCTCTTGCTACGTGTCCATATTCAAGACATCTAAAGCAACGCGTTAACGTAATTCGTTCCCGAAGCCTGCATCTCACCCAGCCAATTCGGATTCGTCCGGCTTTAATGAGTATTTGGGCCGACCGAGCGGGAAGACTGATGAGTGCTGTTTGGGTACCGTATCGCGTTGGCCTTAGGTATTTGATTGCACTGCTATTCACAGGGCCAATTGTTGTGAATTGGTCCTGAATTGCAGTACAAATCTCTTCCTGTGTGGTCACTTCGTCAATATCATGACATTCAATCAAGATTTCTTGGCTGACAGATCTGACGTTCGCTAAGTTAGCAAGTACTTTTTCAGCGTGTTGCCGAAGCTGGTCGTGCCCTCCACAATTACCTCTTTTTAACTCGAGTAGCAGTTCTCCTTTTGCGGTTTTTCTGATTTTATTAACTTGTTCCCCAAGTTCATTCAGCTCCGAGTTAGCTTTCATCTTTTTAAGGATGTCAGCGTACGAATCAACACTAGTTTTTGAGATGATAATAGCATCTGGACGCGGTGTTTTCCATCGCCGTTTAGTCGCATGTACTTCCAGCGAGTAAAGTTCTGGTGTGTGTGTGTGTGTGTGTGTGTGTGTGTGTGTGTGTGTGTGTGTGTGTGTGTGTGTGTGTGTGTGTGTGTGTGTGTGTGTGTGTGTGTGTGTGTGTGTGTGTGTGTGTGTGTGTGTGTGTGTGTGTGTGTGTGTGTGTGTGTGTGTGTGTGTGTGTGTGTGTGTGTGTGTGTGTGTGTGTGTGTGTGTGTGTGTGTGTGTGTGTGTGTGTGTGTGTGTGTGTGTGTGTGTGTGTGTGTGTGTGTGTGTGTGTGTGTGTGTGTATGTGTGACGAATAACAGTGATGCCTGTTATACTTAAAACGAATTAAGAATGATAGGAGGAGTTTATGGTTAACCAAATGTTTACACATGCGAACAAAATAAAAATAAATAATGAAACAGGCGTTCAAACAAAATACGACGAAAAGAATATTCTCGAAGTGTAGAAATGTACACTGTTATGGAATGTTCTACAAGGATTTACGTCGTATAAATAGGTGTAGAAATTTGAGTTACAATTAAAACTCAGTTAACTTTTGAATTTTAAAGTGTTAATATCGGGAAGTGATAATAAGTCTTATGTAAAAGCACTTATGTATAAGTGTTTAAATGATTGTGGTGCTAATAAGTGTTTAAATAATTGTGGTGATAATTATAACAAATCGAAGTGACCGATCAACGATTCATGAAGATTGAAAAGTAGTTTATGGATCTAAACAGCAACGGCAGCGTTCGACCAACCATAGCTCGATGAAATTGAAGCAACTAACGTTCGAGGAAACTACACCATTTAATATCTTCAAACTCAAGTTACTAGGAACGGTTGGTATGAGGAGAATCGATTAATTGTGGCGTTAAAAGGAAGTACTACGGAGCTACTACAAATCGTGCCGGAATAAGAGCGGAGGGCGGAAGGTTTACAGCAAAATAATGTTGGTGTTGGAGCTGGAATATGGAGGTGACCATCGACGGGAGCTACATCGTATGAAATTCAAGGGACGATATCAAAGGATATGAGAGACGCTACAGTAACATCAAACCAACAGATAATTCGCGGACAACAAGATTCCGGGATGGAAATAGTAAAATTCGATGTTGGGTTTGTGACAAAACAGGACACATCTCGACGAAATGCTGGGAAATGAGACATAAGTGGGCGAGAACACTCAGCCGAGGAGGACCACCAAACCACATCGAACGCGTTAAACGAGGAAGTCAGCTTTGAGGAGCAAAAACTGCCACAACCAAATGCTCCATAACCTTCATCCCCATTTCCAGATTGGCAAAAGGTGGTGCTGGCTTGATGGTGCGAGGCGAAGTAGAGGGACGATTTAGTATAATAGCGTTGGACACCGGAGCTACGAAAATGATTGTGCGGCCAGATTTTGTCACGAATGGAATTCGACCTATGGAAGGGTTCAAGTTACAACCAGCGACAGATGACAGTGCAGCTATTAGAGGAAAGAAGGAGGTAATAATACGATTCGGGAACAACAGTTTTCGACATAAAGTTCTGGTTGCGGATATTGTGGATGAGGTCATCCTCGGAATGGATTTCATGAAACGAAATGATTCGTATTCGATCTTGGACGGGGAACATTGAGCTAAGGTAATATCGAAATGCCTTTGCAACTGAACAACGGGAAGGAGCCAGTCGTAAGGAGGATTGGATCATCGGACGACACATTCACCACATTCGAAAACGGTTGTTGGGGGAAATTGGATGGAGGTCCTGGAACACAAGGGTTGTGGGTTGTGGAAGTCAACAGTTAAGAACTATAGACCAAAGAAATTACCATCGGAAAAGCTTTGGTTAAACCGGATTATGACTTTAAAGTTCCGATACTGGTTCTTAATTTATCAGATATGATAAAAACTGTCAAAAAAGGAACTATCATCAGGCGAGGTGAGGAAATATCCACCATTATTAAATGCGAGAAGACAAATCCGTGTGTAAAAGCCAAGGATCAACGTCAACGTAAAATAACGGAAGAATTAACACAGAAATGAACGGAGCAATTAACATCACAAGAAAAACAAGAAGCAAAGTAGCTACTCCTGAAGTATATGTCCATTTCCTGTGGTGCACCGGAAGATAATGGCAGAACTAACAAGATTAAACACCAGATAGACACAGGAACATCCACACCACTCCGTCAAGCGCCAAGAAGATTACCATTGGCTAAGTAAGCATAAGTCCATGAATTTCACCAGAAGTATTGGTGGAAAAAAGGATGGAAGCATGAGATTCTGCGTGGATTATCGGAAGCTTAACACAGTTACCAAAAAGGATAGTTACCCCTAACCAAGGATCGACGACACACTGGATACATTGGCAGGAGCAAGGATGTTTTCAAAATTGGATTTGCAGGTTATTGGCAAGTGGAGGTCGCAGACGCAGATAAGGAAAAGACAGCGTTCAGTGTGGGCAATGGAATATGGCAATTCAATGTCATGCCATTTGGGCTTTGTAACGCTCCTGCAACTTTTGAACGGCTAATGGAACGCGTACTTAATAAGGACTCCACTGGAAAACATGCCTGGTTTATTTGAATGACATCATTGTTATGGGAAAGGACTTAAACGACCATCTACAAAATCTAGTATTCGAAAGGAAAGTATTCGAAAGAATCCAATCAGCTAGATTGAAGTTAAGTCCGAAGAAATGTGTATTGTTCCAAGAAGAGGTCAAATATTTGTGACACAAAATAACAACAAGCGGCATTCATACAGATGAAGACAAGATCTTGGCCGTAAAGGAGTGGCCAAGACCGGAGAATTTACATGAACTAAGAAGTTTCATCGGACTATGAACATATTATCCACGATTTGTGCCAGGATTTGCCAACATCGCAAGGAGTTTACACGAGCTGACACAGAAGAACAAGCCGTTCCAATGGAGTGATGAACACTAGAAAGCGTTCAACGAACTGAAGCAGCGTTGGATTGAGCGATTGGGGAGTTTTGTCTACGAAATCAAACATCGGAATTTTGATTTACACTTAAACTTATCCCCCAAAACGAAAAACAAGTTAACAATTCACTTTTGATATCCAATCTTTAATGACATATTTCACAAGAATCCTAATAATTTAAAATTTTTGGTGTTTCGCGTTTTATATAACTCTAACCCATAAATGAAAAAAAAATTTTGTTCACTAACAACACTGTATCACTTTCTTAGAATATTAACTGTTATTATATTAGTTTTGCACGCACTGAAACTATTTCACTGCAAAGTTAACCAATTTAGACTATACCACTTAGATTATTTTAAAATGTAAAACCTAATCAAAGACTAGTAACCATTACATTTTAAACTGAAAAGTAGTCAAAAATTTCGGACTATTTCAAAATTAAAAAGTACCCGTATTAACAGTTTTTATTTAAATCGCATAGCTTAAAAATGTTTGTTTGGCCTATTTCTCATCCAAAAAATGAAATATTGATAAAATAAATTTAATAGCAATATACGTTCTATTTGAATAATAAAATCTTTTTAAGATAATGACAAATGCATTATAAATGACGGTTTAAAACAAACATATCAGTTCTCGAGATATTCAATTTCTTAAGAAAATCTTAACCTCTTACGATAGTAAAGCTTGTTAAAAGTTGAATTGACGACGTATAAATAATAAGCTTTTCAAATGGTTTGGAATGTAAATAGTCCTGACTGAGACCTTTCAGAAAATTACACACACATTGATGATAAACATATTAGTTCTCGAGATATTCAATTTCTTAAGAAAATCCTTACTTCTTATAGTTCAGCTTACTAAAAATTGAGTTGACAACATAAAAATAATTAGCTTTTCAAATAGTTTATAATGTCAATAGTCCTAACTAATTTGACATTTTTTAATGAACATTTAAACAAATAATATTCTTCACAATCTATCCTAATAGCAATGATTTATTCGCCTAAATGTCATTGTTTTCTATTTCATCAATACATTGAAACTTTTATGATATTTTTTTGGGTTACGATGTTCTTAGTTCTAACTTCAAACGTGTATACAGACGTGTAAAGTTCGACCTAAAGTAATCCTAAAGTAAGTTCTACTCTAGTTAGGTCTAACTTCACATGCATCTCTCGCAAACTATTATCGTAAGTAATGAGAGATCCAAGATACTTGAATCTCATTACTCCTTCAAACGTGTGGGTAGCACTACTGAAATCAGTTGCGCCTTAGTCTCTAAAACCAGAGATCAGATATTTGGTTTTGGACTCGTTGATTTTGAGACCAACGAAAGCTGAAAACTGTTTCAGTGGAACAAGTATCTCTTTTACTCCGTTGCCATTTAATCCAACCACACAGATATCATCTGCATATGCAAAAAGTTGATTGAATTGTCGGAATAAGATATTGTCCTGAGGTGTTTCACTTTTACGAAGGATGTATTCCAACATAAGATTAAAAATTATCGGGGACAGCGCATCTCCTTGTCGAACACCAGTAGTGATTGCAAAAATTCTCGATAGCCTGTTCTCAACTTTAACACATCATTGTGATTGCGTTACTGTCATTCTACACATATGTACGTATTTGTTTGGTATTCCTAAATATTCAAGCGCATACCATAGCCTCACTCGGTTGATCGAGTCATAGGCTTGCTTGAAATCTAGGAATACCTGGAGCAAAGGAGAGCTATACAGCGATAATTCTCGCACATAAAGAGGTCACCCTTTTTTTTTGAATATTGGGCATAACGCGGCGACATTCCATTCTTGAGGCATAACTTCATTTCGCCAATTAGTCGAACAAGGTCGAAAAGACAGTTCCACAAAGTTAGCCCTCCGAATATCAAGAGCTCTGAATTAATGCAATCAACTCCTGGTGTAGTATTTTTCTTTAATCTATGCATGGCCATTGTGAATTCCACATAGGATGGATCCTCAATGAAAATCTCTGCGGTCTGTATTTGGGAGTATTCAAATACAGCTTGTGATACATGTGGAACATTAAGTAGATCAGAAAAATGTTCACGCCATGTATCGAGTACCACATCAACGTTGACACAGAGGTTTCCATCCTGGTCCCGAATGGCGGTTGACCGAGATCTTAAGATATGGTGCAATTCGCTGATTCCTTTAAAGAAACAACGCGAATTTTGCTCATTGTTGATACTCTTAAGACCTTAGCCTTCCACCATTTGTTTCTTCTGTCTACAAATGCGTTTAGCTGTCCTCCTAGCAAGAACTGTTTTGTTTTTTCTTGCAATTGTAAACCGAGTCTGCGCTTCATTGTGGGCTATATTTCGTTGCTCGCAACAGCAAGCGACACTCCTCATCAAACCAATCATTTTTGTGATATTTTCAGTATAGTGAAAACTTTTAGTTTTCACTATACCGAGAATATCACACCCAAAGATATTGTAACCGGGATCCAAGATGTGTAAAATGCTCAGGTAAACATATTACCCAGGGATGTACTAGACCGGTTTCAATCTGATGATGATGACGTCATTAAATGACCGTGTGATCGAAAAGATCAAATCCATATCATCAGGCATATGCTACCGGACTTGATGCTCATACTGTGCGATTCGTATATAGGTATGTTTAGTTGTGTCGCGACAGTACTACATAGTGAATTACAAGAACTTAACTCGAAATATTTCTATTAATTAATTGTGGCGTGAGATAATTTAATTGTATTTGTTGGAGTTGCTCAAGAACGCCACAATACAATAGCAACTAGATGACCAAAGTAATCTGAACAACATGATATTTGATCAACTGAAGAAAATGCAACTCCCACAACGCAATCCGATAAAAAATGTTAAGTAAGAACACAACTTTTAGAATAGCAATCTGGAATGCGAATGGGCTTATGCAACACATTCCAGAAATAGAAATAGTTTTAAATACATAAAAAATCGACATTTTCCTAATATCCGAAAGCCATTTTGTTAAATCTTCATTTGTTAAAATCCGGGGTTATAACTTATATCATTCCATCCATCCAGCGGAAAGAGCAAGATAAGAAAATATAAAACACTATATAGAAACAAAAATCGACGAAGAATCAATGCAAGTCGCTACTGTAAGGATTTACATTAAACACAGACAGCTTACTGTCTCTGCAATATACTGTCCTCCCCGGCATAACTTGAAAAGGGAGGACTACATTAAACTATTTAAATCAATTTGACGTGATTTTATTATTGGAGGTGACTTTAATGCGAAAAACACCTATTAGAGATCTAGACTTACGACGTCAAAGGGTAAAGAATTGTTTCAAGCAGGTCAGACATCAAAATGTGAATTTTACTCAGGTGGTTCCCCAACATACTGGCCCAGTGACGAACCTTAGATACCGGATCTAATAAACTTTTATGTAGCAAGAGGTATATCTCAGAACTACATTCACATTGAAAACAGCAATTCTCTAGTATTGGATCACTCACCATTTATCATGGCAGTCAGTGAAACGGTAATTCAAAGGGAAAATGCACCCAGATTAACAAATTCAAAAACAAACTGGGATCTCCCATGCATGACCCACGACGCCAACCAAGCTCAAGTGGAGATAGCATGTCAGAACTTAACATAAAGTTCAGAAAAATGTATTGGCTCATAGGTAGAGGCTCTGAGCTTAAAACTCATAATAAGCTGCTGCTATATCGGCAAATTCTGAAACCGATATGGACCTACGGTATACAACTCTGGGCATGTACCAAGCAAACAAAAGCCAAAGAACGACGCCACTTGATCTAGTAAACCTACCAAATTAAAATTAGTAATTAGGTTTAATTAATTATGGGATTCACCAGTGGGTTACATCCCAACTAAAGTGAATTGTACTAGAAACATAAAAATTTGTATTTGAAAGAAAAATTGCTAGATGAGCGCAGTCTCAGTCGCAATAAAAATAAAGCAAAAAAAAAACTATACCGAGAATGATAAAAGTAGAATAGATGCGAAAATTATTTCAAGACGGTAGGTGGACATTTTTATTTTTTAAATTTTTTTAACGTTTAAATTTTTTTGCGTTATTATAATTTATTATATTTTTTAAATTTAGCAGAATTAATATACAGTTTAAACATCGAATCAATTAATAAAATGAATCAAGAAGTAGTGTTATCACAACTTGAAGATCTCAACCAATTAAATGATCTCTTGAACGAAATTGAAAATTTAGAAGAGGTGATACCTAGAAAGAAAATTAAAAGGTCATGGTGTGCGTGAAATAAATAAAACTAGGAATGTGAACGGTTACTTCAAGGTAACCTTTTTACCAATGAAGGAGGTCGATCCAGATCAATTTTTTATTCATACAAGAATGACTAAAAAAATCATTCAAATGTTGTTGGAACTAATAGGGCCACAACAAAAAAAATAAAAAAAAAATAACAATAAATATTGAATGTCGATTAGCATTTACTTTACTGTAAGTAATTTATTTTAATTTAATCTTATTTCGTAAAAAAATTTATTTCTTCAATTTATTTTCAGATATCTTTCTCAAGGATGCTCTATTCAAGCTTTAGCGTGGAGCTGGAAAATGGGAAAGGATACTGTACGTCTCATAATTCTTGAAACTTGTGATGCCATTTAGAATATAATTGGTCCACTTTATGTTACTGAACCAAGCCTTGAGGATTATGTAACTATTGAACGAGACTGCTGGGACATTTGGAATTTACCAAATTGTGTGGGAGCATTAGATGGGAAACATGTTGCCATACAGTGCCCACCTGGAACAGGAAGCCAATTTTTTAATTATAAAACATTTTTTAGTATTATAATTAAAAGGCTACATGTGACGCAAGATATATGTTTATTCACGAACATCGACATTGGTGCTTATGGATCACAAAGTGATGGAGGTAATTTTTGTTTATTTAAACTAAATATTTTATTTATATAAATTTTAATTTTTTTGATTTATAGGCATTATCAACGTCAGCGACTTTGGCAAAATAATTTGTACGGAAAAA
Organism: Tipula lateralis; assembly: GCA_963932295.1. Lineage (NCBI taxonomy): Eukaryota > Metazoa > Arthropoda > Insecta > Diptera > Tipulidae > Tipula > Tipula lateralis. The sequence goes on from OZ010738.1 coordinate 120,989,025, forward strand.
TTACCAATACCACCACCAAAAACATTACCGGGAACCAGTACAAAACTACCTCATTATTTTGTTGGAAATGCAGCATTTACTCTAGCCAAAAACTTAATGAAACAATACCCTGACACAGATTTAACAGAGGCTAAGCAGATTTTTAATAAGAGATTGTCAAGAGCACGCAGAATCATCGAAAATTCATTTGGAATATTGGTCAGTAGATGGAGAATTTTACTAACAACAATAAATATGATGCCAGACAATGCAGAGAAGGTAGTGCTTGGTTGTGTTGCTTTACACAATTTTCTTCGTTTCCACAAAGAAAGCTCTCAACTTTACGTCCCTTCAAATTATGTGGACTGGGAAGATTCCAACCACGTAGTGCAGAACGGATTATGGCGCACTGAAGCAACACAATCTCTGCAATCAATTATACCTTCACAGCATCTTCACGTTCTTGGAGGTAAAACTCCTTTACAAATGAGGGATCAACTTTGTTCGTTTGTAAATAATGAAGGACGACTGGATAAATAGTGGGATAAATAATCTGTAATATTTAAAAAATTATATGGATTAAAGGCCGTAAACGACCTTAAAACCGCGTATCAACTGAGACCTTACAAATGAAAGCAATTGTGTGTAAAATTATTCGTCAGGCTGACCACCTACAATGTGTACCAATACCGGTGAGTGTTAGTTTTTGGTCAACGGTGAGAATCAAACACGAGACCAGGGCGTGACGAGAAACTCTCTTAACGATTAAGCTACAACCGGCTACGTTATATTTATAATTAAATAAGAAATATTAATTTTATAAAAAAGAAAAATAGTCAAAGCATAATTTATTTGTTTAATTTTATTATAAGAAGTAATTTATATTTAGAATATATACATAAATATCACGATTCATATATTTCTTCAATTAAATCGTCCGAATTAAATTGTTAGTTCATTGTTAGTTTTTGTCGGATACAGCAGTGAATTTCTCAATTCCATTACGAACTGTAGCATTTGTGATAGTGCATTATCTTGATCAGCCTGTTGTAATGGTGCGATTTAACCGATAATTGACTTCATAAAGTTCTCATGAACCGAATTGCTAGTAATCATACACGGAACTTCATTACGTTTGCTCTTTCGGCGGCCGATTTTATCGCTTGACGAACATCAACGTACGAAGCGCCATCATCCGTACTTTCACTAAGGTTTTTCGATCGCGATGAATTTATTCCGCTGATACTATCTTTATTAGAAAAATCATTGGAATTATTAGAATCTTCGTTCTGGCACTCTGACTCATGAAATATATTTTTTCTTCTAATGAAATTAAAAACATATATATTTATGTATAGAATAGATATGATATAGAAAACTTACTTTCTAGGCTTTATAAATTCCTTTAAAAAGCTCATACTTTGAAAGTATGGCCATTCTTCGATAAAAACATTTTCGGTGCCTGATGGTAAATCATATTTTTTTATTTCTTTTGAATATCTTTAACGGAGCATCATCCATTTTCTACGAACATGCTCCACTAAATATTTAAAAATTAGATAAAATATATGAATTTTGTTGGATTTGTCATACATACTTGTTTCGCCGGTGGCGGGTGTTCTAAAAAATTTCTTGCAAAATATCAATACAATTATTTGGCACCTCAATTTTCATAGAATTCCTCAATTCAATGTTTCCGTCAAAGTTATTTCATAAAATAGTTGGTATATCTAAAATTCCTACCTCAAAAAATGTAAACTTGATCAATTAGGTAAATAAAATCAATTTACAAAATAAAAATAATGACAAAATAATAAACGATAAAAAATTTAAAAAATTAAAATGGCTACCTAATTTCTTATTTTTTCTATAGTTGCCACTTTACACGAAAAACAATTAAAATTATTTAGTGAAAATATACAAGACAAACGAAAATATTGCCAAACTAAAATGGAATATAAAATCAAAGAATTAAAATACAAGGAGAGAAAATTGAAACTACAAGAAAACCTTTATGCCAACAATACTAACATTAATAGTACACCGTGATAAATTTTGTGTATGTATTATAAAATAAATAAGTATTATTAATATTTTTTTTATTTAATAAAAATTAAAATTAACTATATAATTTGAATACAAATAAGTTTTGAATACAAATAACACCAGGAAAACCAAACTTTTCATAAAATGAAAGTTTTCTTTTTTCTTTTTCCGCGTCAGTTCTGGGGAATTTTATAAACTTTAGGCATAGCTCCCTTTCCAATAACAAACAAATTTCACTTACAACTTTAGAAAATGTTGATTGAGCTAAGGCAACCATAAATTCATTTTCTGTGCTTGTTTGATAGCTTCCTTGTGCTACAAAACGTAATGTTGCAGCGAGCTTGATTATTGGAGGCACAGAACCGTATCTGCTGGTTTTTTCTAATTTATCCTCTACAATAGATAGTAAAACACTAAAACCATCTTTATTCACTAGAAAGTATTGAATAAATCTAAAAAAATTAAAAAAACAGTAATTTTATGTATAAATAATATAATATTAAAATGACTTACAAATTATCAGGTATTTCTAGAGGATTAGAAGCATCTCATAAACATTTTCTTCCTCTTCTTCGGAATAAAATAACTCAACACAACTCATTTTTTACTTTTTAAATTATATTTATAAAATAATACTTTAAAATATTATTAAATAATTTTTATAAAACAGCGCACAACTTATTAAAACCACAATACAAATAAAATTGAAAATTTACAACATAGTTTATAATCAAGTTTATATTCAAAATTCAGCTGTCAAATTTAGTTGTCAATTGAAAGGATATTTTTAGTGCTGCAAGATCACGTCGTTTCTATTACTTGTCGTATCACATCGCATTCATCGACACTGAGAATATCAAAATCAACTTCAAGTGATGCGATGATTATTACATCGCATGAAGTTATGCGACACTGGGAATAGGGGTGTTAAATAGAGTGTTGTTATATTAATGAATATATAAATTTATTTTAGCTTCGTATCTCAGTCATATAAAAAATAATAATTTAAATTCATACCACATTTAAATAAAATATAAAATTAAATAAATTCATCTTAATATAAATTAATATATATTAAATAATAAAAAATTAAATTAACACATTCAAAAAATTTTATATCTGAAATTTTTTTACGCATAACTATACCAAAATATTATCACAGATCAAACAAATTTATCATGGATAAACAAATTTAAATAAATAATTTGAGATCAATGACTTACAATTTGTGAAAATTTAAAACCGTCAATAACCTAAATTTTTTTTTAAAATTTGTTAATTTGATTGGTTTATGCAAAAATGGTGCATTGTGATGAAACATATATTTATTATACTAATCTAAGAACTATTGTACTGCAAATTCAAATAGTGATTTTATAATACATAATTTGCTTTATTTAATATTTTATAGCTGAAATATACAAAATTACGCAATCAGAAATTGAACTGGTACCACTAAAGAACTACATATTTAGGCGTCGCGATGGTTCAAAGCAGTTGAAAATTTTTTCAAACATATTGAAAATATTTACAATGATTTTTATAATATACGTTTGAAAGCTTTGAAAATTGCGTATTTAGATCTCAACGGAATATTATTATTTATTATTTAATAAATACACAGAATAAAAATATTCGGATTCTCACTGTTTTAGTATAGAATATTTAAAGTTTACCCTGAAATTATCAGAAACTTAATTTAATATTAATATTATATATACATACTTAACTTATAGACATTCCATAGACGGAACAAACTCCCATAGGTCAACTAAATGTCGACGTGTAACCACCACGCAAATGCTATCATTGTTTGATAAATCATTGTTTTTATAAATTAAATCAAAGATGACAGCGTTGCAATATTAAACGATAACTAGCCAGTGCTAAAAAACTTTGTATTTTTTGCCAATTTCGATTATTTACTTTGTGATATGAAAATAACTTTTTGTTTTTTGATCATGACGGATGTTTTCCTCAAAACGTCCAGTAAAACCGCAGAACTGAATTGAAATATGAGCAAATAAATGTTTTATTACAATAAAATGTTCTGTTTAATTTTATTTATATAAAGCTTTTCAAAATTCTAAGTTTACATTAGAACAATTAAAAAAAAATCTTTGAGTATTTTTAAATAAATACAATTTTATTAATAACAATTTTAGAATAAATATACTAGAATTTATTTGTGGCAATTAGTGAACTGCTCGTCACTATAATTACCTGCATATTATATTTGTTGTACATACCATATATGTACTTGCCTAAATTATCAGTTGAAGATACTATTAAATACCCATTTATTAAATTTAAAATAAAAAAACACTTAAAAATTCTTATGAATTTCGTGATAATTAATTATATATTAAATATTATTTAAATATAGATTAAATTAACTATTTGGTTGTATTAACTTTATAAAATATTATTTGGTTTATTTGTGTATTTTAATTTATTTATTATTTGTTTAATTGCTATTTTCATTGATATTATAAGCGTAATTTTGTGGATTTTGTTTTATATATTCTTGAAACTATAACTACAAATATGCATTATCATGTTTACTTCTTCGTGTTTTATAAGTTTTCAAATACTTCCTGCTTCAAGCAGGCAGTAGTTCTTTGTCGTCTTTCACATGGAATGGACCAGTAACACGCCTATTAAATTCAAACGAATGATATAAAATAAATAAACACTCTCGAGCAACTTAAACCTCCTCGAGCACCAAGTCATATTTTTTTAAATGTAGCAAATAATTATCGATGTTTCGGTGAAAGCAATTCGGAGGTTCGTGCATGGTATTAACTGGAATATCGCTTTAGGAAAAACCATCTTGTTTTCGTCTGATCTGTCACCAGTGTCACAGAGCTCGAACCACTGGGTAATTCATGGATGGGATTGGACTCGAGACGGTAAAGTAACCATAACGGGATGAAATGAGGACAACACTAAGTATAAACCTATGAAATTGTTGGTTTTACTGAAATATTTTGTTGCAATTTAAATTGAAATATTCCCAATACTGTTTTCGTAATCATCAATTTTGGTTACGACTTTATTCTAAATTCATTATAAAAAATGAAAGAACCAATTTTTATGAAAATTGGTTTAGTCGCATAAAAATATTCGCCTTTTTGTAATTGCAGAAGGTTTGAGTCGATTTAGTTGCTCTTTCATCGTTTAATTATATTTCAAATACTCGTTGTATAAAATCTGTAATTTCAAAGATTCTGTGATGCGCAGAATATAACTGACCTACAGAATTTATAATTTTTCTGTTAAAAACGAAAAACTTTATTACGGAATTACAATTACACAACAAATTTTACATATCTGTAATTTCAGTCTCAACAAATTTTAGTAGTATATTATAGTTTTTGGTGAATATTAATATTTTAATTATAATTTATTTATTTACAAAAATAATTGTATTTATTTTAAATTTAAATTCATTTACTTAAATCACATTCACCAATTTAATATGTATAACTATACAGATAAAGACATTATAATTTAAATAAATAATGGTAAAGAATAAATTAACGATAAATACATAATTTAAAATATGCATTAATCAAAATAAAACTAATACATTAAATAAGAAACTACAATACTTAAGGAGGGCTTTTCTTTTTATTTTATTTTTAATATTTTTTTAAAGATATGTTAATTATGATAAAATTGTTTAAAATTTACAATAAGTTTATGTAATTTTAAAATTATAATATGTAAGTGATATATGATATAACATATGGTCCTATGATACGTATACATGTTTTAATAGTTTACATAAACTATATTTTTATATGTGTACTGCCTTTTGCTAGCATCGGTAATATAATTTCATATTTTGAAATCTCAGAAACATGTTGCAAATTAAATTCTTTTCCCAAACGTTGCACGAACTAAAATATATTCTTAAATTAGAATTTACATTAAAAAACCTTTACATTAATAGCAGTCGGGCAATAATGGCTATTCCTGTTACTTTTATGGTTTTATGTTAGATTTACTGCATTATTAAAAAACGACGCACTCTAGCTTATACACAATTTAATAAAAAATTATATAATTATGGAATGATGACTGTAGATTGCAAAAGCAATATCAATCGGTATCTAAAAGTATTCCTTAACCTTCCAACCCCCCCCCCCCTCCCCTCCCTCCATCCCGCCAAAAAATGTTTTAAAACATTTTTTATATTACACAATAATCCAAATAAGTATGTATGTACGTGCAAGTTACATATAAGTATAAATAGCTGGAAATAATGATTACATCTAGATATGTTTATTGTTCCCGTCACAACCGTTTTATTAGTATGATATTATCAGGAACTTCAATTTAAATGTTATAATTATAAAAACAAATAACAATAAATGAATTAATTTTATTTTTAAAACATGATTTTACTAGAATTTATAGTAGCTAAAAATAGTAATACTTAGTGTACACTGGTCCATAACTGTATTCAAATTTTAAAGGGTTTGTCTTATTGATGAAAATATGTATATATATATATATATATATATATATATATATATATATATATATATATATATATATATATATATATTATGCATTTATGCATAACCATTAATTACATGTTATTCTTACAGTAAATTTACGCTTTTGATGACTGAAAAAGGTTATAAAAATGTGCAACAATTGTTTAGGTTCATATAAAAATTGTTTCTTTTCAAAAACAATCAAATAAATACTGTCCCATAAATAAGTGTAAGACATATTTTCCTTAAGATGAAAAGTGGTACGTAAACATTTGAATGTCAAATAGATATTTGAAATACTCGTACTATTAATTAAAGATAAATATTAAAGATTAGTAATTCACTTTCAAAACATGAATGTGAACCGAAATAGTTGTCGCCGAATGTGTGTCTTATTAACGATTGTACAGGTAATATACACGGTGGTGTTTAGCACAAGTCATATATTCCAATAAGCTAATAACTACTTAATTGAAGCTTTAATTTTTGTGAAAGTATTAATCTATACGAATAAAAATGAACTACTACAGTACATACTTTACAAACATAGTTTTATGAATCATTTTCTTATATTGTATTTCAATATTACGCAGCACATTAATTAAGATACGTATTTTCAAAAGGAATTGTGAATTTTGAGATAACATGTTCAAACCATTTTTACAGTCTAAACTATACTGTAAAAAGATACACGGTGTGCTAAAATAATTTAATTCAAACATAATGATAAATGACATATAGAAATGGAAGACATAATAAATGATAATATATGATCGTCAAAAATATGAATATGGTCCCAACAGAACTGTAAATGTGCTGTATAAAATATGTTTAGGATATGAAGTCATGGTAGTGTGTGACCCTCCAAACTAATAAGACCCAATTAAAATTCTAATACTATTATTCGTTGTAAATAAAACGATATATATATATATATATATATATATATATATATATATATATATATATATATATAACAATAGTGTCCATAAAATAGCTGAAGGCGAATGGTTCCGTTTGATTTCTTGATCAAAACGAAGGAGAGTTTTCTATTACCACTTGACAAGTTTAAGCCCCTCTATCAAGTTATAGACATTTAAGAGGAAAACCCCAACACATTTCCTTCTATATTAAAAAAGTTTCAATAACTTCAGAAATAACCATTTTTAATTTTCAAGTACTAATTTCATTAAAATGCTGATGCGACCATTTTCTTTAAAATAAGATACAATAATTATAATTATTTGGTAAAAAGTATTTCAAATTTTAACAAAATATTTAACTTTGTATTAAGAATTTCTGTTTATTTTTGTATCATGTAATTCTTAACAGTTACTCTGTCTCAGTAAAACTTTTGATGAAAACACATAGGTCAGTCTCTTTGCTTTCAGAAATCTACGTATTTATCATATTTGCATATTTTTGATTATGTTATCTATAAAAATTCATAGTTCACAATAAAAAGTTTTTATTTTCTTTATGGGACACAAGTATGTTTCAAAAACGTAAGTACATAAATTCTAATAATTTAAGTTTTTTTATCTGGAATTGAGTCTTTCATAAAGATAAAAATCTAATGGAAATAGGTGTGGTATGACCGTCACTGTATAGGTCTTCTGTCACCAATCCACTACTTGAGAAACATAGTATTTAAGTGCAATGGTACACTTTTTGTAAAATGTCGTTAAACGACGTATACATGGAAAATTTACCAATATAACTTCAAGCAGGTGCTTTTGACATTTTTTCAAAACATTTAATATTTTGAACCATTTAATTTATTTGAAAGTAGGATTGGTTTTAGTAGTTTATCACCAAAAAACCAAATTTTGAATTTACGTTGGTAATGGTTTACAGTTTTTACCTGTGGCTCGCTTGACAACTAAAATTATGAGTTGTGTAGATTTATACATCCGACCCGAGTAAAAGTAGCTTCTTAGGTAACAATTTTTTACCCTGGAAACCAAAAGTATCGGATTTAAAAAGTTTAAGCATTCCTCTTTCAGTATTACATTGATATGTTAATGGTTTATTTATAAAAAAAGTCGGCTTAAGGAAAATGGTAACTGATGGAAGATTACGATTGGGTTATCGATCTAGAAATATCCGTTGAGCAATCCTTCGATCTCCATTAGCCTTGTACAAAACCATATTCCCTCATTAGTGAATATGTGGATATAAGGATTAATTTATAATTAACAGATTGCCTATAATGACTAATTTACATTCTATTATTTAATAAAACAAAACGATTAAGTTAACAGTTAACATTGCTTGTTTTATCACTTACAGTAGATATTCGTAAAATTGTTTATCCCAAATTTATATTTGTTCGAACATACTTGGTCAAATACATAAAATACAAACTTTTTGTTTTTAACTAAATATGATAAAAAAAACGATTTGTCACAGTCCAAATATTACAAATTTTTAATGAAATTAGTACATGAAAATAAAAATGTTTATTTCTGAAAGTATTGAAATATGGTGAGCAGTGCGTTTAAATTATAGAAAGGAATGGCCTGTTAAGCACAGTATATTTTAGAATTACATATATTTTATGATTATATTTACTTTTGCGTTAAATTTAATCTCTTCATAGAAGTGAGCATGAATCTTTCAGTCCAGTTGATGAAAGGACAGGAATTATCATGCCAATTGTAGATATAATAGCCGCTAGTTTAGAAGACGACATTGGCAAAAGACTGTACAATGGTGCTCCAATTAACGCACCTATATGACCACCACAAACAAAAATTCCAAGTGCCGTACAACGCAATGGTGTTGAATATGTTTCGCATGCTAATATCGTTAAAGACGCTAGTCCTGCCAACATTAAACCTTGTGCAGTTCCTGCCGTCCATATTATCTCTTCGTCTCGATATAAAAATCCAAATGTTACACATAATACCGTGGAAAATGTGAAACAAAATGCTGTGAAATAGAAAAAAAAAATAGTAAAACAATTTATGTCTTTCCTTGAGATCTGTATCCTATTCTATAGTAGATTATAGTGAGAAAATAAAAAATTAATAAGATAAATTGTTACGCTGCTGAAATAAAAAGTTTCAGCTCCCCTAAAAATATAAGCTATCACAGTTGGATATGAAAATAATTAGTACATCGCTGAGATAACTATATTCAAGATAATATTGCAGTGTTTTAATTGTACAACAACAATGCCATATAATTTCATTCCGGAATGAATGGTTTCATTCCAACTTTTGTATAGGTTAAGGAATAATTTCGTTTCGCTTTTTGCAGTTTTTAAATCCAGCAGCCTAATTCTGTAACGAATAAGATAATGTGAAAATGCGTAAACGGGCTTTTTACACGTTTACCCGCCTAATCGGTATTCTATAACTTTACAGCAAGATAAATTTGAAAATTCGTAAGATAATAAACGTCAAAAATTTACACGCTCAATTTATCTTGTGTAGAGAGTTATCGTCTGGTGAAAATAAATAAATATACATATATTTGAATAATTTAGATAAATAAAATAATTAAAAAACAATTGAAATAATTTGAATTATAATTATAATAAAATGAATATCGAGAAGTAAGTAGAAATGTTAAAAATGTGTTTTTATGAAAAATAGAAAACTAATAAGTAATTTAAAGGGTCATTATTTCACGAGGAAGACGTGCCAGTGCCGAACAAAAAGGGGCTCTTCTATCCTATTTAGAAGAAAATATAAATTTTGCCCATGAAAGGTTAAATAGCTATACATTTTTATTGATATTAAGTTATAAACTAACTGAAATTATAATTTAACCGTTTAGATTCGAATGTGATGCGGGGTGCTAACACGAACTTTCAAAAATGGAAAGATTTATCAGTAAAGTTGAATGCAATGGGGGGTGCACTGAAAAATGCTGAACAATGGAAACAGTATTGGAGGGACTTTAAGTATGCTTTTTTTTTAGTTTTTAGAAACTTTAAATAAATTAGAAATTGTTGCAATTTTTAGACGAAACGTGAAAGCTAAAGCAGCTGAAGAAAAACGGCAAATAGAGGCGTCGGGTATAAACGGTATCAGAAAAATCAAATCGCTGGACGATTACGAACGACGGGCAATATCAATTATGACTATTGATGTTATTGATGGTGACGGCGTCAGCCAAGAAAGAGGGTTCAGCAATTTAAGAGTGAGTATTTTTTTTTTATGTACTTGGCCTTGATGTTAAGCTTTACGTAAAATCTTTACGAATAATCTGTTTAGACAGTTTCGTACCAAGAGGTTGTAGAACTAAATAGCAAAAACCAGTTGAGTGTCATTCAGCCAACCCAAGATATAATTGTTGATGATTCACCTTCACCAAATTTGTATATGTGAATAATACGGAAAGGCCACGAAGGATTAGAATGAATCAACGACGCCGCAGAACAAAAAACGACGACAGTGAAATCAGGCAATATTTGGAGCTGGAGAAAGAAAAAATTGCTTTAAAAAGGGAAATATTTGAATTCCAAAAAGAAAATGAAAAAAGAAAATTAAAAATAAAAACCAAAAAAGCCGATGCACTAGCATCGATAAGCGAAAGCTTGATAGATTTAAAAAATATATTGAGAATTAATCATAATTAAATTTAAATTTTTGTATTAATTTTTATTTTAGTATGAATTGTTATTATATATATTATTAGTTAATAAAAAATAAAAAATGAATTTTGAAATAAATAATGCTGTAGGCTAATTATTAAAAAATTCTTGTGTAAGTCGGTCTCTGGTGGCAAGTCCTCTTTGAAGGTATGAGTCGCTGTTGTCATCCGCGACGAACTCATCTTCATCTAATTCATCAAATTCTACATCATCTTCATCGTATGGTACATTTGCTTGCACCATCAAATTGTGTAAAACAGCACATGCGTTGATGATGGTGCCTGTTTTCTGCGGCGAATATCTCAATAATCTATCTTTTCCTAAAATACGAAATCTCCCTTTAAAAACACCAATGCATCGCTCTACACAATTGCGTGCCTTTCGATGGGCGAAATTTTACGCATTTTGCGAAGTGCTATTGGCATTTCTTATGGGAGTCATCATCCAGGGGCGCTGCTCGTAACCACTATCACCTAAAAATTGTTTGAAAAATTACTATTACATTTTCAAAATTTATGTTTGGATTTAGTTTATTTACCGATAAGCCATGTATTATTATTGCCATTTCGGTTTAAATTTACCATAAATGACTTGACTTGGGAGTTTGAGAAAATGTAGGAATCATGTGCTGTTCCTCCATATCTTGGGTTTATATTAAAAATTTTTAATTTATAATCACAAATCTAAAATATTAGAAAAAATATTTTGTTTAAATTAAACGTACATAAATATATAATTAATGGATAAATAATTAAATAAATACACTCAACTCACTATTTGAACATTTTTAGTATGCGCCCTTTTTCTCCCATTATAATAAGCATGTTCCACAGCTGCATTTGGTTTTTGAATGTTTATATGAGTGCCGTCAATAGCGCCTATTATGCCCGGAAATCCAAATTTTTCATAGAATCTGGAAAATAAATTTAAGTTATCAAATGAATTTAGTTAAATGGTAATTTATTGCGTACGTAGATTTGACAGAATTCATATGAATCTCTGTTTGAGGAAACACAATTATGCTCGAACTTTGGCTGTCTTCTATTGCTTTGCCAACCAAATGAACATACCTTGAAACCATGGTTTGGGATATTCCAAGCAGAAAATCGTGGCCGACATTTTGCTGATATCCACCTAAAACACACCAAAAAAATCAAGTTTCTTGTAACACCATAAATTTTATACTCATTGACTTACCATTTGCAACAACACTCAAAAATGCCAAAATTTGAATGTGTTCGGGTATTGCTGTGCATCTTTGAGCTTCACGCATTAATGGTAGTAAATTATTGACCAATTCATGTACCAAACTTTTTGGTAGCCTATAATATCGTTGAAATGTATTTTCCGGAATCATAAATGGGTTATGCGCGTCCCTTAGTCTCAATCGCAACAATCGAAGCCTTTGTATTCGGCGACGTTCTGCCATCTCATCGATTATGATGATTCGAAGCATTATTTTATTTTCAATTTTTAATTTCACGTTTAAAGAATTTTAATATTTATTTTCAATTTTGTATTTACGTTTAAATATAATTACATACATTAAAAGACATACAGAAATTGAAACTCACATAACGTCAAAGTGGTTTTAGACAAGAAAAAAATATTCAGCAAGAAAAAGTTTACACGCTGACTATTATGTTTTATAGAATACCATTTAGGCGAAATAAGATAGAAATTGTGTAAGTTTTTTTTGTGTAAACTTTTTCAATATTTCGTTTTTACACATTATCTTGTTTTTCCAGAATTGTACGGCAGGGGACAAAATAAAATATATTGATATATTTTTGAAAATTTTTGGCAGTTTCCATGACAACTGTTAAATAAATTATAGCCGTGTTTTAACATTCGCTCTTGATAGCGGCTCCGGGTAGCGATGCGGAGCAAGCAGTTTTCTATATTTAAAATCCAATTTAATGCGCCATTGATAGGTAAATATAATTTATTTAACAGTAAACTATAATATTTCATTCAATTAGATATCAAAATTTGTAAAAATGAATATTAAGCTCTACCTCCTTTTTATAGAGCACTATCCGGAGCCGCTATCCAGAGCAGCTATTATGTGATGGGAAATTTATGAACAAATATAGGGTTATTCATGCTTGCGTCCCTTAGTTCGTTCATTCGTTCGGACATGTTTTTAAGCAATTTCATTGGTTGAACATGACGTGTTTTTTGTTGTGAAATTTTTTCATCAAGATGGTTTAAATTTATCTTTTGTCGGAACGGACATTGCGAGAAAGAGATAATATTATATTTAAATGAAAGAGACGAAAATAAAATGCTTTCAAATGTAATGTCAAACATTTTATGTCGGTATGTCGAGGAAAGAACAACATATAAAAAAATTATAATGTTATAATTTTTAATAACAAATTTATTAACATTATTTTATCATTACTAACCAGTTATGATAAATTATAATATATTTATATCCGCTCCAATATCCACAAATATAAAATTAAAATATTTATCACAGATATCACAAATAATCACATTCATAGTTTTTAAAATTTAATAAAACATAAAACAAAAATTGTATACTAATCATCGTTCTGTACTATTTCCATCATTCACAAAACAAAATAGTCCGAACGAACGAATGAACGAACGAAGGGACGCAAGCATGAAGTCGACTTAATGTTGATTACTGAAAACAAAAAATTTCAAATGTCAAAATTTAAGTGACACTGGCGGATAATATAATAAGTTTGTATAGAAATTTCTCTTGCTTCGGATAGCGAGCTCTGGATAGCGCGAATATTAAAACATGGCATATATAAACTATTCCGTGTCGTTTTATTGAGCATTATTTTCATTCCTATTCCTATTCGGATGACCAACAAAATAGGACTTATATGTTTTGAAAACCAAATAATGGTATACCATTATGAGTTGTTATCTAGTCTTCTACAGTCGTGTATGTATGTAAGAAATTTTGATTTAAATGTTTCGGCAGATCTCAAACTCTTAATACTAAATGGAACAGAATGCCACAGAGAAATACCTCTTATAAAAAATGAGGATTAAATACCTAAAACAGTTTCGACCGTATATAGAGGTAATGCGGAAGGAGGTAGGATATACACATTCTCGGTTTAAACTGACGTAAACCCTACCTCTTTATACAGACAACTAAGTAAACCAAATATCTTCTTACTATCTTTAACTAAATTGTCACCCATGTATATTTGATAACAAACCATTTTTGTTAAAAACGGTCAACAAATAAGTTGAAAAAGGAATGAGTGACAAATAAAGATGAATACAAGGAAAAGTAAACGTATTTATGATTCGTTCAATTATATAATCGACCAATTATATATTCTATTTAAATCCACGTTGACCAATATTACTAACAATAGAATGCAGATCTAACTTACTATAGTTCTATAAAATTGAACATCATCAGCGAAAATGTGAAACGAACAATTGTGTAAGGATGGCTAGAAATTAGCGATTTCTAGCGATATTAATTTTTTAAGGATCACCAGAAAACTAAATGTAAGCAATGAAAATGTTAATCACGTTTAAACTTAAATATATTTTATTTAACTCTATGTTATCAAGGCAGTTTCATGATCTATATTAGAGCGTTGACTTATTTTAACCTGTTACATTTGAATTATTTGAAAATGTATATGTAACGATTTTTATTTTGTTTTGATCATGCAACAAAATCCTAATGTACCAACAATTCTTAAAGATAAATATAGCAACTGCTATATTATAAACGGACGACATAAAGTATTACCTCTTGGTTCAATTGCTTGTTTCTTTGTTACTGTTTGAAAATTGTAAGCATTACAATTTATTTGCGGATGATTTCAACTGAGTTTCTCTCTCTCTCTCTCTCTCTCTCTATCTATCTATCTATCTCTCTCTCGATCTCTCGATGGATTGGTGAAAATAAAATACAAATTATTATGCTACGAGTATATAAACACAAATTTTATTATAGTCTTTTATACTATTTAGATTTATTTTATTATAATCCTTAATTATTATTGTTATTACCTTTTATTTAATTTTGATAAATTCACACAGTCACGACAAAATATAATTCACAAATGAAATCGGCGTTTTATTTTTTATATTATTTTGACGTTTAAAAACGTATATGTGTATACTTTATTTGAATCTGCGAAAAAATCGAGATTTTTAAAAAGTGCTCGAGATAAAAAATAGCAATCTCGATGTTTTTCAAAGAGTACGTAATGTCAAAAACCACGTGTTTTGAGCAAAAAAAGCATTTTGGTTGCTCTCAGATCACTTTTTTTTACCAAAGAATATCACATTCGATTAACTATAGATAGAACAGCAAAATGTTTGCTGTGAAGCACTTTTGTTTGTTTACATCGTGAAAAGAGAAAGAATAGAATGAGCTAACAATATTAAAATTCCATAAAAAATATAGTGGTGTAGAAAATATAACTACATAGGTAAGGTTAGGTTGAGTGGCTGCTACAGAACGCTTAGACCAGCGACGGCCCGTTGTGATATCACAGTATCTTAATTCCATATTACCCTTATGATAACCAGTTTGAGCTACTTATGTAGCGCCTTACAGTTTTCGAGATCAGAATATTCATGTCTTTTGTGTGCCAAAGCTGGGCATGAGCATATGAGGTGGACTACCGTATCTTCTTCCTCCTCCTCCATACAGTTTCTGCAAAATTCATTAGCTTCTAGACCTAGCCTCCTTGCATATTCTCCTCTCTTCACATGTTCTCCAAGTACTCAGTTTCCTATGTGTATCCCCACGATCGTTTTTAGTTCACGTCTTTGTTGTCTTGCTACCCTACATGAGAGGGTGTTCTCATTGTTGAATTTTACGATGCCTCGCTAGTTCGTCCGCCCTGTAGCTCCCCATGATGTCCGAGTGGTCGAGGATTTTGACTAACTGATGAAATGCTCTCTCATCTCATTCAGAGACAAGCGGTAACCCAACGCCACTCTAAACGTCAATGAAAGAGAATCCAGCAACTTGATTGCCGCCTGACTGTTCACATAAATTGCGATATCAATCGACGAAACCACATTTGTAACATTGTGAGTGTTACTGGGCCCTAAATTAAATGATCACTGCCTTCACTTTAAAGTGAGAATTCAAAATCACGTCATAATTTGCTTACGCACTGTACTTTTGAGAAATAAATTTGTATGGATGGGCTATTGACGAAATACCATCTGACTATATTTGTATGGTAATATAGCCAAATTATAGGCATAGTATAGTAAGTGTAAGAAATAACTTTTGCATAATCAGTTGTGAGTTAACAGTGGCAAAAAGTACTCGTCCGAAATACAAACAAGTATAAAAGTATACGGGTTTGTCATCTTATTGAATATTTGATTTCATTTTTGATATTGGCAAGGTAACAACTTTATTAAATGTAACTTAAAACTTTTCATTTGTATTATAATATTTCTTAATCGTGTTTTCCTGTGTCTTTAGAAACTCGTACACGAAAGACAATAAGTTGCATGCAGGGATAACCGTATTTACCAATAAATCGTAAGTTACGCTAATTTAAAAATTATCACGGATTCCAAACGTGAATTGAAAACGCTAACGTAATCCAAGATCACTGTTAGCCCGGTTTCTTGCCAAAAATAACCGTCTTTAGCTAATTATAGTTAAACTATATTGGATAATAGTCAAATCTAAAGAAATATTAAAATTAATAGTCGAGTCGTGAAAAATTAACTATTGTAATGTACGATAATTTGCAGAAAAGAAGGCATCATGATTTGGTGTGAACTTATATAATTAATTGCATGCGTTTAAATGAAAATTATATGTTAAAATTCAATACAAACAAATATATTTACAATTATATTCTTAAGTAATAATTACTAACCATACTCACAAATATTATTTATTTATATTCAAATTATTTATTTACCAATTATATTTATATATTAAATACAACCTATGTTCTACAAAACCTATATATACTTATTATTTATTATATTTATTGCAATACATATTAAACTATTTACTATAACATTTATACCATATATTTATACCATATATATATATATATATATATATATATATATATATATATATATATATATATATATATATATATATATATATATATACATATATATATATATATATATATATATATATATATATATAACATATATAAATATATATATATATATATATATATATATATATATATATATATATATATATATATATATATATATATATATATATATATATATATATATATATATATATATATATATATTTATATATGTTGAAGTGTGATAATTGATGCAGGGAGCTGTAATCGTGACAGCTAATGATGAATGGCGGGAGTTAAACTTTGAACTCCACAGAGTGGCATTGATTGACAGCTAAGGCGCTGGATCAACCAGCCGATGAAGACGTTTGTCTTGAAATGTATGGCATCTTTGTATGTGGTCTGTAATCACGTCGGGGTCACCAATGACGAGCCACTTAAAATAATAACACTTATTTTGTTGTTTATAATATTTTATTTCGTTATATAGGTTTATATTATATGATTTTGGTTTTATGTGTTTTAACTTATTTTATTGTATAAACAATTATATTTTAATTATTATTATTATATTTATTTATTTTACTGAATTTTTATTCCCGTGACTTTTCTTGTGTGTTGCTCGTGACTCGTTTCTTTTCTATCTGTGCTTGTGTCGTGACTATGCAATTTTTTGCAATTATTTTACACCTTAGTACTAAAATAGTACTAGATTAAGTGTGTGTGTTTTTTTGTGGGATACTACTCGGAGTAGGATTACAAGGAGTAGGCCGCCACATATATATATATATATATATATATATATATATATATATATATATATATATATATATATATATATATATATATATCTTAGGTTAATATTTATGATCGTAGTCCACCCATCCAAAATTATCTTCCTAAGTTTATTCATATTTAACAAAACCAAATTGAATGTTTAGAAAAATTTACTACTAAAAGTGTATGTGTACAGTTTTTTTTTTAATTTTATTTTATATTACGACTGAGTCTTGTACCCATTTAGTAATTTACATTGCATAATACGTTTTCATTTGTCGGAGTAATCACATGATTATCCCTAGTTTCGTCATCCCTAGCATACAGCGTAAGTCCAGATTTTCATGCTGGTGCAGACGTTGTAGATGTTTTGTCGCATGATAATTAATCTCATCCACGACAAGCTCGATCTTTAGATCTCGATGGAGTTTGTCGTTTCGAATGCACCACGGTGCATTAACGATGCATTGCAGGATCTTATTTTGAGCTGTTTGTATGATTTTGATATTTGACTGTTTGGCACAGCCCCAGAGTTGGCTGCCATATGTCCATATAGGTTTTAGAATTTGTTTCTGTTATACAGAAGTTTGTTGTGGATTGCTAGTTCAGATTGTCTCCCTAAAAGCCAATACATTTTTTTGAATTTTATGTTTAGTTCATCTCTTTTCTTTTTTATATGTTCCTTCCATCTAAGTTTGGCATCTAAAGTCATGCCGAGATATTTAGCAGTGTTTGCATGCGGTTCTGCTATCGAGTTTATTATAATTGGTATATGATTAACTTTTAGATTTGTAAAGTTCACTTGGATTGATTTTGCTTCATTTAATTTAATTCGCCATTTCTTTGTCCAATTACATATCATTGATGTTATTTGCTGTTGCAAGTATTGCCGTGTCATCGGTGAAAGTGGCCAATGTTGTTTCAGTAATTGGTATATCTCTTGTATATAGGAGATAAAGAATTGGTCCAAGAACACTCCCTTGTGGTACTCCTGCTGTTATTTTTTTTTAATTGAGAGTATTCATTCTCATATCTTACTCGGAAGTGCCTCTCTGATATGTATGATTTTAAAATTTGAAAAAATTGCTCCGGAAGATCTCGGTGAAGTTTGAATTCCAGCCCCTGGTGCCATACTTTGTCGAAAGCTTGCGCTACATCAAGGAATACGGTTGAGCAAATTTGTTTGTTTTCAAGTGATTTCTCGATTACATCAGTAATTCGATGTACTTGTTCTATCGTAGAATGTTTTTCCCTAAATCCAAACTGATGTGTGGGGATGAGATTTCTTTCTTGGATAATTGGTTTTAATCTTTTTAGAAGAACCTTTTCAAATAGTTTCGATAATGTTGGTAGCAAAGTTATTGGCCTATGTGAAGCTTTATCATTCGGAGGTTTGTTCGGCTTATGTATCATAATTACTTCTGCAACTTTCCATTGTCTAGGTACATATCTTAGTCGAAATGCTGCATTAATTATATGAACTAGTTTCCTCAATGCTTTCTCTGGTAACGCTTCTACTATCTGACCCGTTATAAGATCATACCCTGGAGCCTTATGCGCATTCAGATTATTCTTGATTTCCCAATTATTTTCTTTCAATGTTACAGATGTAATTTTTATTTCATCCTGTTTATATATTGAAGTAATATTTTCCTATTCTGTTTGTTTGGGGTAAGGCTGGAATGTTTCTTCAAGGTGATTGGCAAACAAATCTGCTTTTTGACTAGCATTTCGAGCCCAATTTTCTTTATTTCTAATTGGAGGAACCTGGAGTTTGGGCCGTTTAAGGTTTTTAGTTGCTTTCCATAATGAATAATCTGTATCTTTTTGCCCAGTTAGAGTGGTTAGATATTTATTAACTGATTGATTTTTAATGTCTTTTAATTGGTATTTTAATTTGTTAGACAAATGGTTAAATACCTTCTTATTTTCCGGATTTCGATATTTTTGCCAATTTTTTCGTGCTTTTCTTTTATTTTCAAGAAGTTCTCTTACTTCTTCTGGATAGTTAACTTTGCGCGTCATTTCCTGACTATAATTTGGAGTACTTTCCCACGCAGCACTTTGAATATCATTGATGAGCTTATCTAGTTCGTCTTCTATTTGGACTGGTCCCTGTATTGGGTTCTGCAGACTTATTCTTTTTGTTAACTGTGTTTGGAAGAAGTCCCAATTAGTTTTGTAGTTTGTTAATTTCGCATTGCTCTCTTTCATAATGATTTTGGCTAAGTATCATAATAACTGGTGAATGATCTGATGAAAGACTTTCACTGTTCTCTATATGGATATAATTATCTGAAATCCCTCTTGTAATAAAGAAGTCTACAAGATCTGGAGTCTTGCTGATATCCGTAGGCCAATAAGTTGGTGCACTGCCTGAGTGAAACTCGCATTTTAACTGTTTGCCTGCTGCAAACAGTTCTTTTCCTTTAACAGTCGTTAGCCGTGATCCCCAATAGGTATTTTTACGTTATAATCACCTCCAATTAAAAAGACACTTCCTAGTGTTTTGAATAGATCAGTATACTCTATTTGTTTGAGATTGTATTCTATTTGTTTTTGTATTGTTTAATTGTATTTTTATTGTTGTGACTTGCATGGAGAACTTTTCGACTTTAAGTTCTTCGTTATGTTTTATATGATCTTTTATGAGGATAGCTGATCCACCTCTAGCTTTGTTCTCTGGATGTAATGCATGGTAGCAGTTATATCCTTTTATTTTACAGAATGAAGCTTTGGTGAGTGGGTTTCTGATATAAGACATATATCTATATTATGCATGTTTAAGAATATATCTAGTTCCTGTATGTGGTGCATTAGCCCATTTGCATTCCAGGTTACAATGCGTAATGTTTTATTCATTTCTTTTGTTTATAATTTGATTTTATATAATTTATATTGTCAATCACTCGATCAAGGGTCTACTCTTTTATTGAAATTAGTTTGTGATTTCATTTCTTCTAGTGTTTTTTGCAGACTTCGTTCCTGCGTAGTAAGTCTTTCGTTGATGTTCTCTATGTTTTTCAGTATATCCTGTAGAACGAGCTCATCTTTAGACTGTTTCTGCTCTGTCTGCTGGACTATCTGTGCATAAGAAGCGTTTTCGATTACTCGCTCTCTTTGCATGTTAGGAATTGGCGGTTTTGGTTCCGTGTTTTTTTTTATAGGTTGTATATTTCTTATTGTATCTGGTTTGCGTGATTTATCTCTCATTTTTTGTAGTTCTACTGCAACTTCCCACCCTCTGTAGTTTGCTGGATGCTGACCTTTACAATTGATACATTTCGGTACTGTATTTCGGGGAACTGTGCACTCATTCCCTGTATGTTTTCCTGCACATTTAACACACCTTGGTTCACGGTGACAGTACTTTTGTGTATGATTATAATCCTGGCAGTTTTTACATTGAGGTATTAGTCGAGTGATCTTTCTCGGTGTTTCTATTTTAACCCTGAGGTTGAGGATAGCCTTAATATTATAAATATTTTCTATTTGTTCTTTGTAGTCGAAGGTTAGCATGAAAAGTGGGAGACCTCTTCTCGTGATTTTAGCATTCCCGTCTCTCTTTTCTGATAATGTTGACTGCATCGATTATTTTTAGATCTTTGTTTTGCAGGTCCCCAATAATTTCATCTTTTGAACATGATGGATGGAGACCTCTTGCCATTACTTTAATTGATCGATCGTTTTTATCTTCGTAGGTATACCACTGGTGACCATCAGCATTTAATTTGTTGGCTAGAGCTTTTTAGTCTTCGGCCTCTGTTGTGTTTATTTTCCAGATGTTATTACTGAGTGATATTAGTTTGTAGTCATTTCTTACTACTTCTTTCATCAGTTTCTGAATACTGCTGTGATTTGCTATGCCTAGAATGTTGATCGGGGTGGAACCTGTTTCTTTTTTTCTGGGACACGCACTTTTTGGGCAGTTATTACATTGGCGCTTTTGATATGGGTTTGAATTGGCTCAATTTCCAGTGACGATTTAGCTTTTCTCTTGCTTAGGTTTGTTTCTTTTCTTGGTTTCTTATTTGCTCTCTTGGATTTCTGTAGTATCCAGTTGGTTTCTCTTTCAAGCTCGTCTTCATCAGTGTAATATTCGGCTTGATCTGAGGCGAGTACTTGGTTGCTCACTAATGTTGAGTTTCCTGCGTTGTTATTTGTATTTATTGTTTCTTTTAGCATTATGTTTTCTTTCTTTAGAACGGCAACTTCATTGGTCAGCTGCGCGATTAATTTTTCCATTTGGTGAAATTTATTTACTATCTCCGCGATGTTTATAATATCTATTTGAGCACTGGAGGTGGCTTCAGTATAGTTGACTTCAGTAATTCACATCACATTGTGGTGATCTCCGGCGGTGGATTTGTTGGTGGTGTTCTAAGAAGTGCATTACTTCTTCCACCAAAGGGCCATTCATTTGTCGTTTTTTCCATACCCACCCAAAATTTATGTCATTATCACTTTATAATGTACGCCACTACACTTTTAAAATGATATGCACACAACAATTAAGTTTTTGATTAGCACTGCAATTTTTTAAAACTAAAACACTGCACTTTTTAATAAAAATAAAATGCTTGTGAAATTTGAGTCAGAATGACGTCTTTACACTTTTAATTATAATTATTTAACTATAGTGTTCGAGAAATACGTCTGCTCGTATTGAATGCTCATCGTACTATGATGTGCACAGTGATCATATGAAAGAACCAGTGTAAAATTATGAAAAAAAAACATTATGAGTGATTAATTTAAATGATGCGATGATCTTAGGTTCGAAGCTCCTTTTTTTCTATAAATACGGGTATGCTCAATATTTACGATGTCCCAAAATAACAAATGATACATTTTCTTTTAGTGCTGTGTACGGTGTTACAAGTGATTTTTGTTTTAGGTAACTGAGCTTTTGATCGAAGGTGTCGGTAATATTGCCAAACCCAAATAAGCAGCATTTTCAAGCTCTTGATGGATGGTGGAAATCCACTCCCCCAGACTGTTTCTAGCCAGACAACGTGCTGCTCCACCATTTTGGTGGAGCATTCTGTTAACGGAATCAACACGCGGATATATGAATTATTTTTAGAATGCTAAGTCGCGTGGCTGATCGTTACACATTATGTCTCAACCGATTCAGGATCTCCTCTGTCGTTATCAACTTTCCCTAGTTCATGCTGCAGTGATCAAGGAGACGAACTGCTATATCTACTTCATAACTACATAGGAAAAAATATAATTCCATTTACATTTGTAGTGCCACTGTTGCAACCACATTTACAATACAAAATACCAACACAAACAAAAGTTTTTGTTTTTGTAATTTCTTCGTTTTTGGACATGAAACTCGGGTTTTTCAATAAGAGCACTTCAACTTTTATTTTGAATAAAACACAAACTGTTCGACTTTTGAACTAACTTTTTCTTTTATTAACGAATTTGAACATATACATTTAAGTATGAAACTCGATTTCTTTTGCATGACCACCGTCTGCACGTTTTACGAAGTCCAATATGTGAACCCAATTTTCGACAACTCTTTCGCATAAATCGGCCGAAATTCCAGCAATTTCACGTTCAATATTGGCTCTGAGCTCTTGCAACATCGCCGGCTTATTGGCATAGACCAATGACTTCACATAACCCCAAAGAAAATAATCTAGAGGTGTCAAATCACACGAGCGCGACGGCCACTGGACGGGCCCATTTCGCGAAATAACACGCTCATCGAACTTAGTCTTCAATTCACGAATCGGCGTCGCTTAAAATGGTCAAACGGCTTTAGTTGTTGTGTCAGCTTGATCTTATACGGATGTAGGCCAAGATCTTTACGTAAAATTCGCCACAATGATGTCACAGAAAAGCCCAATTACTGCGAACGTCGTGTGAAAGACACTTTTGCGTCTTCTTGAACGGAAGCCCTAGCGGCTGCGATGTTTTCAACACTTCGAGCACTTCTTGCTCTCGAGGGCACCGGAACATTATGTAGCGAAAATATAGGCCCAAATTTTGCCACTATACGGTGGCTTGTTAAATGGACCGTAAAATGGCCGTAATGCTCTTAAAGTAGCAGCAACCGAACAATTATTTTGATAAAAAATTTGCACGATTTGCAATCGCTGTTCACGTGTGTAGCGTTCCATGATGAAATATATACTAATGAAGTTTCCAAATGAAAAAAGAACAATAAAAAATAAGGCGTCGTTCGCCGTCCCTATCGGAAAAAAGTTGAAGTGCACCTGTTGAAACACCCGTCAATGTTAATCCAAATATTTTCTATTAAAACTATTATTAAGAATGTTGGAATATGAATTATATTATTTATTAATACATTCACTATTATTTTTTTAAACTATTAAGAAATCGAATTATTCCACTATTAGAGCACGGCCAATATAATGATTTTTGAATGAATTTGATTTTTCACAAAACGAAACTTTACACTTTGTCATTTTAAATACAAAACAGGACTTTACTATAATTTTTATTTTTTATGATATTGTCACGAATCACAGATGTCGCCAGTGATGACTGAAAAGTGTTAAATTATAGCAGTGGGGGCAGTTACCCTGTAACCAAATGTTAACACATACGAACAAAATAAAAATAAATAATGGAATCGGCGGAGCGAACAAAATACGAGGAAAAGAACATTCGCGAAGTGTAGAGATGCAAAATAATGGAATGTTCTACAAGTATAAATATAAATAGGTGTAGACAATTGAGTTACAGGACAGTTCAATTTTGGATTTCGAAGTGTTAATATCGGGAAGTGATAAAAAGTGAAAGTAAAGTGTTAAAATAATTGTAGTGATAATTATTATGTAAAATAAGTGTAGTAATAATTATTTGTGAAATAATTGTGGAATTTATTGGGAAATAAATTTATTGTAAAAATTAATCTTTGCGAGTTTAATATTCACAATCCAGTGATCGAATCGGATAAATAATTTAAATAAACACTCGGCGAAATCGTAACAATTAGTGACAGCGGTGGGATTGTGAATATCCAAGATGAAATTAATAGAGTTTAAAGTGGCAGATTTGAAGAAGGAGTTGGGTCTACGGAATCTACCAACTGCGGGCAATCGAAATGAGTTGCAGTTAAGACTCCGTACAGCTTTGTTGGATGATAATGTTGACCTAGATCAACATGAGTTTAATTTGGGGGCACCGGATTTCACCGAGGTGCAAGCAGTTGAAGTAACTACAGCATCAACGACCAGAGTAGAAGATCAGAATGTCGTCTTTAAAGAAACTACTCCAGGAACATGTGGAGGTTTCTATATGGGACAGTTGTTGGCGGTTATGCAACAAATGCAATGTCAGACGCAACAAATGATTACCGAGCAAAGGACATTGCGTGCTGAACAAGAACAAATGAACGACGGACTCGAGGGAAAAATATCAACGGACCAGAAAACATTATTGAACGGTTGGAGCAGCAAGAAAAATGTGTCAACGAGAAATTTCGAGAGCTTTCCGTTACGTTGAACACAAAAGTCGATACCATCAAAATTGAAATGAATCACAAATTGGACCAACTAATCGAGATAACCGACCAACGATTCATGAAGATTGAAAAGGAGCTAATGGATCTCAAAACTAACGGCAGCGCTCAAGTTACTCGTCCAACCAGCTCAATAAAATTGAAGCCACCAACTTTCGACGGAACCACACCATTCAACATCTTCAAACTCCAGTTTAAAATGGCGGCCACAAGGAATGGTTGGTGTGAGGAGGATCGAGTGGCAGCGTTAATTGTGGGGTTAAAAGGAAGTGCTGCGGAACTACTCCAAATCGTGCCGGAATACGAACGAGGGGATTGCGGCAAAATCATGTTGGCTTTGGAGCAGAAATATGGAGGTGACCTCCTACGGAACCTACATCGTATGGAGTTGAAGGGACGATGTCAGTGGGTTGGACTCCAGGAGTATACGGGTGATATAGAGCGGTTATTAAGACACCGAGCATATTAAGATCGACGCTTTCACAGATGGAATACGAGATCCCGATACGAGACGTGCAGTCGTTTTGTCGTCAAAAGCAACGTTCGCGGAAACCGTCACGTGTGCACTAACCAACGAGACTGCAAACAACATCACCAAACCAGCAGTCAAGGTACGTCGTGTGGAAGTGGAACCAGCAATCAGTCACAAACAGGGCAATAACATCAAACCAGCAGGTAAGTGGCAGACAACGAGATTCCGGGATGGAAATAGTAAAATCAGATGTTGAGTTTGTGACCAAATAGGACACATATCAAGGGAATGCTGGGAGATAAGACGCAAACGGGCGAGAACACCATCGCCGATGTACCGAAGGCCACCAGAGGAACGAAAAATACCAGCTGAGAAGGAACGCCAAACAACAACGAAGGCGTTAAACGAGTAAGAGTCAGCTTTGAGGAGCAAAAGGTGACTCCCACAACCAAATGCTCCATAACCTTCATCACCATTTCCAGATTGGCAAAAGATGGTGATAGCTTAATGATGACAATGGAAGGGTTCAAGTTACAAACGGCGACAGGCGACAACGCAGCTATTAAAGGAAAGAAGGAGGTTACAATACGAATCGGGAACAACAGTTTTCGACATGAAGTTCTGATTGCGGATATTGTGGATGAGGTCATCTTACCTGGGAATGGACTTCATGAAACGAAATGGATTCGTGTTGGATGTCGGACGGGGAACATTGAGCTACGGTAATGTCGAACAGCCTTTGCAACTGAACAAAGGGAAGGAGCCAGTCGTAAGGAGGATAATATTGGATCATCGGACGAAGCTACCACCACACTCGGAAACGGTTGTTTGGGGGAAATTGGATGGAGGTCCTGGAACACGAAGGTTGTGGGTTGTGGAAGCCAACAGTGACGAGCTATAAACCAAAGAAATTACCATCGGAAAAGCTTTGGTTGAACCGGATTGTGACTTTAGAGTTCCGATGAAGGCTCTTAATTTATCGGATGTGACAAAAACAATCAAAAAGGGAACTATCATCGGCCGAGGTGAGGAATTATCCACCATTATAAAATGCGAGGAGACGAATCCATGTGTAAAAGCCAAGGATCAACGACAACGGAAAATAACGCAGGAACTAACACAGAAATGGACGGAACAATTAACATCTGAAGAAAAACAAGCAGCAAAGAAGTTGCTCCAGAAATATATATCCATTTTCTGTGGGGCACCGGAAGATAATGGCAGAACAAACATGGTTAAACACATAATCGACACAGGAACATCAACACCAATTCGACAAGCGTAACTGATATGCAAACATCGAGAGTAATTGAGCAGTCAACGAGTCCATGGAGTTCACCAGTAGTATTGAGGGAAAAGAAGGATGGAAGCATGAGATTCTGCGTTGATTATCGGAAGCTTAACACAGTTACCAAGAAGGATAGTTACCCATTACCAAGGATCGACGACACACTGGATACATTGGCAGAAGCAAGGATGTTTTCGACATTGGATCTGCAGAGCGGTTATTGGCAAGAGGAGGTTGCGGACGAAGATAAGGAACAAACAATGTTTAGTGTGGCCAATGGACTGTGGCAATTCAATGT
Organism: Tipula lateralis; assembly: GCA_963932295.1. NCBI lineage: Eukaryota > Metazoa > Arthropoda > Insecta > Diptera > Tipulidae > Tipula > Tipula lateralis. The sequence goes on from OZ010738.1 coordinate 121,016,556, forward strand.
CATGCCATTTGGACTTTGTAACGCACCTGCGACTTTCGAACGGCTAATGGAACGCGTACTTAAAGGACTCCACTGGAAAACATGCCTGGTATATTTGGACGACATCATCGTTATGGGAAAGAACTTCAGCGAGCATCTACGAAATTTATAGGAAGTATTCGAAAGAGTTCAATCAGCTGGATTGAAGTTAAGTTCGAAAAAATGTGTATTGTTCCGGGATGAAGTCAAATATTTGGAACACAAAATAACAACAAGCGGCATTGACGACAGATGAAGATTGGCCAAGACCGCAGAATTTACATGAACTAAGGAGTTTCATCGGACTCTGCACATATTATCGACGATTTGTGCCAGGATTTGCCAACATCGCAAGAAGTTTACACGAGCTGACACAGAAGAACAAGCCGTCCCAATGGAGTGATGAACACGAGGAGGTGTTCAACGAACTGAAACAGCGATTATGTACAGCACCATTGCTTTCGTATCCTGTTCCGATTAAACGTTTTATTTTGGATACGGATGCAAGCAATTATGGCTTGGGAGAAGTGTTGTCACAGGAAATCGATGGACAGGAACGTGTTATCGCATATTATTCCAAGATCTTATCGAAGCCAGAACGGAATTACTGTGTAACAAGAAGAGAATTGTTGGCCATAGTGAAATGTGTGGAACATTTCTGGAAATACCTCTATGGCCAATCATTTCTATTATATTAAGAACGAATCATGGTGCCTTGACATGGCTACTTCAATTTAAAAATTCCGAAGGACAAGTAGCACGGTGGATTGAGCGATTGGGAAGATTTGTCTACGACATCCAACAGCGGAAGACGGCCATGTCGAGTGGATTGAAAACATTGCGGTCGCGTAGAAAGCAAGAAAACATCGTCGACATCAGACTAATGAAAGTGTTGCCAGCTAATGAATGGACCAAGGATGTTATCTCCAAAGGGCAACGTGAGGATCCAGATTTGGCAGTCACCAAATTCATGGAGGAAGAACATCATCCCACATGGAGCGATATTGCGGATAAAGGACCAACTATCAAGGCTTATTGGGCCCAATGGGATAGTTTAACCATGTTGGTAGTAGTACCGAGGATCAGAATGGTAGAAATATTTGAAGAAATACACGGAGGAACAAGCGGAGGTCACCTAGGAATTAACAAAACGTTAGCCAAGGTACGTGGAAAGTTCTACTGGGCAGGATGTAGACAGGCAGTGGCTGAATGGTGTCAAAAGTGTGACCAATGTATGGCAGTGAAATGACCGGCAAAGAAGAGCCGTGGAGCGATGCAACAATATAATGTGGTAGAACCATTTGAGAGGATTGCGATAGATGTTGCAGGACCATTCCCAACCAGCGAAAGTGGCAACAAATATGTATTGGTAGTAATGGACTACTTCAGTAAGTGGCCAGAGGTGTATCCGATTCCAAATCAGAAAACAACCACCATCGCCAAGGCAGTGGTGTACAATTCTATAAGCCGTTATGGGGTACCAATGGAACTGCATTCCGACCGACCAAGGGCGGAATTTTGAATCGGTTGTCTTCCAGCAGATGTGTCAGTTACTGGGAATAAATAAAACGCGGACAACACCTTCCCACCCACAGTCAGATGGCATGGTGGAGCGTTTCAATGCCACATTGGAGGAGTTTATAGCCAAAACAGTGGATAAAAACCAGCGGAATTGGGATCAAGGTATTCCCTTGGCCATTGCCTATCGATCTGCGATACATAATATAACAGGAGTAACACCAGCGACAATACTTTTCGGCAACAATTTAAGACTGCCAGGTGATCTCAAATTTGGAGCGGTTCCATCATCAGCTAAATGTGGACAAGCTTGTGTGGCCAACTTGAAAGAGGAGATCAACAACATACACGGATTTGTCAGAGAGAAAATCAAATTGTCAAGTGATAAAACAAAGACTCAGTATGATGTACGAGCGAACAATAAAGGATTTGAAGAGAGTCAATTGGTATGGCTTCACAACCCACAACGTAAGAAAGGGTTATCGCAGAAATTACAACCTGGATGGGAGGGACCGTACAAGGTCATAACAAGAATAAATGATGTGATCTGTAGGATCCAAAGAGGAGTACGAGGAAAATCCAAGGTTGTACATCTGGAACGACTGGCTTTCTATAGAGGAAGAGGTCTGGATCCTGTTCGGGACGAACATGTTTGGGCGGACGGCAATGTGACGAATCACAGATGTCACCTGTGATAATTAAAAAGAAAAATTATAGCAGTAGGGGTTACCCTGTAACCAAATGTTACCCTGTAACAAAATAAAAATAAATAATGAAACAGGCGGAGCGAACCAAATACGACGCAACGAAATTTCGCGAAGTGTAGAGATGCAAAATAATGAAAGTTTTGCAAGTATTAGCGTCGTATAAATAGGTGTAGACATTTGAGTTACGAAACAGTTCAATTTTGAATTTCGAAGTGTTAATATCGGGAAGTGATAAAAAGTGAAAATGAAGTGTTAAAATAATTGTAGTGATAATTAATGATTTGTGTAAAATAAGTGTAGTAATAAATATTTGTGAAATAATTGTGGAAGTTATTGGGAAATAAACTTACTGAAAAATTTAATCTTTGCGAGTTTAATATTCACAATCCAGTGATCGAACCGGATAAATAATTTGAATAACCACTCGGCGAAATCGTAACAATAATATAGAACGTATTTATTGCTAGTTTTATAAGCATATTGGTAATATTATAATACTTAGTACACCATTAAAATACCCTAAAATGTTAATGAAAGTGAACACTTGAAAATTCTTATACTTCATGTGTTACATACACAATGGCATTATAAAGAGCATTACTTTTTTTTAACAGTATGAATTTTTAAACTAATTATAAGTATTTGATTTTTTTTATTAGAATACATTTATTTAGATGCAAATTGCATTTAATAATAAAACGCTACCTATAACTTCGTCCACATAAACTTATATTCAGGAGTTTCAATTTTGTTTGATTACATTAATTGTCGGAAAAGTTCTTTAAAATTTGCATTACCTTCACTACTGATGTTCCATCTCAGTTGGATATGAATCATTTATGTGTAATTATGTTAAACAAATTAATTGATCGTGTAAATTATATTATAATTTAATTGTCCAATCGAAATTATAAATGAAAAATAATTCTAAGCGACAGTGAATTTTTAAAATAAACTCAATTTATGAAAAAAAATATTTGCACGAGAAGAACAATTTTTTCCTAACCGAGATATATTACCAAGATATATTATTTCCAAATAAATACGGAATTTCCATATAGATCGGAAATTGTATGCATTTAAGACAATATGAGTTTGACTTTTATAAATATCATACAAGTTATAAAATGATTTAACAGTCGATATCGTATCACGACTCAACCTTCTGACGGTAAAAAATACTCGAAATAGAAATAATCAATCAGATCAGAGAAATCAACAATGTTTTATGGTACCTAGAAAAACATCGAAACTGAAATGAAGTGTGACCAACGTATTAGATTAATTGTTTGCTATTGGAATCCGACTAGACAATGGAGCTAGTGCACAAGTTACGTGAATAACTATCGTAATTGTCTGGTTGTACGACTGATGCACAAGACTCATTTGAAAAACAAAAATACTCGCCCATTGTTGATGTGTATACTAGCTTAAAATTGATAATAACATCACAGAATCCATGACTCATTCTCCAAATCACCCATCAAAATACACAGATAACGACATCACCGAACTACTAGATGGATTTTATTTTTTATTGATACCTATTTAATGTCTAACACGTGCGCGACTGCTTGAACAACACGCCAATAATTTACAACGAATTCTTTACGTTATTTGAATCTAAAACCTAATCGACTACTAAACTCAATTCATTAGTAAGCATGTTATTAATTAATGTCGTGCTCGAGAAAGAAACGTAACGTACCCTTATCCCTATATGTCGAATGGATGAACTAAACGATTTGTCGACACAGTAAAAAACAGTGTAAAATAGATACTGAGAAGGGACCAAATAATAAAACATTCTTCAGGAGAAGCAGTTGGTCAGAACGCATTTGCACAAACTATCAATCACAAAGACATATATCATATTATTAATCATCCACAAGTCAAAAGTGGTAACAATTTGACATTTGACAAGTAAGATGAAACAAAAAATATTGTTGTACCGTGTACTAAATTTTGTAGTAATCGTGTAAACTTTTTAAGATCGTTTTTGTTCGTTGTGGCTTGTATATGTAGGTGCTTTGATTCTTTTCAACTAGAGAAACCGTACTGAAAACGTAACGTGCTAAACGTGACTGTACTACCGGAAAAGTATTTTTTATTTTTGATTTCATAGAATAAAATATCAGTATCTGCGTTACAAATATTTAACACAAATTTTGTTTATCTGACAGTTTTTACATATCATTTATTATTTAACTATTATTCATAATTATATATAACTATACTAACAAGATTAATAAAACTCAATCGTAAGTACATAATAAAATTCATTCTAAACTGAATGTTAACCAACATCACTGATACGTAAAGCTCGATGAGATGCACATTATAAAATATGTATTCTACTAGGATCACCAGTTCTCATTTTAGGAGTTAAATGAATTTGGTGAATTATAATCGAAATTATCATCACCACATGAACTGTATCATTTCACAGTAAAGAATAAAATGTTACTGTTATCTCATTATAATGCGTGTTATGCACAAATCAAATGAACGCTTTAATATACATAAGTATATACTCTGGGTTTCCACTGTAAAAAGTATAATAGCAAAATACTATATTTTTTTAAAGCTAGAATGTATGTAAATATCGAAGTTCGATTTTACACTGACTGATTATCGTTTCACTGACGGTATTATCGAAATTCGATTTTACACTGACTGTTACAATAGTATTCAACTGTTACTAATGTACTATATACGGTGCGGAACTAGTAATAAACCAACAATTAAATTCTAAAATTTATGTGTAATCGATCAAAAAATATACTTACTCGCTACACGTGAACGTCCAACTCGTTGTACAAATTCGCCAATAAACAAAAATGAAATAAAGGCTGGTATCAAACCACCCAAATGTGATTCCCATATTTTATCAATATATATATTAAACTCTAAGTCACGGTCACATGACACAGCCACACGGATATCGGTTGTATTTTGCATACTACAATTGACAAATTGATCTTCCGCAAAATCAGTATCAAATAACCTAAAAATAAGTTATAGTTGACATTTTTATATTTAATATTTTAATGAAAAAATTATATATTTACCGGACATCTTGGAAAACGCTATCCTTAAATAGTGTTCGACTCGTTTTAACATTTATAAATTCTGAATCCATAAACGTGCAATTTATATATTTGATATGACTCAAGAATATCCTTGTAAACGTACAATTGGTGAAATGACATTTACTGTACACAATGTTATCTAACGACTGATTAAAACTTCCATTATCATATATCCTATTCTCAATGTGTACCGTTTGGTTTTTATACTCGTTAAATTTGATATTTTTCGAGTATTCAACAATATAAAATGTCATGCCATGATGGATGAATAAGATAATCGTCCAGATCCCGATTAAAGTTAGAGTTGTGTTCAAATAGTTTTTATTGAAAATTTGTAAGAAACTTTCACAAAATAAGTGGATACTTTGGGCCATACCGGCCAGTACAGATGGTGGTTGAGGTTGTCGATGGCGGGCGCCTGGTAGTTCCAATTCGGTAAGCGAATATCCACCGCGTATTCTATTACTTCTATAAATTTTTTGATATATTTGTAATGCCTCAACCTCACGTCCATTTTCGAGTAAATAACGTGGTGACTCAGGTAACCAAAATAGTCCTAATATCGAGAAAATTGTTGGCAATGTACAATATAACAAGTATCTATGCCATGCACTAAAATGTTCTTTATTTTCTAAAATAACCATTTGTCCATTCTCCGGCACTGTAAGTATGGCTAGTCCACCGGCAATCAGGCCGCCAGCAATTCCGAATGCTCCTAGAAGTCCTAGAACTCGACCTCGACTTTGCGTTGGAGTTAATTCACAAAGATAACTTGATGCTGCCGGTAATGCACCACCAAAACCGGCCGCCGAACAAAATCTTGCCATCATAAACGGTCCATAGGTAGGCATAAAAGCAGCTATTACAGAAAATACAGCACTAACAGCCATACAACTAAGTAATGCTTTTCGTCGGCCCGCCCTACTTGCTAGTCCACCCCAAAAGAAAGCACCCACACCCAATCCCAATAACGTTATTAAACCCAACCAACTTTTTTCATTGTCAAGGATACAATATTCTAATTCAGCCGATGGGATTATATAAAATACGGCATAAACTTGTATGGCATGTCCGGCCAAGCCGAGTCCCGTCACAAGTGTGGCAATAAATTGAAATTTTCCACAACCAGCCTGTTTTATTGCATCTGCATGAAACTGACTCATAACAAATTCGTCATTGTAATCAATTAATTCACCTGATTCGGATTCGTGAGATTGTGATCCGCGGGTCGATATTTGATGATGGTTTTGTTGGTTATTTGGTGGGTTTGATGTTGGCACCGGTGGCCCATCTGTATATGGCATTGTGCCCATTTGCTGTTGACCCGATCCTCCTCCACCTCCTCCTCCTCCTGTTATCGACGGTGACCGTGGTCTAACCAGACATGCTTCTTCCGAATCTTCTGACATTATAACTTATTTCCCTCATCTACTTTCGTTTGTTTTTTGTATAGGGTTCCACTAAGCGTGTACTTAAATTTTTGTTATAAAAACTTTTTTATTTTTATCTGACTTTCACAAAATAATTTTCAGATGTACAATTTTTCACTTCACTATATAATTTTATTGTGCAGCACTCGATCCAAGGTATTTTATACTTGTTAAGAATTTAAAAAACAAATTAATTTATTTTAAAACAATTCAAGTAGAATTGTAATTTTGAAAAACTAGATATAATGAAAATTTTGTACAGCTTTTCGTAAACATTAAATAAAATACACTTAACACAAATAAAATTATATTGATTACAAAAAGAAAATTTTTCTCTAAAAATGAAAATCGCATGCGTGAAAAAATGAATATTTATTTATTATTATTTTGGTTAGAATAATTTCTTTATTTTTTTTTTGTTTTCCTACCTTTACAAGTGAAAAGTTTTCCTAGTTTTTCGGAAATTGTTTTTCGTCGGTTTTCACCGCCAGAAAAATAAATGAAAACACAAAAGTAATTATTTATTTTTGTAGAGCGATTATTGTTTTAATTTTCACAACCATCGGTTATTTACATATGTATGTACATACAGGTGTGTAGTGGTAATTATTAAATTATTGTAAAAAATTTGTAATTTGGTACCACAACAAGAATATCCAAGATTTTAATTTTGAGTTTTTACTCCTGCACGTAATATTGTATCTTTGATTTTAAATGAAAAGGTGGCACCATTGCAGAAAATTATAATTCATTATATAACATATTAATTCATCATCAATTTTTATAATGTACTGTAATTCTTATGTTATGATTACATATGTATATATGTGTTTATGTATATGGGACGCCACTATGGGAAAGTTTCCCAAATTTAAATAATTAGAATAGACAATTCATAAAAAAACAAGTTCGTTGGCTAGTGTGTAACAAGTCGGATTGGCATTAGCGAGACACGACATTAATAAAATATTCCGGGAAAATGCCAGAGCTTCAGAGTGGTCATGGTTGGATTGACTCTGGTTCAGGGCTTGGGATGAGGTTTAAAATTGAATAAATGCTAGCTTAACCACACTAGTTGAAAACAGAAGAGAAATAGAAAAGTAAGGTATATAGAATTTTGGGAAAAGGAAAAAACATAGACAAACTATTTGCTCAATACTTACCACCGCGTCATTACGATTGTTTACTTCATCCTAGCCATATAATTACTTTAGCAAATTGAATTTCTTAACCACCGAAAATACTAAATTAAAGAAGTAAACGTATGCTCTTGAAAAAAATAAATATGAACACTTTATTTAAAGGACTCGTATACACTATGATTATTGAATTGGAATTAAAAATATAAAAAAAAATCTTTTAGATTACATTTGGTTCATATATTTAAATTTGTTTATATGGATAGTTCACTCATTCAATTTTTAAGTAGCAATTATTTAAGTTAAATTATTTAAGTAACAAATTTAATATTAATTTTTATCAGCGATCGTTTTCAAAATCAAAACATTTTGAAAACGATCAATGATAAAAATTAATTAACTTAATTCGAACAATCCATCTCAAGCCAAAACAAACCCAGATCATTTTGTTTTGCGTGTTATATTCTTATGCGCTAATCATTAAATCCCTTAAATATATTTATAATTACCTCTTTTCCTATTATATTCGGGCCTGAGAAAACAATAAGCCTTGGATCAATCACGGATCGTTACAATTGACCTAGTTTAGTAGTTTTAGTTTGCTAGATCAAAAACCAAATGTTGTGAGTTTTGTGGTGAAAAAGAATTAATAAAGTTGAAAAAACCTTGACATCGGGATCAAATGGTTGTAAAGAACTTTTTTTAATTAAAAGCAGCGATAATTTTTGCGATTTTATGAAATTGCTTCAACACTATCACGCAACTAAAACAGTTTAAAAACTGGTTATGAAAAGACCTTACAGTGAATTGTAATAAAATAACCGTTTGTCATGGCTCTTGATAATCTGCTCTTTATAAGGGTGTGATTCAACCTTTTTTTCTAAAATGAGGCTGATGCAACTGTTCTGATGAATGTATTGCGCTACCATTAACCTATGATTAATGATTTTTATGGCCGGAATTGAAACATATTGATGTGGACGACGTTTATTTGTAGCAAGAAGGCGCTACTTGCCACACAAGCTAGCAAACAATTGCAATTTTGCAAAAAAGGTTTCCTGACCTTGTTATTTCTCGAAGAAGTGATCACAATTGGCCACTGAGATCTTGTGATTTAACTTTTAGACTTTTTTGTTGATGCCACGTGAAAGATAAAGCCTATGCCAATGCTCCATAGTTGATTCAAGACTTTAAATATGGAATTCGTGAAGTTATCGAGGACATACTCAGGCCCAGTCTGCGTCTTAACAAAAAATATTAAGGATGTTTGTCATACAAACAACTAATTGTTGACAGCATTATCAACCTTAAAAGACATTATCAAACTACTTCTACTATGAGGATAGTAAGAATGATTCATTTATCTTTAAGAATTGAGATTATTAGTTATAAGTATATGTTAGTTCTGATTAGGATATGGCAAAGCTATGTTTCATGATATGTATCTTTGGTATTCCTCAACGGAAAATAATCTTAACTACTTTATTTATGTCATATCCTCGGGTCATCGCATCTTAGGCTGTATTTAAAATTCATCACCATCAAACGCAGGAGGTAATTTACATTCGCGATGAAAGCATTTTCATAAACAATATGATGATCTAACACCTTGTTAATTCGTTTATGTTAATTCGTATCTTACTAAATCAGGAACCAGCTCTTCATACAGTTACAAGTAACAAGAAGATGCCAGATCGCTCTCGACGTCGTCGGCCATCGTCGCCGAAAGCGATCTCTTCGCCGACAGCAACCTCTTCGCCTACGGAAAGGCGGCCCTCCCTTCAAAGATCGCTGTATCATTCGGTTCGGATCAGCACGCACACTGTAACCGAGCCAGTGTAGTCGTTGTCCTCTGATTTCATGCACGATATCAGGAATTCGCATTTAATTCCTGATCTTGTGATTGAAACGAACTTGGTATATCACGCGGATAATTCTTCCTTCGAATATTAGAAGCCATCTTTCATACTCATCCAACAAGATCCAACTCTCATATCCGTACATGACAACGGGTCTAAACAATTTCAGGTTATCCGTATTTGCAAGAGATTTTGATTTCAGAATTGAACGTAGGGATATAAAGTCCAATTTCCAGCGGCAAGGCCTCGCACACTATTATGGTGAGTAATGACAGATTCAATATACTTGAATCTCATCACTCCTTCAAACGTGCGCTTATACCACTACTGAAATCAATTTGTCGTGGTCTCGAAAACCAGAGATCAGATATTTGGTTTTGAACTCGTTGATTTTGAGACCAACGGAAGTTGAAAACTGTTCCGGTGGATCAAGTATCTCTTTCACTCCGTTGCCATTTAATCCAATCACACAGATATCATCTGTATATGCAAGAAGTTGATTGGATTGTCAGAATCTTGAGGTGTTTCACTTTTACGAAGGATGTATTCCAACATGAGATTTAAAAGTATATAGAACAGCGCATCTCCTTGTCGAACACCGGACTTAATTGCAAAAGTTCTCAATGTTCTCAACACAACATTTTGACTATGTTACTGTCATTTTACACAGATGTACGTATTTGTTTGGTATTCCTAAATATTCAAGCGGATACCGCTCGATTTTTTAATGAATGGGAAAATTGTGTAGAAGTGTATCTATTTGGACTAATCGTAAATTAGCTCCTGGAGAGATATTTCGACTATATTGTATTGTGTTCACGCTCTATGCGATAAGTTGATTTTTTTAGTTTGAGTGTTTTAAAGTCCAAAATAGCGATGATCTTATACAAATGCAGATAAAATGCAAAAACATTATTAGATTACATTTCTAAAAGCCAATTTATTTTATGCCATCTTTGACATTTGTGAAGTAGGCAGATGTCTGATGGATACTTGCACGCTAGAAGAACGCATTAAAGTTATCAAACTTATTATGATAATCATCTATCTTTAAAAATAGTTATCGTGTAATCGTTCTAATAAGTCAACATTTTATAGGAAGCTAGTTATGGCGCAAAAGTTATTGCTACAGGATTAGACTGGAACCCTTGTGTAACCTAACGAACACCTTAGAGCAGCGGTATCATGGTGGGATAATCTAGAGATGACCACCTACTAAATTCCCGGCGTACGGCAGGTAAAAATACTTATTTATCCTCGTCGAATCGAGTCAAAGAAATCGGCTTTTAACCGGCTTAGTTACAGATAATGTTTATTTAAGATATCATTTTATGAGGCTGGGCACGACAAATAGATGTCACTTTTTTGACACGAAAGTCACATAATGTCTTTAACATCGAAGCGGCAGAACTTTTAGCCCGAATGGTGTTATGTAAACACCCACCAAAGATATTATTCGGTTTATTGGGGTCTATATATCGATTGGGAGGTGTAACTGCTATAGGAAGATCAATCGTTTTCTATAAGAGAATAATAAAAGTTTAAAGAGGCAAACGTCCCTAATCACTCCTATTGCAACGAAGACAATTCAGTTAAAACGATTTTGGAAAATTACAGAGGTCAAAGTAAAGTAAAAATCCATGAGAATTCAGTAATGAGCAAAGATGTTTCAGTGATGAGAAAAGATACTTTCAAAATAATAGCGATAGATGCATGGTACTTTGAACGTGGCTTTATCATGTAAAAATAACGGTATCATACATATTGGTTGACTTTATCCAATATACACTGCAGTTCACTTGAATAGCAACGACGTTTTTTTTGGAATATTTCGAAATCGATCCAACTTTTTCAATATTTTTTTTACAGAATTATAAGTTTTGATTAAGCAGTAAATATTAAAGGAAAAACAAATTTATTTTTTCATGATTAATTTTGCTTTCATGTTTTTTTTCTAAAATTTGAATGTTCACTTGAATAAGAACCACAAATAACTACTACAGATAGCCCAACTATATATGGAGAAATCATGTATACTAGACTGAAATAAGGGGAATTATTTGTACCCTGGAAGAAAAGGTTATATTTAAGTTTTATTTTCTCTTTCATTCCTTTACCATTGATATTACGATAAATAAAATTCAATCAAATCTATAAATCTAAGTTCAAATACATACATGAAATCAAATAAATGTTTCATTACACTGCGATTAGTTTCATTCAGTACAGTAAATGAGTTCGTCATATTTTATACAAAATTTATGTACAAACATTTATTTATCGTAATATCAATGCTAAAGGAATGAAAGAGACAATAAAATTTAATTATAGCCTTTTCTTCCAGGGTACAATTATTTCCCTTATTTCAGTCTAGCATACATGATTTCTCCATATAGTTTGGCTATCTGTAGTAGTTATTTGTGTAAGAACGATTAACTAATCTTAATAAAAAGTTATTTTATTGACTAAAAATTTAATTAAATTCGATTTATTTTTAAAAATTTATTGAGTTTACATGGTTTTAAAAATGTGTACTACTTCCCTTATGAAAAATAACTTCATACAACCTGCTTGAGATGGAGTCATACAAAGATTTTAAATAATCTAAAGAAATTTGGTTCTAAGCTTCATTTATCGCCTTAATAAGGCTTTCTTTACTGTCGAATTGTCGACCACCTTCGAAAACTTTCCGAGACAGCCAATTCCACACGTTTTCCATGATACTAAAATCAGGAGAATACATAATAATGAGATCAGAAGGCCACGGCAAAAGCTCTACATTTTGCTGCGATATCCATGATTTGATAATGTTAGCTGTATTGATAGGGGCATTATCTTACAGAAATATCCATGGCAATGGCCCAAAAGTATCATTGAAGCGGGGAAATGCTTCTTCGAGGATGCTCTTGTAAGCGATAATTTTTCCGGTTGGAAATGACAAAATCTCCCGGACCATAAAATGATATAGTGTTTTGCTAAAAACTTTTCCTCTTTTTGAAGGTCGTGAAAATAATAATTTAACCCATCGAGGTTAAATTTCTTCTCATCAGAAAAAACGACACGTTTCCATTTTTCAGCCCATGTCATATACTGTCTCGAGAAATCTAACCTTTTCTGTTTCCTCTCCTGATTTAAAGATGATTTCTTTTGGAGCTTTCTTCGAATAAGGTGATCTGATTTTTAAAATTAAAAATTGTTTTTTATTTTTCAACCGAAAAGTATTTTCCGACATTTTCCAGTCAAAAAATATTTTTCTGGAACATGACCCAATTGACAGATCGCTCAGAATATACTCACATCCAGACATAAAACTCTAGATTTTATAGAGTGTTTTTCCATTAAGTTTGGTAATTTTTCGATGGATAATTTCTTTATTGGTTGCAAAATGGCGGATATAACTTAAATATGAGGTTGATTGATAAGCATATATGGTTAACAAATGCTTTATTTAATTTTTTGTAAAGGGTTCTCATGGAAAAGAATCATAAGGGACAAATTTAGGAATAAAATTCAAAACGCATCTATTTTGTAATAAAATTAGATTAACAATATTAGTTTTTGAAATAATTGTTTATGTTTTATTAGACCATAAATTGCATAATGTTGACAACTTCGTACTAAAGCCTTTAAAGACTAAATAATCCTATATTATTATTATATGGTGTGAACAAAAAAAACAAAGATATTTAAATATATTTCCCGTATAATGAGCTCCTCTAATCTTATTGAAAACAGAAAATAACAAATTAATGAGATTGCATCCATGTTTCAAAATTTAGAATTCCCAGTACAAGCGACTCTTATATTATGAATTATAATGCATTATAAATGTTCTCAACTCTGCATTTATTTTTTATATTTGCTAGATGCCAAGGAGAAGAGGATTAATAACTATTAGAATTTATTTTGAGTTTTGACAGATTTTTAACTTTTATTTTTAAAAAGTGATATTTGTGTATTAAAATTCGCATCAACAATTTTACTCGCGAAAATACTTAATTACAAAATAAGACAGTTATATTTCACTGCCTAACATTCCTTTCGAGCGTATAATTTAGACAAATTTAGTAATTGTCACGCTAATTGTTTTGCGTATAGTGGTTTATTTTTAATCTACCCAAGCAAAATTTTGATCATTCACCTCATCATGTATTGCAATTCTTTTTGAAATCGTTGGTAAACTTTCAGTTTGTTGTTGTGTATATTTACCATTTAAACCAAACGACTCGTTGGATGTTGACTGTTCAACAGGTTTATTTGCTGCTGGTTTGTGACGACTGAATAAATTAGTGGCCCGCAACGAACTCCTGATTGAACTTCGCACTGTGTGGGTATTTTTGGGCTTTCGTCGAGAGGGCGTTATTTTCTCTACATATGATTTCCATTTATCCAAATGTTGTGCAGCTAATCGTATTTCTTCGAGAGCTAATTCATGTCCGGGATTACCACCAATTTTTGGTATTGATGCAACATCTTGAATATTCAATCTTAATGGTGCCAACGCTGACAGGGCTCGAGAAATGCCAATTTGAGAATGTCGAATTCGATGTTCCATTAAATCGGCTCCTAGTAATTCCTCGTTTGCGTCCATACGAATAGGAACAAATTTATTTATTGTCCACAATAGAATTAATGTTGAAGCAAACCCCCAAACAAGCAATGATATTGCAGATAATGACTGAATTCCGAGAAGATACCATCCACCTCCTTTAAATAAACCACTTCGTCCACTTGTAGTGGTCAACGGAATAGGATTATCGGCAAATAAACCAACAGCTATGACACCCCAAATTCCACCGACACCATGAACAGCGCTAGCTCCAACAGGATCATCAACGTGCATTCTATCAAATAGAGGCATTGCTAAACACGTTAGTAGTGATCCAACAACTCCAACTAAAATTGCTTCCCAGGCAGTATATAAGAAACATCCGGCCGTTACTGATACTAACGATCCTAATATTCCATTAATTAAATCCGTAATATCCATGTTGCCTCCATTTCGTATCATCGAATAAACTAGACTAAACATTCCACCCCCAAATGATGCCATCATTGTCATAACGGCTGCCCGTGCTGCATACTGCCATTTTGCGCCACTTACGCCGTATGTACTACCTGAGTTAAATGCTAACCATCCCCACCACAGCACAAATAGGCCCATACACGCATTTACCGGATTACCCATGGGTAGTGGATCTTTACCGTTTGCGTAGCGCCCTAATCGTGGCCCTAAAATAAATGCTGATGCAAATGCTGCTGCACCACCAACTAAATGTACAGGACCGCTACCTGCAATGTCAACCGCGCCTAAATTATGTAAAAATCCATGTTCTCCCCAGACCCATCCCGCTGGTACACAGTATACGATTGTATTTAGAAACGAGAAAATACAATAAGCCTTAAAGTTACATCTGAAATTTGAGAAAAATAAACTTGATTACATTTTAATCACCACATGTATAGTCGATGAGTATGTTTATAAACATAAATGCTTGTGATGCGTGATCTTAAAATTTCCAAAAAATAATTGACTATGACTACCTTGCCAATGATAGGAGTAATTTATATAATTTCAACTATTATTGACAATAATGATATGTTTTTATTATTTTTGAATAAAAACAATTTTAAGATTTTTTTATATTTCGCTGATTTCTCTGTGTTTAGTGCATGTGTATGTATGTGTATAATTTAATTAACGGATGTAAGTTTATAAAATAATTAATTAAGTTAAATAAATATAAAGTTTCTACGAGATCATTTTGCTATGGTTATGTATTTATTTAACCAATTGTGAATCTACATTATATATTATTTAAAGATACCATAAGCTTAGATTTTTTGTTAATTGGATTGATTATTCATATCTAACTTTAAGTATTTATTTAAATAAATGACTAATTTTATAACTTCGCATGAAGGTAAAAGTTAAATATTCAGCAATTTAGTGGCAATAAGTCAAGGCTTTGCTTTAAAGTTAAAAATTTAGACATCAGAAGAGTGGTAATTATCCCAACGTTATTGTTTCAACAACTAACTTCATTCGAATATAATTAGTTTAGAACAAATTGCTATAGTGTTAATTTATTAAAGTATATAGGAATATATATAAATAGATGATAGATGATAAATAAACTAAACCCAATCCTCCTTGTAGTGTTATAATTGCACAATTTTAAACACGCATGCAATAACTATGTAAAGAACATCTCTAGTTTTAAGATTTATCTTCAACATACGAGTATATATAAACTAAACCGTATTTCTACAGAAAAAACTTAAATGTGATGAACTATAAAAATTCAAACATAGCATATAATTTTAAAACTGAATGTTTTTAAACATAAATCAAATGTTTGGTTTACTTACTCATACTGTACGTACAAACCGTTATGAGCTAAAGTGATTTAAAGAGCTAAACTGTTCAAAGAGCTAAAAACTGTTCAAAGAGCTAGTAGGTTTCCAAGAGAAACCCACAAACACCTAAAACACAACTCCTCAAACCATTTAATCCACTTAAAACAAAAAGAAAATCCCCGTTCACAATATCCATAAATTTCAAATCTCCAAACAATATAGTTATCGTTGAGAAACTTCATTTGTTTTCTTATAGAAAAAATAAAATGTATCTTTTTTAATAAAATCAGTTTCATTTGTCCTCGCGAATCGTAAAAATATATAAAAAAATTTGTCTTTGATTCATTTTAATATTAAATCATTGTAATATATACATAATATAATAATTGTATAGATATTACATATTAGTTTGATAAAAGTAAATACATAATGGACATTGCTGTAATAAAATCAAACATAAATTGATAATTGATGGATTCAATTATCATTTCATTTACAATCAAGTAGTAAGAAAAACGTATTTCGATGGTGTTGTTATCTTTTTCGCCGGTTGTAGATTAATTGTTAAGAGAGTTTCTCACTACGCCGCGGTCTTCAGTTCGATTTTTGCCGTTGACCAAAAATTAACATAACGCAACAAGATGATATAAAAATCGTTTGTGTGTAGAAACATTCGTTGGGCTGATCACCTACAATTTGGACCAATACGTATCAATGGTTCGTAAGGTTTTCGTTGAGACGCGGTTAGATCTTCTAAGCCATAGATTATTTATTCTCAAAGAAAGCTACTTTTATGTAGGGCTACAGTTACCACATTTGTAGTTAATGAATTGCAAGTTCTCCAAAATGGACCATCAACACATAGCCATGATTCTAGTGCGTTTAAGAAACATGTTACACGAGCTAACAAAGTTTAAAAGAAATGTCTTCTTCGTCATTGCAACCTGAAGCTATAATTAGTTACCAACCGAACTGTAGAGTATATTGACAAGTAAAATGGCACAGAGAGAAAAAATTAGAAGAATCCGTCGGGCGTATGTAACTTTCAAGAAACCGGGTAGAAAAATTTCTGAATAATTATTATTTTTGGAAGATGAGTTATTAATACTCTCAGATAAAAGGTTTAATGATGAAATATTAATTATATTGGGAACGAATACGTCGTTAACTGCTTTGGGGAACACCGAATCTTGGCTAATGGATGGAACATTTTATATTCTTCTATCGATTATACGGTAATTGTTTAGCATATCAAAATAGGTGATAAGATTGTTCCTGTTGTGTTTTGCCTCATAAGTTCGAAATCAAAAAATTCATATTCAGAATTTTTCTATGAATTGCATTATTTAGCAGCCGAGAGAAAAATTCCATTAAAACCGAAAATTATTTTTTCTGATTTTGGAAAATCAATTTCATCTGCTTCTAGATCATATTTCCCTTCTGCTACGTTTAAAGAAAATAGATTCATTTCATTTTGAGCAAATAATATGGAGAAGCAAAAACAAGGTCTCTCCAGAGAGTATGGCATAACGAAAATATAAACTTACAAATCAGACTGCTGAAAAGTTTATCATTTGTACCATACGCCGAAATTCCAAAGTGTTGCTCGTAGTTAAACACCACCTTTAAAAATACACCGTTAAAGAAATTGGGTTTTTGCTTTTAAAAATACTACATATCTGCTGAAGCAAAGCAGAATAAGCCAAAATATGATTCAGTTTTTTGGTCCGTTGTCGATTTAAAAGAAAATTATCCACGAACTCAAAATTCAAAAATTCATTTAAAGCTTGCAATCGTTGATTGAAAGTAATAGTTGAAAAAAAAACATACCGGCCTCTATTCTATAATTAAAGAAATGAGGAAAGAGATGATTTTGATTAAAACAACTCTTGAGAAAGTAAGCTCTGGAGAAATTATACCGCATGAGAAATCATAATATTCAAAAATATAAAAAACTTAAAACATTGATAAAGAAACGAGAAGGAATGGTGTTAAAGGAATACTTAAAATCAATTGCATACTATATTACTTCATGTTAATTATTAATTTTGTTTTTATTCATTACATTGTTTAAAATTTACACATGATCCTAATTTAAAAGATTCACTTAATTTTTAGAATTGTGAAAAACTATAAATTCACAATTTTATAAATTAACGTGTATGCCGATTCATAATTTTACCAAGCAACTGATATCGTTAAAATTAGAACCTCGTGATTGAGAATTTTGTGTTTGAAGATTTTATGTTTTGGGTTTTTGGTTTTTAGCATTTTATTTTTGGAAAATCTATGTTTAAATATTAAAGACCCAACCCGGTACACAGCGCATACAACAAATTAATTAGAGCAACCGTGTTAAGTGGGTCAAAAGGTTAATAAAACGTTTTAACTGAAACACTTATACAATCAATAGATTAAACTTTGCGAAAGCTATACATTTTAAAATATTGAATATTATTATAGCCGAAAAGAAAGTACGAGCTATGTGTAAGGCCAAACACAGAAAAATTAACTGTTAGTAAAATTTTCAGCACAATTGAAGAAACCGATCGAGATAACAATGGAAATCACTTAGAATTGGATAAAGCCTTTGGAGAGGAATGAGAGTAAATTGCTGAAATGGGATTTCAAGGATTTGTTAATTCCATGCCGAGCAGAATTTTTGAAGTTAATTATAAAAATAAGGATTATAGTCATTATAAATTGCATGATTAATCCTTTTATTTTATTTTAAAATTAATTCCAGTGTAAAATCTATTTTTTTATTATAAACTAACAATTAAAATCATTATTTTTTACAATTAAATCATTATTAATACGTATTGGTGCACACTGTAGGTGGTCGGCCCAACGAATGATTTTGCATGTTAATTTTTGGTCAACGGCGAGAATCGAACTCGAGACCCGCGGTGTGATGAGAAACTCTCTTAAGCATTATAGCGGATCCCAAATATCAAGTGTGAACTATAAGATTTATAGTGTTACATCGCAACAATAAATAAAAATAGATCATATCAATAGTTGTTTGTTTTATTATGTAATATTTATTTCAACAGTCATAATTCGAAGATCCACAAATTTTTTAACTTCGGAAACAGTTTAGTCACAACAAAATTACATAGCAAATTTTATGCTCATTAAAATCGTATTTTTTCTTAATTTTGAATTCTTCTAATTCAATTTTTGTTTTGTTTCGTATTGAAAATATTTTTTAATTTATTTTTCTTGTGTGAGTGGGTTAACTATTGTTCGAATACGTAATATTGGGATATTAGTGATTTTGTGATATTATTTTTAAGTTAGTATTAGTAGGAAACTCGCTGTATGAACTGGCTCACGTCCTGTGTAAAAATATAAATTTAAAAAAAATATTTGGGGAGAAATAAATGGAAATCTCGAAGTTACGGCCAGAAGTTTATCCGAACTTAATATATGAAAATTAATAAAGAACCGCCAAGTAGCAGCTGGACGGAGCAACGTATAGTATTGATGTAAATCAATCGTAAACTTAGAGTGTAAGCATGAAACTACCGATCAATCTTTTTTGAAATATATTTTGCTTTATTGTTGTATCAACTATATTCTCGATTCATATTCATATTAAGAATTATGGTATCAAAATCTAGAAGATTACACTTATAAAACAAGTTCTTTATTATAGAGTATTACTCGAATTTGGTTCAATGATAATGTTGTTTCTCAAACGAGCATCCATTTCAATAAGCTAAAGATATTAATCTATTAGGTACTTAACAAGGAAAAAGTCAAAATGGAAAAGCCTTGCATCATATTCATATTACTCATTCTAGTTACAAGGCTAAACAACCCAATGAGGAGTTTTATAAACAAACTCATACGGCATTACTAATTAAAAATAGTTTTGATTCAAAATGCTAAACACAACCATAAACTATGGTATATGTAAACTTATGTCATAGCTCTTATACATTTCTAATAACAAATTACACATTTGGAATAATCCATCCAAATCAATTATTTAACAATAATTGATAAAGTTTTTGATCTTCAAATAAACAAAATAATCATTAAAATGTATTTTTAACAGTTTTACCTGGGGGTGGTGTTTGTTTTGACTTTCAAGGGATTTTTCATTTTATTTCAAGGGTGTATTACCTATATAATACATTGTTCATATGTACATATGTATAACAACATAATGGACAATTTGAATACGTAATAAATGGATAATTACATTGTTTTATGAATAATTTATATTTTCTTAAAGATAACCTTGAATTATAGTGACCAAAATAAATTATATTCTCGATTCGTACGTCTGAGCCAATTAAATTGTAACTACATGCGAAACTAGGAAATTAGGATGGATTTGCAAACTGATTATTTTAAATATGTGTAATCAAATAATTAAACATTGTGTCGAATACACAATATAATAAATTCATAAATCCTGAGTGCAATAAAAATGTTGTTAATTTTATTACTTTCCACGTGCATTTAATTGATTTATATAAATCAAAATAATTTTCACACGTCCAACTGTAAATAATATATATGTGTGCAAGTAATAAAATAAAATTCCCATACCTTTCTGCCATTGCACCGCTCACAATTGTCGTTGACGTTGTTGAAAATGATAATTGAAATAGAAATGCAGCAAATATTGGACCCATCAATGGATCGCCAACTTTTGGATCTAATAGAAAATCGCCAATCGCAATGAAGGGATTGGACAGTGGGCCACGACCAAACGACACGCCATAGCCAAAGAGCCAATATGTAAAACCACCAAGCACAATATCAATTATATTTTTCATCATGATATTCACTTCGTTTTTAACTGAAACACAACCAGATTCCAGCATTCCAAATCCTAATGGTCATAGGTTTTGTAATAAAATGTTTAGTACAATTTTTAAAATAACCCGTAATATTTTTATATTTCACCTGTTTGCATCGTAAATATGATAAATGAAGAGGTTAATACCCAATTGGTGTCTTCAACACTTAAATCATAAATTCCTGGGATAACATAACTGCTATTCCGTGGGAATGTTGTGAAAATTGACGATTCCTTCGTTTGATTGTCGAATGTGGCCATTGTGTTAAACAATTTTTTTTCAAATATAACAAAACAGAAATGGGCCAAAAATTTATAAAATATTCGCGATTCTCTTTCCTATTTGCAATTTTATTTTTCAACCGTTTCTAATGAGATTTAAAATTAAACTAACATCACTTTTGATTATGTACTCGTTGTCGTACACAAACAAATTATAAATTAAACATAAAACCAAAATCAAATTGTTGATTATGGTTGACTATTTGTCTGTAATTATAGTAATATAATATAATTTTAGTACTTTTATTACATTGAGGTAAAATTTGAGTTCAACAGATTTATGATGAAGAAAAATCTACTATTATGGAAGTATTTTGTATCATAGCATTTCTTATTTGCGTGACGAGTTGTATTTCAATTGTGATCTCATTAGAGTTAAACACAGAAAAATATTTACACACGATTATCTATATAAAGTGATCGTTTCATGCTACAAATAGTTCATCATATTCAGTCATCAATTATAAAGCTATACAAAAAATCAACTCCTAAATAAAATTCTGATGTCCTTACTATTGAAATCACATCTAACTTTTATACTAACAATCATTTTCAGTAAGTGAAATGTAAAATAATCATATCGGTGCATGTTCCTACTGAATAAAAAATCCATTCGGACATAATTTAAATATTGAATGAAATCGCGGTTACAAAATAAAACTCGAGAAGACACTCGATACTCTCCACCTCAAGTAACATGTTTTAGATTTTGTAGCAAAACAGTTTTGTGTATATCATTTCCCCGTCACTCAGGCTTGATTGGTCCATTGTGACATCCTCTCCCAAACGTACAGTCCCGAAATCTATTTGCTCTGCGAATGAATCCCAAAATATCCCGTATCCTCAATGTCACCGCAGTTTATTTTTTTTTTAAATAGGAAGGGATCTTGATCAAAAGCAGGTGAGTCCAGTGGAAGAGTATGAAGGACAGGAGCACAAGAAGTGTTCAACAGTATCTTCTTCTCATCCATCACATTGTTCAGTATCTTCTTCTCATCCGTCAGTTTGCGTTGTTCCGAATTTTTATTCAAGTGGAATTTCGTTACAAATCGGGAGTTCAGTGTTAGTCGTCACACTGAGTGGACGTGTATTTTTTCCGCTCGGTGTTTAATTAAATAAAAGAAATTCGTTTGTGTGTGTGTGTTTGTGGCTTAAACTCTGGAATCTCAGATGAGTATCGTTATTATATTATATTATATTTTTTTTTTTTTTTTTTTTTTTTTTTTTCGGTTTTTACAGGCCATTATTGGCCCGTACCGTGTCAACAATCTGACTCCAACGGTTTCGATCACGAGCCAGATCTTCATACTGTTGCAAGCAGTTGGAAGATGCCAGATCGCTTTCTACGCCGTGGAGCCATCGTCGCCGACAGCGACCTCTTCGCCTACCGAAAGGCGGTTCTCCCTTTAAAGATCGCTGTATCATTCGTTTCGGATCAGCACGCAGAACGTGACCGAGCCAGCGTATTCGCTGTCCTTTGATTTCATGCACGATATCAGGAATTTGCATTAAATTCCTGATCTCGTGATTGAAAAGAACTCGGTAAGTGCCATCGACGTCGCGTTTTGGACCATATATCACACGCATGATTCTTCTCTCGAATGTTAGAAGCCATTTTTCGTACTCATCCGTCAAGGTCCAACTCTCACATCCATACATGACAACGGGTCTGATCAACACTCTGTACAGTTTCAGCTTATCCGTATTTGCAAGATATTTTGATTTCAGCAGTGGACATAGAGGATACAAAGCCCGATTGCCAGCGGCAAGGCGGACCTTGATATCCTCGCCCACACTATTATCGTGAGTGATGAGAGATCCAAGATACTTGAATCTCATCACTCCTTCAAACGTGTGGTTTCCACTACTGAAATCAATTGCGTCTTGGTCTCTAAAACCCGAGATTAGATATTTGGTTTTTGACTCGTTGATTTTGAGACCAACGGAAGCTGAAAACTGTTCCAGTGGATCAAGTATCTCTTTCACTCCGTTGCCATTTAATCCAACCACACAGATATCATCTGCATAAGCAAGAAGTTGATTGGATTGTCGGAATAAGATATTGTCCTGAGGTGTTGCACTTTTACGAAGGATGTATTCTAACATGAGATTAAAAAGTATCGGGGACAGCGCATCTCCTTGTCGAACACCGGAATTGATTGCAAAAGTTCTCGATAGCCTGTTCTCAACTTTAACACAGCATTGTGACTGCGTTACTGTCATTTTACACAGATGTACATATTTTTTTGGTATTCCTAAATATTCAAGCGCATACCATAGCCTCTCTCGATTGATCGAGTCATAGGCTTGCTTGAAATCTAGGAACACCTGGTGTACATCGCGAGATGTTTCGTAGTACTTGGAAAGAATCATCCGTAGCGAAAAAACTTGATCAGTGACTGACCGATTTGGACGGAATCCTCCTTGGTAGTCACCGACAATTTCCTCCGCCAAAGGAGTAATTCTTCCCAAGATAATGTATGACAGTAACTTGTATGCTGTGCAAAGGAGAGCTATACCGCGATAGTTCTCGCATTTCATGCGATCACCCTTTTTGAATATTGGGCATAACGCGGCCACTTTCCATTCATCAGGCATAACTTCATTTCGCCATACCAATCGAACAAGGTCGAAAAGACAGTTCCACAAAGTTAGCCCTCCGAATATCAAGAGCTCTGAATTAATGCAATCAACCCCTGGTGAACGATTTTTCTTTAATCTCTGCATGGCCATTGTGAATTCCTCATAGGATGGATCCTCAATGAACATCTCCGCGGTCTGTATTTGAGAGTATTCAAATACAGCTTGTGATACATGTGGAACATTAAGTAGATCAGAAAAATGTTCACGCCATGTATCGAGTACCGCATCGACGTTAACACAGAGGTTTCCATCCTGGTCCCGAATGGCAGTTGACCGAGATCTTAAGGTATGGTGCAATTCGGTGATTCCTTTAAAGAAACCACGCGAGTTGTGCTCATTGCTGAGTTGTTGTACTCTTAAGACCTTGGCCTTCCACCATTCGCGCTTCTTCTGTCTACAAATGCGTTTAGCTGTCCTCCTAGCAAGAACTGCCTTGGTTTTCCTTGCAATTGTAAACCGAGTCTGCGCTTCATTGTGGGCTATATTGCGTTGCTCAACAGCAAGACGACACTCCTCATCAAACCAATCATTTTTGGGCGTAGTTTTCACTATACCGAGAGTGTGCTGGGCAGCATCGACAACCGAGGTTTTCAATACTTCCCAGACACTGTTCACATCATCAGATTGGTAGTTGGATCGTAAAATGCTATTGCTGACAAGATCTTGATATTTTCGTTGCGTTTCTTCATTTATCAGACCTTCACAGGAGAATCGCGTTTTATATTCTCCTGTCCTCCTTGACTTGTACGAAAATTTCCATCGTAGCTTTGCAGCAACCATAAAATGGTCACTGCCTACGAATTTTGTTGACGACCGATACGATCTCACGTCTTGAACAACCCGAGCCCGGTCTTTTGAAATCAACACATGGTCAATTTGGCTTCGGGATGTTTTACGTGGATGTGTCCAGGTTTCCAAATGGATGTTTTTGTGGGGAAAGAATGTACTTGCCACTTGAAGATCATGTGCGATCGCAAAGTACATCATTCTTTCCCCATTTTCGGTCGCAGTTTCGTGTCGGGAGTACGGACCTATGTTGTTACATAAGTCGGTCTGATTTCTGCCAGCTCTAGCATTAAAGTCACCAATCACCAATCTGATATCGTGCTCAGGTATAGAGCCCATCAGATTATCCAAATTATTGTAAAATGAGTCTTTATCTTGGGGTTGGCTTACATCAGTGGGCGCATGTACACATACAATTGACAGGTTGGCTAATCTCATGTGCAAGCGAAGCTTACACATTCGATTATCGACTGCTTGGAAGTCCAACACAGCCTTTTTTACCTGCGGCCCAATGAGAAAGCCAACTCCAAGATTTCCGAGGTCATCTCCACTGTGTAGCAACGTATAGCCTTGGGACACATGGACTCCACTTTTAGGCCATCGAGTTTCTTGGAGCGCTACGAGTTCCAGCCGATACTCCTTCATACATGTGATAAGGCCGTCCAACGCGCCAGGTTTTCTTAGTGACTGCACGTTCCACGTGCTGATCCTCAATCTCGTATCCGGGTACTTAAGCGGGGGGTCATTGTTATTTAGGCGGTATCCGATTTTTTTGTTTTTGTTGACATTTTTAACTGTTATTATATTATATTATATTATATTATATTATATTATATTATATTTAATATTAAATTATATTATATATTGCATTATATAATTAGGTTTTTGTGTTTATATATTAAAGCGGATGTGCATATATCGTATTTGTGTGTGTGTCAGTTTGCATCGTGTATACATTACCCAGTAATGGTATTGGTATAGACATCATTTTCAATATCACACACACACACACACAATGTTTATTAAAATTTCCATCTTCCTACGTAAAACAAAAAAAAAAAAAAAAAAAAAAAAAACACACACACACACACACACACACACACACACACACACACACACAAACACACACACACACACACAGACGGTTGGCAAGCCCTGTCCTAAAATGGAGCTAGTTAATATTTGCTCTAAATTAAAAAAAATAAAGTAAAATAGAAGATACACATTATAATGGGTAAAAGTTGTTGTGAACATGTGATAACTAGTGAAATAGTGAAACAGTGATAAATGAAAAAGACTTGAAGAAGAAATATGATCTTATTCAAAAATTAAAAACATTTGTCAAATGTGAATAATATCTACGTGTACACAATTTAATTTCTTGTTGTGTTGTGTAATGTTTTTTTTTTTTATTTTGTTTGGTGCAATAACTTCATTATGTGTATTTTACTTAACACGTAATAAAGTCAGGGCAGTATAACTTAAAGTAAAAGAAAACCAAGCGCGGCGGACCCACATTGGGCGGCTCCTTGGTCAGCGTCTGTTTTGTGGACCAAAACATGCAGAAGCGTCTGCTCACCTGGAGGTGCGGCTTCAAACAGCGTCCGTTCCTCATGTTAAAGGCGGCTGAATCTTCTTCTACCTGGCAGTAGGTATAAAATGCTAGGGGAAGGATACCCCGATCAAAAAACCAAGATGGAAGAAAAAGGAAAGAAAACTTTTACGGTGCAGGGAGTCGGAAACCCAGTACCGGCGGAATTGTTGAGTGAGCAAGCGGGCTCAACACCGTCGAGATCAAACAACCGCAATTCACCAGTGAAGGTGCCATTGACTCCCACGTTAGTCGCAGTCATGGCCGAGGCAAGCGTAGCTGCAAGGAGGAATAGCACGCTTACTGACAATGGGAAAGCCACCGTAGGCGTCAGTGCAAGTGGGGGAGTAATGTTAAGTCCGTTTGAAAGGAGCAATATTATGCAGAGGTCGCCAATTAAAGGAATGCCTGACAGCAGCAAAAGAGCGAGGTCGTCACCACCAAACTTTAATGGAGCAAACGAGCACCAAAGTGAAATTCAAGTGCACAAACGGCAGTGTGACAACGATAGGAGAAATAACTATACGGGAGGGCCATCTTCAGTACCAAGTACTCTAACAAATTTTCAAAAGCTAGGGGCGCAAATAAGGAGCCTAGCTGAAATGTTAGAAGATGGCAAACGGCGTTCTATACACCAGCCAATGAGGGATGCAATCGAAAGCATCAAAAATTTCTACAAACTTGTAGAAATGGAAGCGCATGTTGGAGCCACTTCGGTGGAACGGAAAACTAGTTTCTCCCAAACATCTCCCTTGCAAAAACAATTGCAAGTACTCAAGAAAAAGGAGATAAGTCGTTGTGAGGCTGCCGAGACAGCATTCCATATTCCGAGATATAATCCTGCGTCTCGGGTAAGAAAAGCATTACCAGCGGAGGTTGGGAGACTTAAGGTACCAACGCCGGAAAAAGCTAAACCGACGGAGACAAATGATGTTCAGGCGAACCCTCACGATAGTGAAACTAAGAAAGCTCCCCAGACATCAAACGTTGAGGGTTGGCAAACAGTCCGGAGGAAAAGGGGGAAAATGAAAAAAATGGTCCGATCGCTGGAAGTACATGCGACTAAACGGCGATGGAAAACACCGCGTCCAGATGCTATTATCATCTCAAAAACTGGTGTTGATTCGTACGCTGACATCCTTAAAAAGATGAAAGCTAACTCGGAGCTGAATGAACTTGGGGAACAAGTTAATAAAATCAGAAAAACCGCAAAAGGAGAACTGCTACTCGAGTTAAAAAGAGGTAATTGTGAAGGGCACGACCAGCTTCGGCAACACGCTGAAAAAGTACTTGCTAACTTAGCGAACGTCAGATCTGTCAGCCAAGAAATCTTGATTGAATGTCGTGATATTGACGAAGTGACCACACAGGAAGAGATTTGTACTGCAATTCAGGACCAATTCACAACAATTGGCCCTGTGAATAGCAGTGCA
Source organism: Tipula lateralis (assembly GCA_963932295.1). Lineage (NCBI taxonomy): Eukaryota > Metazoa > Arthropoda > Insecta > Diptera > Tipulidae > Tipula > Tipula lateralis. The sequence goes on from OZ010738.1 coordinate 121,044,233, forward strand.
ATCAAATACCTAAGGCCAACGCGATACGGTACCTAAACAGCACTCATCAGTCTTCCCGCTCGTTCGGCCCAAATACTCATTAAAGCCGGACGAATCCGAATTGGCTGGGTGAGATGCAGGCTTCGGGAACGAATTACGTTAACGCGTTGCTTTAGATGTCTTGAATATGGACACGTAGCAAGAGCCTGCAAAGGTGAGGTTGACCGAACCGGAGTGTGCTTCAAATGTGGAGAAAAAGGTCATGTAGCCAAAGCGTGCGAAAAACCACCAAAGTGTGTCCTATGCAAACCAGACTGCGCAGGTGGCAACAAGCATCCTTCGGGGAATATGAAGTGCCCGGCGTACAAAAAAGCGCTGGAGGTTGTTACTATTCGCAATGATTAAGTGTATACAAATAAACTTAAATCACTGTGAAGCGGCTCAAGATCTTTTGACGCAAACAGCGAGAGAACAAAAGGCGGATGTGGTACTTATAAGTGAGCAGTACAAGACTCCTACTGGGAATGGAAACTGGGTGGAAGACAAGGCAAGCAAAGCAGCCATCTGGACTTGTGGAACATTGCCGTTTGAACTCAAATCTAACAGACAGCATGAAGGGTTTGTTCATGCCAAAATTAGGGGAATTCATTTTTACAGCTGCTACATTCCACCAAGTGCACAACTGCAAGAGCTTGAGGAAGTGCTCGATCATTTAACGAGAGATGCGATGGGAAAAACGCCCATTATCATAGGCGGTGATTTCAACGCGTGGGCAGTAGAGTGGGCCAGTAAAAGAACCACTCCAAAAGGAATGGCAGTACTAGAGGCACTCGCAAGGTTGGATCTAGTGCTTCTTAATCATGGAAATGTGGACACATTCTCCAAAGGAGGATGTGGCTCAAAAGTGGACATCACCTTTGCGAGCAGGGCCCTTTCCAGAGTAATGCAATGGAAAGTGGCTGATGTCTATACTCACAGCGACCATCGAGCCTTAATCTATGAAACCCGAATGCCGACTAGATTTCACCTAAGTCAAGCGGCGCGGAAAGCACAGGAAAAAGGCTGGAAAGTGAAAGAATTGGACATGGAAATGCTAGACTTCATTGTAAATAATATCGAAGCTCCAAAAACAGATGCAGTGGATGGGGCAAAGCAGCTTGGGAAATATCTTACAAAGGTCTGTGATGCAACAATGCCACGCAAAGGGAAAGGGAATGGACGACCTCCGATATTCTGGTGGAATGAAGCTATTGCTAACCTGCGGAAAGACTGTTTAAAACTCCGCCGGAAATGTACTCGTCGAAGGAATCACACGAATTATGAACAGATTCACAGTGAATTCAAGGGAAAGCGTAAAGAACTTCGAAAAGCAATCGCACATAGCAAGAGCCAATCGTTCAATCTACTCAGAGATGAAGTACAGAACAACCCATGGGGCAGTGCATATAGGATTGTGTTAACCAGAGTCAAGGGAATACATGCAGTAGCACCAGTATGCCCGGAAATTATGGCCAGGCTAGTGTCTGGTCTCTTTCCTCAACATGAACTCTCTTTGTCTACTCGCGTGATGCAAGTTGACGACCAAAGTATTCCTGCGGTCACTGTTGATGAGGTCATACAAGCAGCATCGAGAATAACTACAAATAGCTCGCCTGGGCTAGATGGTATTCCAAACATTGTGATAAAGACTGCAATCAACAAAAACCCGGCAATATTCAGGGATATTTATGATGCATGTCTGAAGCAAGGTATATTTCCTGAGCAATGGAAACGGCAACGACTGGTACTAATCCCAAAAGGTGACAAACCACCGGAGGAGCCATCATCCTACCGGCCACTATGCATGCTGGACACAGCAGGAAAAGTATTTGAAAGGATAATTTGCAACCGACTTGAGCAATTCTCTGAAGGTGACAGTGGTCTCTCTCAACGTCAGTTTGGCTTTAGAAAACAGCGGTCTACCATAGATGCAATTAGCTTAGTATGTGACTTAGCGCAGAAGGCGTTAGCGGGTGAAAGGTGGCTTGGCGGTAAGAAACAGTATTGTGCTGTTATCACTCTAGACGTCAAAAACGCATTCAACTCTGCTAATTGGAGTAAAATTATGCGTGCCTTAAACGAGATGCATGTTCCTGAGTACCTTATCCGGATAATAGCCAACTACTTTGAAGGAAGAATTCTGATATATGACACCGAGGCAGGACCCAAGACGTACAATATCACAGGAGGCGTACCTCAAGGATCAGTGCTAGGACCTCTCTTGTGGAACGTCATGTATAATGATATTCTCAAAGAGCGAACGCAGCATGACACCACGATTGTCGGATATGCAGATGACATTGCCATAGTTGTAGTAGCCAAAAATAAATTAGACGTTGTTCATAACTGTAACCAAGTGATTGCAAGTGTTAGTTTATGGCTCAATAATGCAGGGTTGCAATTAGCTGAACAAAAAACGGAGGTTGTATTGATGAGTAGTCGGAAAGTGGTAGAAACCATTGAGATTAAAGTTGGAAATCAAACGATACGATCGAGTCCATACCTGAAATACCTTGGGGTCATCTTGGATCACAGGCTGAATTTTAGGGAGCACTTGATGTATGCTGGTGACAAAGCCAAGCGAGTTGGAGCCGCCCTTGCAAGATTGATGCCAAACATTGGTGGACCGAAGCAGCCGATAAGGAAACTGTTGGCCAGTGTAAACACATCTATTTTAATGTACGCTGCGCCAATCTGGGCACGAGCTACCAGAACGCCATCTTACGTCAGAGAAATAACCACAGTCTTCAGATTGACATCATTACGAATCTGTTGTGCATTTCGTGCGGTGTCTGATGAGGCTGTTTGTGTTATAGCGAGCAGGATGCCAATTGATATAGCTGTAAGAGAGGCTCAAACACTCAGAGCAATAAGACTTGGGGAAACCCAGTACACACGCGAGGACGTACAAGCTTCTAGCATCAGAGAATGGCAAGATAGATGGAGAACGTCCATGAAGGGACGTTGGACTTTTGCGATGATCCCTGATATATTGGACTGGACAACCAGAAAACACGGCGATGTTAATTACCATCTAACGCAGCTGCTATCGGGGCATGGTTGTTTTCGGGAATACCTGTACAAGTACAAACATGTGAACGACCCAAATTGCCTCTACTGTGAGGGTAAAACAGAATCTGCAGAACATGTTCTGTTGGAATGTGTACGATTTGAAGAAGAACGTCACTTGATCGAACAGTATACACGTGAGCCAATAACGCCACATGGCCTCGTACAATACATGCTTGGCTCTGAAGAAAACTGGAATAAGGCGAGCCTGATCATTACCAGCATAATGCAGAAAGTCAGACAAGACGAACGAAGAACTGCCATGTCAGCAGCAACGTGACACCACAGAAATACCCAATGGATCAATCGTGACTTGTCTATGAGTGAGCTTTTAGCTCTACCCTGCCCTGCGAAGGAATGCCTTGATTGGTGGTACCGCAGGGATAAAACAGGATGGTAAAAGGGAGATGGTTTTACCCGGTAAAAATCCGGTGTCGTTTGGAAACACGGGTTTCCAAATGTTTTTATTAAAATTTCCATCTTCCGACGTAAAACAAAAAAAAAAAAACACACACACACACACACACACACACACACACACAGACAGACACACACACACAATTTTCCGTTGCAAACGATTCAATGAGACACGTGTATTTTTGTTTTGTTTCGTTGGACGAGCCAATCCCATAATTCGATCTTAATATAGATTTAACTAACTAAACGTTATATATTTCCCTTTCCTCTGGATGATTTTTTATCTTTCGTTTTATGTATCATAACGTATATATCAAGGCATAGGAAGGGATTTTTGGAGATTTTTGAATTGTAACACGTTCACTGCATGTGTATTTGTGAATTTTTATAATTTATATACATCAGTTGTGGAAAACACAAATACTCATTCTATAGTCTAAATTTTGATGTCCTTGAATACGATTGCATATAAATTTTTGTTAAATTTTATATAGCACGTCATTTTGTTTTTGGTTTCTTCTCTATTCAAATTTTTCTATTATGTATTAACATGCACACCTGCAAAGGCTGCAACGGTTGCAATATCCAAATAAAATCCTAAATATTTGACTATGTATTTCCCTTTTGTTTTATATATTTTGCTTATACATATATAGATTGTTGTATTTCTCATCAAGAAACCAAACATCAGGCAATAGAACATATTCAGTTGTTTATTGTCGCTTTCCTTAATAATTTTATAACCACATTCTAATTTTACAATCTTTAAACCATAAATCATAAAAACCTTTTTCTTATCTGAAACTAAACATATGTCTTTAAATAATAAAGTCACACATCGTAAAAATTACAATCCCAAAATCAAATTAAACAATTTAAGATAAATAATAATTTCGGAAATTAAACATATGTCTTTTAATAATCAAATAGCATATAGCAAAATATCAATCCCAAAAGTTAAATTAAACAATTTAAGATAAATAATATTTTGAAATTGATAAATAATATTTTAACATGTGCTTTAATCATAAAATCCTTTAATTTGAAATTAAACACAGAAGCTGAAGCAGTGGTAATGGAGTTGTAATCCACACAGTTGTAATATAATTGTAATCCAGAGATAAAGATTAGCAGTAGTATAATCATCAAATCACACAATAAATCAAACACTAAAATTAAAACAAACAAGTGTTCGTTCTTAAAAGAAGAAACAACTTATTGGTAAGAATTAATTAATATAAACTATATAAAGTACGAAAACTCAGGGAAGTAATGTAAAACGTTCCCTTAACTACCTAAATCAGAGGGAGAGTTACTAGTATCATAACCCACAACAAAAATAATACTTACTAACAAAAGCTATTTAATAGCTAATCTAAAACCCCAATCTCTTTTAAAACATTCAAACCAATTTATAAAACATTATAAACAAAAATCTTCTATATAAAACAATCCAACATTCAATAACAAACAAATGTCATCCAAAAAACTTTTCATATTATAAACAAAATTTGAAGTGGGTTCCGACTAGGTACAGCAGGTACGGTCGGGATTCGGTAATTAATTGAATATATATTTATTGGTGGTGGATGGATTTTGGCACGAATGGTTCAGTTGTGGGAGTTTAAATTGTGGGTGTGTTCGGGACATTTTCAGTAGCGGGACGTTGACCTGTATAGCGGGACATTGATCTGGATTGTAGGTGTGGACTTGTTTCGGTTGTTATTTGATGGGCTGAGATTTGTCCGGGTATTTCATGTCCTGGTGAATCTTCTGGTTCCCAGTGGATTTTATTCGTGTTTGAAGTTTCATATGTAAGCGCGGGTTCTCAGCCGTTGCCGTGGTTGGATTGATTATTGATTTTAAGCTTCCTTTCAGCTGTAGAGGTGCTGAGAGGTGTGGAGCGAATTGCTGGCGTGTAGTTCCAGGTATCGATAGAGGTTGGTTCCTCCAACATGTTCTTGTTCGGTTTCGGCTCGGTTCGAAGTCTGGTTGCGTCCTCCGAAACCAGCCGCGGTATCGGGGATTCCTAATGAACTGCAGGATTGATTGTTTAGTGATTCTAAGTCACGATTGTGGAGTTTTTGCAGTCTCATTGAGTGCGTTTCCGGTGATGGAGAATGTAGGTTTGTGTCTTGTATCGGGTTTGAGTTGCCTTGTTTTGGACAGTTTTAAAGGATGCGTATGCCTACGTTCAGGATGTCACTTTGCTGTAGGTGTGGCGGATCTGCTTCGATTTTTACTGTTTATGGGTTCAGTAGCCGCTTATTCAAATTTGCTATATTTTTAAAAAGAGGAATAATTGGTGTTTACTTCGGGGGCTTCCTTCATATCATTTGATAGGAAGTCGGATTTGAGTGCGTAATAGAATTAGTTGAGGTAACGTGTGTATGGCACAAGGGTGCGTGTGTGTGACATATAGGTAATAAGGAAAGTGTACACATCCTCAGGGATTTTGTAGGACAGGAGTGTTTAGATTTAGTACAGAACACGAGTCTGTATCTTCCATTATCTGAGGTACATTTTGAGGTTGTGGTTAAGGGTGGTTTAGTCTGGAAGTTTGTGACGGGTCGGGCGGAGATTTCATTTTAGTGGTGGGGAGTTGCAACTATTAGAATGTTTGATTGTCGGCTTGTAGCAGTTGGGATTGTAGCAGTTTTGCAGTGGTGGTTTTTTAATTGTTTTTGGTGTTTTGGCTGGATTTTTGGAGGATGTTGCACGATTCTGGAGTGGGCTGGGGTTGTGCAGGAGTGTCTTGGAGGAAGCGGTTTTTGTAGATACAGTAGAGTCTCGATTATGCGAATACTGTTTATCCGAACTCCGCTTTATCTGAATCTATGTTTATGTTTTCATTTTAGAAACTGAATCCTTGAAGCAACAAAGAATTACCAATTTTTTTAAGTAAACTAATGTAAAAAGTTTGAGAATTTGAGAGTGCAATTGATGTGACTTTTGGCAATTTCATATTAATTTTAATTATGTATTACATATTTATTTTTTTTAATTATTTTGTTATTTACACATTACACATATATATGTTTAGTGAAATATGAATGAATAAAACATTGAAATTACTCAAAATAATAATTTAATTTCAAAATGTAATGTTTATTTTAACCACCATAAAATGCAAGAGCATTTTAGAGTGCATATAGAGCATTTCCGGATTATCCGAAAATCCGCTTATCCGAATTGTCTTCGGTCCCGACCACATCGGATATTCGAGACTCTACTGTATTTGTAGCTGCATGCTGGTGATTTTTCTTTGCCTCATGGTACTAATGTGACATCCCTGATCACAACCATTAATATAAAAATAATAATAATAAATTATGGAAAAGGATGAAAAAAAAAATGTTGCATAATTTTGGAATGTAAAACGTTTTCAGAGATTTATTTTGATTTTCTGACAAACATATTCTAATATTATGGTATCATCAGCGTAATGGTTGACGGGTACTTAATCTAGCATACCATATTAATTAAATCTATTGTTACAGATTCAGGAGCCGTAAGTTATTTAATTAAAGTTTTGTATTTTTGTTTGACTATGATTGGTGTGCGGACTGGAGTTTAAATAAATCACAAAATTAATAATAATTAAGTTACAGATTCCTAGTTAGTAAATTTATTTTTAGAATTTTGTGTAGATGATTTAATTTTAACACGTTATAGCTAAGTTGCAGGTTATAGCTAACTTACTCAATTATTTATTTATATAAATAATTTATCCTATACACGAATTGACAGTTTATTAGGTCGTCAAGTAACGACTGTCGTGGTGTCTGTAACCGGTCGCTCACCTAACATAACTTCCTATCCTTACATATCGTTTTATGTAAACGGCTGTAGGAATAGGCCCAGTATTATCAGAAAATCTTACCTAGCGCTTGGTCCTAGAGTCCTATCAATCAACTGGAATTTCGTTACAAATCCTAAAAATGTTAGAACTTAAAAACTTCGTTCAGTTAAAAAAACGTAGTGTATTTATTTTCGATGCAATGCGTATCAAAACATATATAGAATATATGGTAGTTCAAGAAAAGATACTTTTTACTGGTTCAGTGATCTTCATGAGCTATTTCGGGAAAAATCATTTACAGAATATGCACTTTTATTTATGTTAACAGGACTAAATAATACTATTAACCTTATATTAGATTTTGAACTGAAAAATATTTTGTTTATATGGTATCGTTCATCTATTTTAATGTTTTCGACATAATCTTTTAAAATCAAATTTTTTGATTGGATGGAATGAAGTATCACAAAGAATTTAATTTTTATGGCTGCTTTTACCGGTCATTGTTGGCCCGTACCGTGGCAGATCGCTCTCTACAGGCAGTCGACAAGCGAATCTTCCACATTCGATTATTGATTGCCTGGAAATCCAACACAGCCATTTTTACCTGTGGCCCAATAAGAAATCCAACTCCAAGATTCCCGAGGTCATCTTTACTGTGTAGCAACGTATAGCCTTGGGACATATGGTCTCCACTTTTAGGCCATCGAGTTTCTTGAAGCACTACGAATTCCAGGCGATACTCCTTCATACATATGTGATAAGACTGCAAGTTTTACCGATCTTCAATCTTGTTTCCGAGTACTTAAGCAGAGGTCATTGTTGTTTTGGTGGTATCCGATTTTGTTCGTTTGTTTACATTTTTAACATTTGTGGGTTTTTACGGATGCAGGTCGTCAACTCAGCGATCCAACCAGATTAAGTCGCCTCCTACAACAAGCTCTGGATATTGTGGTGGTATTCTATGGGTCTTATCTTTCGTTCGAAATATTAACGAAACATGGATGAACCCACCCACGGGGAGTATTTTAATAAAACTTTTAAATAGTGAAAATGGTATAATAAGATCCATGAACAAACTAATCGAAGCCCATTACACCTGATTTTTTTCAAAAAATGCAGGTAAAACAGACAACCCAGGTTTTATATGCTACTGATCATACATAATTATTCAATTCATGCTTAAACCGTACTTTACTACACCGTACCGTATATTACTACAAATTACTTTTTTAAATTAAAAATTTTTTTTGATAACTTAACCAGCCCTGTCGAAAATAACAGAGGAAATTTAAGAAAATCTTGGAGAATCAGTACTATGATATGTATGTAGATATGTAAAAGCTATGTATGTAGATATGTAAAACCAATTGTATAGCCGAATACTGCTTTCTCGGTATGCAAATGCAACAAACCATTATTGGAATTTTGTAATTACGGGACGAACTTAAAAATACTAATCAGAAATATATTTAAATGAGTAATTTAAATTCAGATTGCAAAGAAAACATCAGGACTAATAGAGTGATAGACGTTAAGAGTGATAGACTAATAGAGTGATAGACGTTATTCAAACGTAGCGACTAAAATCTCAGTAAAAGTATCTTATTATACTCAATCAACGGTGCAAGGCACGTATGGTAACCCTAACCAAATTCTAAGAAATATTGACCGTAGTTTTTTCTTCGCTCAAAATAATTAACTATACCCAAGTATAACACAATAAAACCAGAGCCATCTTTATTAGAGCCGTAATAATATGACGTATTTTTTGTTAAGCTTTTTTTAGAGGAGGTACATTTTACATTTTCCCATAAGAATCAATGTAAAAATCACATTTTTCGAAATAATTTTTATCAATAAAAAATTATATATTTGATTTCTGTTTTTACAGTGTTAAGTACATAAAATGTTGAAGTTTATCATATCTGAAAATCAGCTACCTAACTATCTTAATAATTTAATAAAACATAAATTAAAATTCAATATGAATTTACAATATTGAATGCACAGTAAAATATGTAATGTGTATTTTATGTTGATTTTAAATTTAAAGCAGATTTTAATAAGAGCAGTACATTTTTTTAACCGGACACGTTTACTTTTATTTTGCAGCAAAATGTCCGTAGCTGTAGTGAAGTATATTTAGACATAAGAAATTATGTTTTTACACATAAATAAAATTTAATAACTACAATAAACAATAATTTTAATTATATGATAAAAAAATGATTTTGCGCCTTTTGTGTTACCTACTAAAACCGAAACTAAAAAATAAAAAATAAATTTTTATGTCGATCTAAAAGAAAAAAAGGGTGTTCCATACGAACAGCACATTTTATTTTCATCTAACTGCATAATTTTCTTTTAATTTCGAATCAAAATAACCGTAATTTCTTATATAATTTCTAGAATATAAATACATTTATATTCTAGAAATTATAAAAATAAAACATAATTATTGTTAAAAATAATTTTAATTATAAAATAATACAATGATGGAATGTTTATTGGTCTACCCTATAAAAACCAAACCAGAAACATGACATGGCGGAAAAGCTTTACAAGAGACATCTGACATTCATAATAAAACTAATTTATTTGTTTCACATATCATAATAATTATTAATTATAATTATTATATTCAATATAGATAAAAGTAAATCTATTTAAATTTAATTTATTCAGGGTGAAATGTTAAGTTTTAGTACTTTTGGTTTAGTACTTACGATCGTTCAATAGATGTCAGCTGGGCGTTATTCTTTTTATCCAAAAAGTCGTTAGATTTAAAAAAAAATTCTAATGGATTTGGTTTTACCAATTCACGTTAACAAGTTAACGGTTAAATTTTACATGTTAATATATATACATACATATATACATACATACATACTCGTATATATTTTTATAAAAATCAAATTTTCCTCCAACTCGAAAAAAATACTAACCTTAAAATTCTTACATATATAAGTTTCTTTTCAAAACACACAATTTTATCATCAAATACTCGATTTCATACGGATTTTAGAATATGTTAAAGTATTTTATCCTGTAAAATGTAATAAGATTTATGATAAAATTTGATACAATATAATTCTACTGTACAATTCTAGTTTTAATTCTTATAGAATTATAGTGGGATTCTAATAGTTTGACCGTTTTTAGATAAACGTTTAAGTAAATGAGTATATATTTTAAATCTAAATTAAATTTATTTATTTATTTTACATTAGTTTTGATTAATTTCGAAATTTTGAATTTTGATAATCAAAAAGTTTTTTGTCAAAAACAAAGTAGCTTTTTAGTAGCAGTTTTAATATTTCCTAATAGAGATGACTCTGTTGTCATTGATCGTACTCGATCGATATTTCATATTGCACATGCGTATAAATAATATTTTTTTCATATGATACGAGTATGTATGTATTTGTGCGTATACATATTAAAAGTTCTAATGCGATATTTGAATTTAATGATTTATTTATTTATAATATATTCAATTGATTTTATTCAAAAATATTTAAATGATATATTATATACGTAGTTTTAATATGATTTCAACATTAAAATGTTTATTTTGTCATACTTTTCATTGAAATATTTCATTTTAAAAAAATGTTTACTTTCCATATATTTTGTATGGGAATTTACGTTTTTGTCTCTATTTTACTTCCTCTAATTTAAGCTTAATATTTAATATTTACGCTCTGTAAAAATTCAATACTATGTTTCGATATTAATTTTTACCGTAAGATTTTCTATACAATTTGAATTTGTAAATTTAAATTTATTATTACTTTGTTGATCTTTGATTTGGTTTTGTAAAATACAAAGTTTAATTTCTGCGGTTGTTATTCTGAAATTCACTTAGATTATTTTACTGGTATGCTATACGCTCATTATATTTATTCATTTATTTTTACCGCTAAACCAATGAATTTTGCAATGCATTAGACTAGTATAGTGATAGTGCACTCAAAAAAATTTTACAATTTAATTAATAAAAATGGAATTAAATTAATAATAAAGTTGTTAATATACATCCAATAATAAATGGTTATCAATTTAATGAACAGTTTTTAAAATAATCACTATTTCTGAGAGCGACAAATATGGAGAAAATCAAAATTGAAAATAAATTTAATAGTAAAACACTATCGATTTAACAGTCAAAGTACATAATTTAATAGCGCAAACTTCGTTTTTAATAATATGTGTGGTTCATGTAATAGTTTTTATTATATATTTAAATAAAATAATTATTAATTGAATGGACTGAAGGTAAAAAATGAAAGTAGAAGTTATCAAATTAACTGGAGATATTATGACGTTAATAGTGAGAATTATAAATTTTACTATTAATATTGTAAATTTAATAATAACATTATTGTTATAATAAATAATTTTTTGTTGTTATAATTACAATTTTAGTAATGTTAACAATCATCTTTAGTTAAAATTACAATTTGAATTATTGTATCTATAATTTCGCAATTAAATTTAAAATTTGTAGACTTTTACAAACTTATATGTAAAATAAAACACGTATTACATTTTTTTAAAATATATAGTTTATTTATTTATTTTTAAAATTCAAATTTTTTTAATAAAATTAATTATTTCAAAATTATATTTTTTTAATTTAAACATACTAGCTTTCAGTTACTGGATGTTAAAATCCAAATAAATCAAAATACTCAATAATGACATAATTTGATATATTCACCGATCTAATGTTGTCTAATACCACAGATTTGGTTAGGATCTCATATAGTTTCTCCATTTTTCCGAATCATCTTATGCATCATTTCCTCTTAATGTTGACAATGACGCACGTATATGTATTTCACAATGACAAAGGCCGTTTGTGATTCTGGTTTTGAATATTCTTTTATTTAATTTGCATTATTTATTAAAGCAATATATAGTGGAATAAGTCACATCTAGTTGATAATTATCTATCTGTAACAAGAAAAACAAGAACCCCTTCCAATAAATATATAATAAAAATCAATATATGTTATATTAAAAACAAACATACTATGTGTCAATGTATCTCTAAAAAGTCAATTATAGAACTACAAGCAGCTTCCTGATTAACATCATATATCATCATATATTTAATATATATAAAATATGTGATTATTCAATTTAAATACATCTAATAAACTTTATACTTACTAATGAAGCACCAAAGTATATCCAGTTTTCTAAATCGTCAGCAGTCGCTCCAATATGTTTTTGTTTCGTTCAAGCGATAGTTAGATGTTTATTAGGTTGGATGTATTGTAACGATTTCACATCAACAGCAGCATCTGATTATAATTACTCACCAAACAAATAACAAAATAAATTAGTTGAATTTTTATATAATTAAATGTCTTGATAAATGAACATCACTATACTGTCATTAGTCTAAATATTTAATATAAACTTATTTATAGTAAACTTACCTCTCAAAATATCTGAAATTATAAACTGTTGTATAATATTCGGAATTATCAAATTAGTTTGAGCTTCAACTAGTTCTATTGAAAATCGAGATAAGATAGATAAAGATAGATTGCATTAAGATAGATTGCATTTCACACTAATAAAAATGAACCGCACTTAAAAATGTCTCACTCGCAAATGAATATATATAATATTAAAAACTACACAGAAACAAATAATATTATTTAATTAATAAGAACAATTATCAATATAAATGTCAAATTATTACTAAAAAAATTAATATTGAAATGAAAATTCGTTATTATTTTAATAGTAATGACGATCAAACATTAATAATTTTTAATTAAATTAACAATTAGAATTACTGGAATAATAACCAACGATACTATTTTAACTACCAACAATTTTACACCAATATTTTTTCTCTTCGATTGATTACTTTGCAATATATTTAAAAAACTAATTATAAAATTAATAGTAAAATTTATTAAAAAAAACATTAACATTAGGTTTATTAATTGACTTTGATAAATTTCACTATGGAGATAATATGTTTGTTTGTTTGTTTGTTTGTTTGTTTTTTATCTCTACAATCTGTTTTGGGGCTCGAGGCACTTCCAACTCTTTCGCGGTTCGCTTATTTACGTCCTTACCTTACGCCGTTACAGCCAAATCGAGGACGTACGGCTATAGGTCCGATTTACGTAGAACCATCTGCACATTGCATAGCTCCATGCCAGCCTATAGTACTGACATGGAAGATGGGTTGGCCCATGAATGCTGCACTCCAACAGGGGGTCATAGATGTGTTCATTCACACCACCGATCGTAATCGTATGGTGAAAATTCCCTTTACCATCCCGCCCCTATCGGGATTCGAACCCGGACCTCCCGCTCCAACTGCCGCAGCTTTAACCACTGCGCCACCTGGGCGGTATGTAAATAATAATTAACTGTGATTTTAAAACTGTACATTGTTGAAGTAACAATAATTTTTTTATTTTAATAGTAAATTTAAAAATATTTGTTATTATTTTTACAACAAATACAAATTAAAAATTTGATAACTATTTAGTAATTTTAATAGCCAAAATTTATAATTTTACTCATATTTGTTATCAAAATAACAAACAAAAACAAAGTTGGTGACAAAACTGATCCTTGAGGGACTCCAGCATTTGGGGAGTGTGTCGTTGATGATCTCTCATTTAGCACAACGTTGATCTTTCGGTCTTTGAGAAAGCTTTTTATCCACTTGATGGTCATCGAATCTAAGCCGTATACCACAAGTTTACAAATGAGATTCTCATGCCAAACATTGTCAAAAGCCTTGGGTATATCCAAGACGATTGCAAAGACTTCTCCGTGTTGCTCAAGGGCGAGATTCCATTTGTTTGTAACATACGTCAAAAGATCGGTTGTGGAGCGGCTTTCGCGGAAGCCATATTGTTTATCTGAAATTATTTTATTAATCTCAAGATAATCCCCAGTTGGTTAATGCATTTCTCAAAAACTTTAGCCACGGCTGACAAAATTGATATTGGTTTGAAGGGTCAGTTTTATCACAACCACGTTTAAGAACCGGTTGCACCATCGCACTCTTTCAGGCGTTCGGGTATTTACCTTGCTTAAAAGAAAGGAAAAAAATTTTAGTTAATATTGGAGCCAAATCACTGGCAAACTCCTTCAATATTCGAACAGGAATTCCGTCAGGTCCGGTGACCTTATTTATGTCCATTGCCTTCAGGTTCCTGAAGACAATTTCCTCCGAGATGTTGATAGGATCCATTTTGGAACCACAATACGGAATTGACGGAGGCGTAACTCCATCTGAGACCACTAAGGTCGAGTTCGAAGTGAAGACGTTTGCCAGTAAGTCGGCCTGCAAATATGAATCGACCACCAAAGCACCTTCTGCACATTTCAATGCTGAAATAGATGATTTAGAAATATTGGCAACCGATGCGACCATCTGGTAAATGTTGCGATCGGAGATTTTCAACTCGGAAGCCTTAGCGGCTTTCTTGTTGTCAGCTCTTTTCGCTCCCTTAGCACAGATTGGTTTACAGATGTTACGTGTGGCCTTATATTCTTCAAACGAAATTTCGTAACGCTTATATTTCTTGTGAGCAGGTTTATTTTGTCTGGCTGCTTTGGCGGCTTCTTTTGAAAAGATTTTAAAATTAGGATTGGGATTGAAAAAAGGATGATGGGATATATTTAGTCATTCCATGTAGAACAGTTTCGGTGAAATTGGTAACGGCGTCGTCTATTTGATTGTTATAAAAACAATGGCTCTCCCACGGGAAATGTTGAAAAAACGACCATAACCCATTATTGTCAGCCTCGTTAAAAGACGCCTTGGCTGCTGTCTAAATTCTGGTGGTGTTGCGACAGATATTTTTACTGTTATCAGGTTGTGGTCAGAATTTTCAATTCCAGCCTCGACACGCGCTTCAATGGAATTGTTGTAAGACAAAGATCCAGAATCTAACTGCTTAAAAAATTTTGACATTCAAATGTGGAATCACTAACAATCTGCGTAAGGTCATGCGAAACAGCTAGCAACTCCGTCTGACGCCCAGCACAGTTCGTATTTTGGTGACTCAACCATTCTTATGGTGGGCATTAAAATCACCAACCATAATTAATTCGCAGTATAGGGATGTTGATTGCGAATGTCATCACATTTGTCTGACAAAACCTCGAAGAAATTCATGGTTTCTGAATCCGTTTGATTGGGGGATCTATATAAACTAATTAAAAAAAGGATTTTATTAGGGAGGGATATTTTAAGTACAATAGTTTGAGCGATCTTTGAGAAAATTTCGTAGTTATGATGTCTAGCGTACGGTATGTGGTCTTTAATGAATAAGCACACTCCACGTTGCAACTCGAATGCTTGTTCGAACTGGTAGCGCTTGAAGTAGAATTCATTCTCGTAGATGTTATGAGATACTTTTGTTTCCGTTAGCACTAATATGTCGGGTCTGCGTGATTCGAGATGTTGATGTGCGCAATTTTTATTAGTCACGAGTCCACGGACATTGGTAAAATGGATGGTAAGGCTATCAATTGTATCTTTATGAGGATTATGCCTCGCCCTGCGATCCGAAGTGGTATTTTTCGGGGATTTATTAACTTTACTACTCATGGTAAAAAAAACATTTTTGTATTCAAAAATGCGAAAATCCCGTCTCAACAAACAATAAAAATTGAAATAATTAAAGCAAAGCTACAAAATTAAAATAACGCGGGCGAAATAAAACATTGAACGTAAATAACGAGTAAAAATTATATAAAAAAAATAAAATAAAATAAAAAGTTTTACGGTTGTGGGTGAAGCCCACCAATCCAACCATTTTAGTCGCCTCTTACAACAAGCAGTGGGTTCTGTGGTGGAATTCTATGCATCCCCCCCCCCCTCCCCCCAACCACAAGGGGAAAGGTTAGTGAGAGTAAAGTTAGTGAGGTATCATTAGATTTTTTATTAATACCATAATTGTGATGCCTAAATCCAGAATACAAAATCTATCAATTTTTTTTACTAACGTTATATGTAAAACCATGTGATTACAATTATTTAGTAAGGCGCCATTACATAAACACTAGAATAATGCGAGAGAAAAAATGAAAATATTTACGATTCTATAAATATTTTTTATACTTTATAATTAGAGATCAACTACAACTCTACTTAAATTAATGCTTGTGAAAACTAGCTTTTTTTGAAGTGAAAATAAGCAAAAGGTATTTTTATTCACAATCCAGTGATCGAACCTTATTTTGATTGTAATGCCTGTAATAAAAAAAAACCGTAACAATTGGGGGACAGCGATGGGATGGGATTATTGTGATGTAGACACAAGAATAACGTTCACTGAAACTATCGCTTATTTCTTAATGATCAAGACTGCCTATAACATGATCAAACCAGCAGTAAAAATACGACAGGTTAGATTGGAACCAGTCAGTTATAATTCAAGAGTCAACGATGATACATCAGCAAATAATTGGAAGCAACTAACAAGGTTTCGAGTTGGCATGGGCAGCAAAAAATGTTCACTCGGTGACAAAACTAGTCATATTTAGGAAGATTGTTTGAAAATCTAACGTCAGCAAGCCAAGATTCCATCAGCGATAGAGAAAGACAATAAAGAGCGAAAGTTAACTTCAATAACTTAAGTAGAGAAATCATCGGAAAATCCTGTGTAATAAAACTGGATACAGAAGCAATGTAGACGATTGTGAACCGTGATACATTAAACAATCATATTCTTCCAATGGAATGATTCAAATTGCAAACAGTAACCGGTGAAAATGTGGAGAATAGGAGAAAGAAAAAATTGATTATACAGATAGGTCCGTCATGCGGTTCTGATAGCAGATATAAAGATTGCCTAGTGAAGTATTAAGTTATGGTATTGCGGAGCTGGTATTGCAATTGAATAGCGAAGATTGCTAGATAAATTATATTGAATCGTCAAACAAATACACCATAATCATAAACAGAAATTTACGTTTAATTGATTGAAGAGAATATCAGGAAAAGTTTGAGGATTTTGAAAATCGGTAAAAAAAACTCCATACGTGTAAATTTATAAAGTAATCGAAATGAAGGCTGGAAAATAGCATACAAATTTATTAGAGACAGTTTACAGCGTGGATTGCAAGAGTTTATCACCAGGGAGCGACTAGCATACTTGGGAAGGGTTTTACAAGGTGATTACGAGAATGAACACGGTGCACAAGGTGATTACGATAGTTAAATCTTTCGAATTCATAGAGGACTTCGAGGTTAACCAAATGGTTGTACGTGTGGATAGATTAGTTCAGAGAAGTAGAACATTAGTGCAAGTGATATCTCTGTGGAATTTTAAATCACAATCCAGTGACCTTATATTTGGTTGGAATCCCTAGTAAAAAAAAACAATTTATATATATATATATATATATATATATATATATATATTTATATATATATATATATATATATATATATATATATATATATATATATATATATATATATAAATATATATATATATATATATATATATATATATATATATATATATATATATATATATATATATATACATATATATATGTGTGTGTGTGTGTGCGGTTCAATAAATTACCGCCACTTAATTTTGAGAAACAAAAGTCAATTTCCAGCTGGTGCGTGTGAGATAGAAAATTTGTAAAATAGAGAAAGAAAGAGTATTTAGTATTGAATACAATAGCATAAAATATTTTTTGAAAAAACCAAAGCGAGAACAAAATCAAAAATACCTTTAGAGTGACAGATCGTTTTTCACTTTTCTCTTTTTTTTATAATGGATATATTTTGACAGATGCTTGTAACATTGTAATATTTCAATTATTTTTTTTGTTTTTGATAAAAGAGACAAAATATACTTTAAATCTACAATAATAAATTTAAAAAAAATAAACTTAACATAATTATTCATTATTTCAATTATTTTCACAATGAATTAAGATGAATGGCACAAAACGAATTGTTAAAATTATGAATTGACCATCAAAAATCATCCATCTTTATTTTTCCTATAAAATATTTCTCCAGTACTGAATAAAAATACTTCTGTTGATATATTTTGTCAGTACTGCTATAATTATTTTCTCAGTAACCATAAAAATTTACTATTCTACTATTTAGGTTACTCAGTAACCTAAAAAATGTTAACAAATGTTTGCCTTGCAAAAAACTACGCGATAAGTGTACTACTTTGATTAGTTTTTAAGGCAAGAAAATCAAATGCAAAATTGATTGAATTGTGTAGAAGGAAATGCCTGATACCACTATAAAATTAATCATGTTACTAATTCAACTCGAACAATAACATAACCAAAAAATATATATTTTCAAATATTTGTAATTTATATGCATTTTGATTTGGTTGAACTTAAACATTGATATTGTTTGCAGAAATTTTGTTATTATATTTATTGTGTATATCATGATTTTGTTAAATGACAGTAACTTTTGAGCCTCAAAAATAGCGTGCAACATGTTTCAACGATATCTTATAATAATGATATAAAATGATTTTATTAATTTAAATGTATTAAACATAAATAATTACTTAACAATTTTTTAAGAAAGTATTTATTTTGAAATATTGTTTGAAGCATTTTTTGTTCAACGATTGAACATTTTAAATTTATCGTCATAACTTACTATTGTTGCCATATGATAATCTTTCCTGTGTTGGGGACACCCGGTTGATGATTTCTTTTATGATTTACTATAAATAACAGCCTAATACTTTATGAGTTTATAACTCTATAAGTTTATAACGAGTTCATAAAAATGTTTATTCAAACTAACGTGTAAGCAATGTTAAACATTTTATCGATTTAACTGCCATCTTTGAATTAGTAGAGTACATAATTTGACATTCGGCTAAAAATAAAATTCAATTCAAGTTACTTTTATTTTCATCTTGAAAAAATGAACTAAATTAAAAATTTTATTAAAATGAATTTCTTTGAACATCTAAAACAGTATTGGCTGACTGCAGCAATTGGTTTCATAATTTTTTTTTGTGGTACAGGATTATTATTTTGGAACGAGGTGAGATAAGTTTGTTTTATTTCAGTTTCGAAAACTTAAAACTGACATTTCTAGGGCCGTGCTGTACGCACATCACTATCATTGGATGAGGCACTCTCGGATGCCGTTACATTAAATGCAGAACATCCAATCGAGCACACATATGAGGGTAGATTAATACATTTGGTTGGACCTCTAATGACTGGCGAACCTTTAACCGAACCTGATTATGGTATTCAAGTACTTGCAGTGCAATTAAAACGTAGAGTTCAAATGTATCAGTGGGTAGAAGAGACTGTGCAACATAATTTCGGTGAAACTGTAGCATCTATTCAAACAGAAGAACGTACTTATTACTATTTAATGGATTGGAAGGATAAATTAATTGATTCGAGGGGTTTTTATATACGAGCCGGTCATCATAATCCTACTAGTTTTCCTATAGAAACCCGAATACAAATAGCGGATAATGTTTACATTGGGCGTTACGAACTAGGCGATACAATTAAAAATCGAATACATAATTTTGTTGAACTAACATCTGACAGTCGTCCCGAGGATTCCGATGTTAAACTTCATTCGGGAATGTATTACCATTGTAATGATGTATGGAATCCACAAATAGGTGATGTACGAATACAATTTTCGTTCGCTGGTTTGGAAGGTGAATCTTATACGATTGTTGGTAAACTGGACAAGGGTAAAATTATTCCGTATGAGACCAGCCTAAAAACAAGAGTATTAATTGTTCATCGTGGTGAAATGAGTCTTTCGGAAGCTATTAAATTAGAACACTACAGTGAAAAAATGACGACATGGGGATTCCGATTTTTAGGATGGTTCTTATTATTTTTTTCAGCAACATGCAATGCCGCACAATTAAATTATTTATTCATTCGAACGCAATATTTACAAAATTTCGCACCAAATTTAGACCACCCCTTCTCGACAAATGTTCTGCTATCCTTTTCTGCAGCACTATTTATTACATCAATGGCATGGGTTTTTCATCGGCCATGGCTTGGCGCTGGCTTATTATTCGCCGCAGTTTCTCCATTTTTATATTGTTTTCGAGGCGTTGCTCATTATCATCGGCTTAATTAGTATTGTTAGTCCCATTTTAATTTATTTAACCTAAAATTTAAGACAAAAAAACCGAAAATAAAATTTTCAAATAGATATATGTAAAACGATTTTGGTTGCATTTTTTTATTTCCATAATGATGGTAACATTGCGTACTAAATGAATAACCAAAGAAACTCTGTTTTTACAAATATAAATTTGTTCTTTATAGCACAGTCGCGGTGTTTCTATTTTTTATTTTCTGTTTGTTGGTTAATACGTATCGAGAATTCAAACATTCAACATTTGCTTGTAAACTAGCAATTTTAATTAATATACTTTTGGTTAAAGTAATAAGTGAATTAATACAAAAAAACATGGATAAGAAAAATGAATACTAAAATATTTGTGTTTGTGATTTTAGTGACCTCTGAAAAAAATAAATATGAATTAAAATATTCGTTTTATACATAAATAAAAAAAAAATATTGAAATAAATAATCTAATTATAAAAATAAATTATATTTGTGCTAGTAGTTGGTGTAAATATTTAAAACTAATTTATTTCTGCAATCAAATTCAAAACCTCTTAATACAAAATGGATAAAACCACCATATCATCAACAGGAAATACAACAGAAAACTGTTTATCACATATTGATGAAACTAAAATAATCGCAAATAAAATAGATCATGAAGGTAAAATATTTAGATGCAAAATAATTATGTTATCTTAATTATATTATTTGTGTATATGGAGTTAAATGCCATTATAATTCCGTTAATTTAAAATTTGATCTGCGGTAAAAAGAGATCGAGGTATACGTGTAGAACAAGATGGAGTATTGTTTGACAGCAAAAGCATGATGATGATCCACATTCGAAATAACCAGAAAAATGATTTATTTTTGTTATAAATGTCTAATCTTAAAATATGAGTATTGTTTTTATAAAATGGTACTACAATACTTTATTTTACATATTCTTAGAATATAATTCATTTTTATTTTTAATCTTTGTAAAATCCGAATGAATGTAAAAGGTAAATATTTTGTTAGTGGTTTTGTGTTTGTGTCGTTTACAAGCGCAAATCTTCGGACTTAGTGTTTACAATTTTTAGTACATTTTCGTTTTTATAATAAACAAGTACATTACATATCTATATTTTTATATAAGTTAATCAGCCTTAGATTATTAATATATTCTAATTTACTGATTATTCCAATGTGGTTTTGGTCAATGTAGCGGAAACAATCTGTGTTAATAGTCAATGTTTGGTTGTTACTTTAAAATATAATGATTTTAGAAAAATGGATTAATTTAACCACATATTTTTTAGGATAAAATCTAGAATGCACAAAATAGTTTAGGTTTGGTCGTTAACCTTTGATGTGACCTTCAAAGCAATGAATGTACATAAGGTAATCGTACAATGTGTCAGAAACTTTACCGAAGAGATTGTAATAATACGTACATTTCCTTGTAAAAAATAGAGTCTAATCTTCGACTTTATAAATTCTTCTACCCCTAGTAACCGAGATATTTTTAGATTATATTAATATGTCATGCATGAATATTTTATTAGTTTCTTCTTAAATTAATATAAATAAAACTGAAACTGTATATGATGGCCTCATGTTCAAAAAAAAAATTTTATTCACAATATTTTCAGTAATATCAAATATTGAAATTTTATAGTTCAATAAGTTTCATTTTTCAATGTTTAAAATTTGAAGGTTTCGTGTTTATTTTAATATTTACTGTTCACCGTTTACGATTTCGCGGATTTTATGATGTAATCAAATCGAGAATTAAAATAATGTCTTCGTTCAGTTTAATTAGTTACATAAATCTTCCGGCAATTCGTTATCACTGTATCAACCTAATTTTTGAATTTAGATGGATACATCTAAATATTGTAATGATATATTCAATTTAATTAAGATTTAAACTTTAATTGTCAACGTTCGTTATTTAGTTATACAGAATATTAGTCCCATCTAGCTCCATTGCATTTAAAAAGTTAATATTTTGACGAACCTGCTACGGAATCAGTTTCATTCACAGTAGAAATTAGGTTTTTTTTCTAAATTGAAATTTTATATTCTTTCATTATTGAGGCACTTATAATCAAACAAGTAGTCTTTGGTCTCATACAACTAAACTTTCTGAATTACAATGTAATAATTAAAAATCCAATGGGCCATTAATTCAGCAAAATTTAAAACATACTGAAGTTTCTCTTCTCCATTAATTATTAAGAGTATTTCGCCCGGTTCCCAAAGAGATGAAAGAGAAATAAAAAAAATCGTTGTATTAACATTAATTAGGGCCCATTATTGAGTTAAATTTTTCTTTTCTATTCTTTGGTTTGAGATAATCAACCTCCAAGTATTTAGAACAATGTTTTTTTTAAAAATTTTTATTTTTGATAGTCCTATTAATTGTATTCTTGGTCTACATTCACTTTTTAAGCTAGTAGAACAACATGAAAAACACGAAGCATGTTTCTAATTTTCCAGAAAAAAATTTAATCGTTTGAGAGATAACTAACTAATGATAGTTTAAATACAGTTCGATTGACGAGAATATTTTCCCAAAAAGATTTTTAATTTGATTAAAAAATATAATAACAAAGAAAATAAAATTCAAATCTTAAAAAGATTTTTCCAAAAAGTATAATGTTTAATAATTTAAAAATTGTCTTTTGATTTTGTTTAATAATTTAAAAAGATTGAATAGCATAATTTATATAAAATTAAATATTTAAAAATTATCATACGTTTTGAGTATATTTAATTAAATTTCCACAGTAAAAAAATTAAAGGAATACACGTGTAACATATTTCAAACTTTGCTTAATAATTTTTATAAATAAAACACGAGTAAATTCATTCAAATGATTTTATTTATCTCAGATAATTATATCAAAGCCACTTGAATTCGCATAACTCTAATATGTATTCAACAAAAGCAAAATAATCAGCTGTTCAAATAATTTTCTAATTAAAAACAATAAAACGAAAATTTAAAAAAATTTAAGACCCAAGAATTGAATTTTTAATATAATAACAATAAATTATGCATTGATTGTTGATGATCATTTTACATGGTTTGTATTATTAAACTTTCATAAGTAAACGACGATAGTATAAGGAAGACACAACGTGATTTAATTTTGATTTTCAAAATTATGCACAGTATGTATGAATTAAAAATTTATTGTAAGTATTGGAATTTATATTTTCTTAAGTCATTTGGGAATTTTAAATAAAATAAAACTGTATTTTTCAAGTCCAACACATGCAATAATCAAAATATACAACAAGTTTGTTTTACTTAACAAGTATAATTGAGATAATAACACATTAAAAATGTTTGTACTTTTGCCACAGTAAATTTTTTTGTCAGTGAAAAAACGAAAATCAAAGAATTGTTTTGTTTACTCAGCAACGTTAAAAAATGAAATGTTACGTCACATTTGTAAATGTGTATGTCACCGTAAGAGTAATGCAACAAATTCAAAAAATATGTATAGCTATACAAAAAATGCATCAAACAGCAAAATTTCCTATGTTTGCGACAAGGTCAAATACAACAAATTTTTATCTTGTGTTTGTTACAAAAATATTCTTTAGTGAATTAGAATGAATATCTAGATACTAACATGCATATATATGTATGTAATTTATAAAACGTTAACGCTTTCGATCGTAAGAATTTCATTGGATACTTTTGGTAGTAAGGTTAGTTAAACTTTATTTAATAATATCTATCCGAAATTTTATCAACTTAAACTTTTAACAGATTTTATTATAATTAATATTTCACATTGGGCAACATAGTTTATAGACTTGAAAGCGTTAATAATTCAAAGAGAACAATTCGCTAAGAAGATAACGATGAATGAAAGTTGGGTGACGAACAATTTTAAAAATAAACAACGAAAAGAAAGCGAAATATATAAAATTGAAATTAATCTTAAATGAAGTTTAAAAACAATCAAATTAATTGTGCAAAATTTTAAATAATATTAATAATACATTTCTAGTTAATTTTGATCAAAAACACCTTCTATTCGAACAATAAACCCAAAAACCGTGTGACCATCAAGAATTCCATTTAGTTACTTTTTCAAAATTTAAACATTTATTGAAATATGAAGGTTTTTGTAGAACTAAAACTATGTACATATTTACTTTTAGTAATGGTTAAAATTGTACGTTAGCTATTGTTGGTTTGATATCGCTATAATCCTGTCTAGGCCAAATAACGAATTTTGTTTTCTATTTAATGAATAAAAAGTTTAACTTGAGAATTTTAGAAGAATATGGGATTCGAAGAATTTGAAAATTTTCCGATATAATCATTATAATAGACCAAAGAAGTATTAAGAACTTTAAAATACTTATTAAATTCGATGAGTAAACGAAACTTAAATTATCGTGAAGAAAACGATTTTTTTAATATGTGAGATTTGTGTACATGACAATACATACTTTTCTCATGAAAATTATTTTATTAGTCAAAAGAATTTATTATTTATAATAAAGATTTGATATACATTTTAAACAAAAATAAATAAATACAAAAAATATCTTATTTTACTTTATCTAAAAATATATTATTTTGTGCGACAATTTTTTTTTATTTTTTCATTTTACTTTTTTACTTTTATGATGAAATTTTACTCATTGGCGCCTTCAAGTGCAAAATTTTCATAGAATTTCCAATTTAACATTTAAATTATAAATTATAAAAAATTCCTTAATAATTTCAAAACCACACTGTACAAATAATATATATTTACATATATGTATACCTTAAAACTTGGCTACCTATACAATATTCTTCTTGTAATACCGACCAAAACCATAAGTAATACTAAACGTACATATTTAAGTACACATGTGTATAATATATATAAACGAAGAAGCAGTAAACTCAAAGTACAAGAATAATGTAAAAGATGAAATACAAAATAAAACCGGATAAAGGTAAAACGTGTTCATTTTCATATTCTTACTAGCCATATAATTTCTTTTAGAAACATATCGAACACAGTTTCATAACACTGAAGTGATCAAAATAGTTTCAGTTGATTAAATTATTACAATCGTATGAATATTTTAATTAGTGACATGAAAATTTATTGTAACGTGCATATCAACTATTTGAAAATATTTGATTTGATTCAATAGTAATTAAAGGTGGTTGCATTTAAATTTAACAGGTGTCTATTTGTTGTATGTACCATGTAACATAATTACTCCTGTATATTTTTAAAAGATCATACATTTGTTTTTAACTAACTTTGTTAGGTTAAAATGTTTGAAGGACGAGAAATTACTAATGTGCCATAAAGAAATTACTTAATATACTTACATACTATTATACATACTTTGATGATATCATTAGATCAATCATCAATACGCTATAATGATCAAATTGTTAGTACTTGCTACATCTTTATAGTAATATTTAAATCAGTTTTGTTTTGTTTTGACCAATGTTATTTTTTAGAAGTATGACATGTGTTTTAATTAAAAATTACATATAATGATAATTAAAGGACAACAATCTATTTTTGTGTGCATAGTTCATTCGTGACATTTACTGTGTCTTACAGTATTTGATTTATTTTAGCTTATCAAGTCATGGTTTATTACTTTCCTCAACATTTTAAAATTTAATGCCCCAAATTTGGAGATCTAATGGTCTACTTAATCCTTAAAATTAGATAATACCAACGTCAAATATGTTTTTTACAAAATTTCAGGTGTATATGTTACGGTTAAAGCCCGAAATCGGCGAACGTCCGAATTTACCGGTAAATGTCCGAATTTACCAAAATGTGAACCGAAGTGTACCGAAATCCATTAATAGATTCTATATAACCCGTTCCTATGAGCGGCACGCAGTACGACATGTTTGCTTATCCCGGCTACTAGGTCCCTCGAAGTTGAGAGTTACCGAATCCGTTAGCCTTTACAATTCAATGAAATCATTCTAGGGTCTACTACGAAATCATTCTAGGGTCTGCTACGAAATCATTTATTAATACAAAAAATTAAAGAGTAAATGTGAATATAGTCTAAATTTACAGATAAACGTAGATTGAACATACATTTACCAAAGGGATAGGTAAATTCGGACATTTACCGGTAAATTCGGACATTCGCCGCATTTCGGGCTTTACCCGTAACATATATACATAAACTATGAATATATGTATATCATTCTGTTTGATATTGTATATCAAACAGAATTTGTAAGAACTGCATTTCTCCTTTTTCAGTATACTTTCATACTGAAAAACTGAAATTCGCTTTATAATGAATACTGATTAATTGTATAAACAAAATTAAGATTTTTCTGCAATCAATTTATGGTTTGACTATGGGAAACTGTTTTTTTTTTTGTTTTTTTTTATCTCTACAATTTGTTTCGGGGCTCAAAGCACGTCCAACTCTTTCGCGGTTCGCTTATATACGTCCTTACCTTAGCCATTACAGCCAAATCGAGGACGTACGGCTATAGGTCCGATTTACGTAGAACCATCTGCACATTGCATAGCTCCATGACATCCTTTAGTACTGACATGGAAGATGGGTTGGCCCATTAATTCTGCACTCCAACAGGGAGTCAAAGATGTGTTCACCGATCGTAATCGTATGGTGAAAATCCCTTTTGCATCCTGCATCCTGCCCCTACCTCCCGTTCCAACTGCCGCAGCTTTAACCACTGTGCCACCTGGGCGGTTATTATGGGAAACTGAAAAACTTATCACTGAACTATCATAGAATATACGGAAAGGAGCAAAAAACTAGGGATAGTAAAATATACTCAAAGTTGTAATAGTTCACTTTTTCAATACATTGTTGTTTCTTGTATTTAAGAACATCAAACTATTGTTGAAAGGTGCTTTAGTTTTTATATATTGAGGATTCTCCTACAATGTAGAAAATAAAAAATAAATGTTGATATGATAGGGGAAGTACAAGCCAATCATTACGGTAATCCTTGGTTTGTTACCATTATCCTGGAATATGTTCAACAGAATACCAATAGATATCTGAAAATTTATTATATTCTAAAATTATCTCATCATTAAAAGTTATCTTAATCACAAAACTAACTAGGGCGATAATCCGAACCAAACTCACTTTCTAACTACATAGTAAATTAGTAAAAAAAAAATTTAATTTGTCTTCTTACTATATGCAGTATTTAAAGTTTTATCCCTCAACTTCTCAATCCATCACCATCTAACGCCAGGGACAATATAAATTTTGTTATGACCCGATAACTTTTTATATACATGACCCGATAACTTTTTATAACGATCTAATAAATTGTTAATTCGTTTATAGAGAAAATTATTTATATAAATTAATTAAGTAAATCATGTTGAGCCAAGTTGTATGTGCAATACTAGTAGGACAACAACCTCTTAGACATATTTTCAGCATAATGCAAAAAAAATTTTTTTTAAGAAAAAAACTTAAATTTAAAAATTGAAATATGCACAATTAGAGGTTGTAAAGGGTCATCCAAAAAACGCGCCTACATGTTTCTTTTAAATAAAACACAAACTATTTGCAATTTTTCAAGCTATTTTTTTTATTAAAAGCATGATCCATTACAATTATAGGTGGAATAGAATATCATTCAAGTGTCCACCACGACTGCGTCTGCAGGCATCAATCCGAATATCGAAATTTTCAATGACTTTCCGACATGTTGCTGGTGTTATTTCACGAATTGCAACTTGAATGTTGTTCTTTAGATCATTAATTGTTTGTGGCTTGTTAGCATACACTCGACTTTTCAAAAAACCCCACAAAAAAAATCTAATGGTGTTAGATCACATGACCTTGGAGGCCAATTGAAATCTGAATTTAGTGAAATTACACGTTGAGGAAATTTTGATTGCAAAAACGTAATGTTTTGTCGAGTTGTGTGACATGTAGCACCGTCTTGCTGGAAATAGACGTCAGACACATCAATATGACTCAACTGTGTCCATAAAAAGTTTCTCAACATTGATTGGTATCGCTCAGCATTCACAGTAACAGCATTTCCAGCATCATTTTCGAAGAAGAATGGCCCAATGATTCCATTTGCCCAAAATGCACACCAAACAGTAACTTTTGGTGGGTGTAGAGATTTTTCATGAATAACACGAGGATTTTCATCACCCCAGATACGACAATTTTGCTTATTGACGAATCCATCCATTGTGAAATGAGCTTCATCACTAAACAAAATTTTGCTTGAAAACAATAGATCTGTCGTTCGTTGTTCAATAATCCAACTAGCGAAATTACGACGTTGTAAATGGTCTCTTTCTTTCAATTTCTGGGTTAATTGAATTTTGTAAGCGTGTAAATGCAAATCTTTATGCAAAATCCTCCATAAGGAGCCATAAAATATGCCCAATTCTTGCGAACGACGCGAAATTGATGTTGTCGGTTCATTTTTTACATTTTCACTAACAGCAGCAATATTTTCATTTGTGCGTACAGTTTTTGGTCTTCTCTTTTTGGTTTATCAGTAACACAACCAGTTTCATCGAATTTTTTCACTAATCTTTGAATTGAAGATTGATTTGGCCGATTATTTACACCAAAAAAATCACGAATTTTGCGATGGGTATTTTTCAAAGAACGCCTATTTTCATAATAAGCGTTGTTGCAATGTGTACCTGTCCATGGTTAAAACTGTACTACCTTCTAATAAAACAAAATGGCTTATGTCATTTGAAAAGATGTCACGTGTAAAAATTATATACTGCTGATATCTAGGCGTCACATTTGGATGACCCTTTATAACAAAGTGCAACCTTCATTGCAGATAAGAGTTAAACTACTCCTGCAGAGGAAGTAGAAATACAGGGATATATGGAGTATGGCATCCAAAAATGAAAAATAAACTGAAACGACGATAGAAAGATTTTGTTTAATTCTGCGCGA
This sequence comes from Tipula lateralis, assembly GCA_963932295.1. NCBI lineage: Eukaryota > Metazoa > Arthropoda > Insecta > Diptera > Tipulidae > Tipula > Tipula lateralis. The sequence goes on from OZ010738.1 coordinate 121,073,611, forward strand.
AAACAGAATTCACTACAAAAGAAGTATAATTTATGAATGAAAGTAATTTATGAACGTAGTAACCGAAGGTGGGACCAAAATCTCAAACTGACAATCATAATCTTTCTCCACATAAAGATCCACATAAAAACATGAATAGTACCATGAAAACATCCCGAAGCCAAATTGATCTTGTTTTAATTTGAAAGTGCCGAAAACCCGAGTTCATAATGTGAAATTGTATCGGCTTCCAACGAAATCCGTTTCTACAAAAACATATTTCTACGTTTCATGTTCAATTCCCTTCACCGTAATTGTTATGCAGGTGATATTGTCGGCATAAACTTCACTCAAAAATCACCTGCATTATAAACGTTTGCAACAAAGTAGAAATGTTTTTTTTATTATGCTTTGGTATATAGCTTTTGTTTTGACATTTTACAAATCAACTATTATCAACTATTTCTTCTACATATTTAATTTAAACCAAAACTTTTTGACTCTCAACGAGAAAAATATTTTTTCACACACAAGAAAAAATAATCATAATAAAATACTAATTCGTTTTAATGTCAAACAAAAATTATTTTTAGCAACATAAAAAAATCCGCGAAAATTTTCACGATTTTTATTTTTTTAAATAAGCTAATAATATTGCTTGTGTGTATTTTTTTTTAAATATTAGTGAATGAATTTAGATTTCTTATATTTCTTGAATAAGATTTGTCGGTAAATTGAAGGCAAATTTATACTATAGTATATTGGAATTTTGAATATTTATAAATTGAGGAAAAATAGTATTTTTTTTATTTAAAATTGCTGGCAACTACGAGATTTGTATTATCATTGATTCCCAGATTTTATTTTATTCACTGGCTATTTCGAACTGCTATTTGCGTGTGAAGAGTAGGCATTTCCCCGAAATTTGTTATTTATTGAATTAATCGCGGAAATTAATAAACAAATATTTTGTTTAAATTTTGATTTTATTTTATTTGCGTCAGGATAGAGAATAAATTATTATTTAGGTCACATGTGAATAACTCACATATTATATATGTAATAGGGAATTTATGAGTCTTCAAACCATATATGTTCGTTTATTAATTTTACACTCAACTTCCCGCTATTATTTGGTAGCTTCTGCTTTAATAACATATTTATGGATGATGATTTTGTTTATGTTCCAAATTTGTTATAGACATAGTGGTAATTAATTAAAATCAAAACCTTTTAAGGAAAATTGAAAAGAATAACAAAGATTGAGAAATGCAAGTAAAAAATATTTATTTTCAATTTTCATTAATAATCAAACAAATATACAATTTTATTTTAAAATTAAATCATTCTGTAGTAAATTAATTAGTAAACATACTAAAATTAACCCAAATTATAATATATTATTGTATAGGTAGGTGGTAATGAATCATAAACAAATCAAACAAAAATTTCATTATTATTAAAAGATCATTTTTTAAATAATTGTGTAAGAAGTGTGACTAAAAATTGTTGCTTCTATATCAGGCATCTTTGTTCGATTTAAAGATTTTTTTTTAATCATGATAATTTTTTGTTTTAAAATTGTTTTTATCATTTCCCCTCTTGGTTGTATCATGTATTGTTTAACTCTTTATTCACAGTTCGTTTCCCTCATGCCTCTTCGCCAAGGAGATTGCTCTTGAAAGTCATGTTTGCGTAAAGCACTATGTTGGTAAACTCCATTATATTATCCCATGGTATTTTAACGTTTATTTCTCTTCATCTCTAAAAGTTTTATTATGACGTTCCCCATTTATAGTGGTATGACAATTTCAATTTGATGAAAATAAGGATTGTAATTTTTATTTAATTATGTAAACATAATGTTTAAGATTGAATGTTTCGTCAAAGTTTTGCATTGAATTGCATGTACAATGTCCAGGTACGAGTGAGGAGTGAGAAGTGTTAAAAATGAAACAAGGAACAATATTGTCTTTCCGCCGACCCATTTCTTCAAGTTTGGGAACAGGAAATAGTCGCAAGTCTTGCGGCTAAGTCTGGAGAATATGGTGGATGGGGATGCAAATACTAATTCATGAATTTTGGCCATAGCAACTACACACGTGCGTTGTCTTCATGGAAGAGAATTTTTTCGTCGTCGCTTTCTTTCAAAACGTCGTTGGAACGGTACAATAAGTTGCAGTAATACTCGCCGTTGACTGTTCTCCCCTTATGAAGGTAATAATCCATATCTTTTGCCCCGTGCATCTCAAAAAAAGCATAATCTTATTGGTCGATAAAACCGCCTTAACCTTCTTCGGCGCAGATTCGCCAATAGAAATCCACTGTTTAGACTGTTCTTTGGTCTCCGGTATATAGTGATGAATTCATGTTTCATCCACAGTTATGAAACGACGGAAAAATGTATTTTTGTTTCGCTTGAACATCGCCAAACCTGCCTCTGAAGTTGTCACACATGTGAGTTTTTGGACGATTGTAAGCAAACGCGGAAACCAACGCGTGGTGTTGATATGTTATGCATCATTTCAGATGAATACTGTCTCAGCTAATTGCGGTTTTATTGCGGTCTTGCAATACTGTATCATGGATTTTGTTAACCGTTTTTGGTGTGATTTCTTCATTTGGGCGTCCTGAACAATCGGTATCTGTTGTGCTTGTACGACCACAACGAAAATCAGTAAACCACTTGTGAATCATTTTAATCGATGGTGAATAGTCGTTATAATATTTATCAAGCTTTGTTTCGGTTTGCATAATGGTTTTGCCACGCAAAATTTAATGTTTAATTCACTTTTTCCATGTTTCCAATAAAACAATTGGTTGTCTAGGTTTTATACGACAGATCCGCCTGAAAATTTTAATTTGATCTAGTAACAGATGGTATTGAGACTATGACATATAGGATTTGCGATTTACTAAATTTTACTAAATTTTCTTCGTACATTGAATTCTTGATTTCGATCTTTTGTATTCGAAAACCTTAATATTTGAACAAATTTTATTAATTTTTGCAATTTAAGCTAGTGTAAACTTATGAACAATTTAAGAATTTGGTAGTGAAGATGGAAGATACAGAGTATAATTATTTTCAGTGCCAAACATATCTTGATATTATTCCTCAAATCATTATCGCAATTAAAAAAAATATGATACTTTCATCACTTCTTTAAATTTATAATAACCAATAAATCTTACTATCGATTAAAACTTTAAATAATTTATTTTAGTTTTTGACTCACTGTTTTATAAAACCATCGGAATTTAAATATTGCTCCGATGGATTAAGTAATTTTATTTTATTGATTTTCAATCACACGGGTGCCGAAATTTAATATACAAGCACTTGTTTGAATAACTGGTGGGTGTCCAATTTTTACAAATGATTTTCGCCAACAACTCCAAATGGATATTGTGAACAAAACATCTTAACCGACACGAAAATAATAAAACTTCTTATCAATAGACTTTCGTCCGTATTCATCTATTCATTTTTGCCTTCACAGCAAAATGTTTCTGAATCGATGTTAACAGGTTTTGATTCCGAAAACAATCTAATAAAATGCAATCTGGTTACTCTTCTTAATAAACCTCATGATACAAATTTTACCTAATTTAGAATTGAAATATTTTTTTACTTTCAATATGCGTTGTAATTATTCTCCTCAACATTGAATTATAAGAACAATAATATTTCGATATGATCATGATCAAAGTGAAATGTGATCCATTCATTGATATGAATACATAATATGTAGATAAAATTTAATTTTATACTATAACCCATAAAACATTAACACTATGAGTTTTTGATTTTATTTGTTTATAGTAAAAGAAAACGCTTAATACCATTTTTATTTATAAATTTCATTTTCTGTTTAATTTTACATTCAGAAATATATATTTAAAAAAATATACAGTCATTATAAAATACGCGGACATGTTTTTTAACAGAATCGATAAATTGCGGATGCAAAACAAAAATAATTTCTAATACATACTCGTATATATATTTCATATATAAACACTTATATTGTGATGTCGGTGGTGGAGTACGATAAATCATTCATTATTGGTTCTACCATTTGTCGTATATGCACTTTAATGATATAAAAACCTGGATCTCTAAAATCCCCAAACATCACAAAACTATTTATTTCACTTATATCATATTATTTTGTTTATTTTGATTAAATTGTTGTTTGGGTTTGTTTCAATATCTTAACAGGAATTGAAATAACTGATTTAAATTATTCTTTTTATTTGTTTAAAGAATTAAATTAAAAAGATAGTATATGATTGAATAATTTGAATATAAACCTAAAATAAATTAAACTAATCTATGAATTCTCGTTTAACTGTTATAACTTGTATAAATGAACAAGACTTGAATTAAATTCCTTGTTAAAAGTCAAGTTATTTTTAATAATCTATGGTTTAAAGGCCGTAAACGGTCAAAATAATTTATGGTTTAGATTTGAGCCGTAAAATGTCCTAACCAAAAACGGCACAAAAACGTTTTAATTTTAATACTTTTTAAGAATAATTTATGTGGTTCTTTTTAATTTACTACCTAATATTTTATGATCATCTTCTAATGTTGTTTTAGATTTTTGCAGAACAGCTCTATTGAACTCTTGAGTTATCATTCTAAGTTGTTAAATTGACTTCCCTTTCAGTATTTAATTAATCTCCCAACAATTAGTTTTAACATTAGAGTACTCTGCTATTTTGGTGTTCACACCTAGGTTAAAAGCAAAGAGTAAAGAATAGCGGAAAACAATATTTCGAATAAATACTTTAGACTTTTATGTGGCGTTTAATAAACTACAAACTTGAAGTTCATAAATATTAAATAAATTATAACCAAGAACAATTTAAACATAGCTGTTGAATTTTCTAATAGTGACAATAAAACTAGTGTTATTGCGTGTATTAAAACCCAAATAACTGAAACATAACGTATATTTAACAAAAAAGGAATAACGTATAACGTATTTAACTATTTTTTGTTAATAATAATAGGCTGCGACGTATGAGATTCTTGTGAGCTATGAGAATCTAAGAAAATCTCATTGGGGGCCAACCATTTGTATATGTTTCATGAATTAAAGCAAACTAAAGAAACATTACTACCAATATTTAGAATGCTGATTTATCTTATTACTATTCTATAAATTTGAACTCATGAACGGAATCGTAAACCAAACAATGGTATAACGAGCAAGGATTCTTTATATAAACATATAGAAAAACGTAAAGATTCAAGCATAAATACTTGATCCGATGGTAATAAAATGGAAAAATTATATTTTATTGCTGACAAATCCAAAAATACAAATAAATTAGTTAACTTGTTTTTATATGTTCAAAACCTGAAAGTTTAGCAAGATCGTAATCGAACTGAAACTGTCTATGGATAAAAAGAAAATCATTTTCCCTCAAGTAACTTGATTCAAAGTACAAATTACACATTAGAAGCTTATATTAGAAGTTGGCAATATTCCTAAATATATAATTCATGCATACGAGTAGTACGTCAAATAATTACTGTTAATATTTTAACATAAAATATACAAAGTATTTTACGTTTTTTGTTTTGTTGTATTTTTGACATGATGATGATCATTCATTCAGAATAAATACAACGTATCGTGTATATACTAGATTTGTGGGCAGTTTAAAACCTAGCCACCCACTTAATCGATGAGATGTTGGTCAATAATAGATTTTGGTTGTTCTAATGTCAATTTTAAGTACAAATTGTTAAAAATAGATTTCCTGTTAAAATAATCTATGTTTTGTTTGTTTGCTATCATTTTCGCAATGATTTCAAATGTTATCACGCGTGTTATAATATTGTACGTTTTAACTCATTTTTATACAAACAATCAGTTACAAATATTATGCAACCAAGATAAAACTTATTTATTCTCCGGTAAAAAGAAATTAAAAGTGTTTTGTGCTTCCACGGTCATTTTATTTTAATTAATTTTTCATCTTTACTGACGCTAACCATACGGCGATACAAGTAAAGATATACATATGTATAATGTATGCATTAGAAATTTAAAATTAAAGAGAAGGTTAATAACTATATCCTTAGTGGAAATCCAACCATGACCAATTCAACATCCTGTTTATAATTTTAGTTTGTTAATTCGTATTGTAGAAAATTATTTTCCATTCATTAAATCTCATCAACAAATAAATTAATTAATTTATTTGTTTCTTATATTTGATCTTTGATAAAAATGTAATATTTTGAAACTATAACTGTTTTTTGTTAACTGGTGATTCTAACATAATCATAATAATTTTATGATTTATAGTGGGATGACAATTATATTGATACAAAATTTAATTTTATTACTTTTTGGCGCCAACGTCGACATGCTTTTCCATTTGTTAATTATTTTTTTTTAATTTTACGGAATAATAAGTTATTTACATTGATATCTGATCGCTTCGAATTATTAGATAAAATTGCAAATACGTAGAAAACACTTGTTTTTGAATAATATACGAGTAAGAATCTAATGGATATTATAAATTCTAAACATTTTATCTTAGTTTGATATAAATCAATTTTTGAGTTTCGTAGATAATTTACTACCTAAAACCCTTAACTAACTAAAACACAAACTGTTTTTATATAGTAAAAAATATGTAGTTCAAAAATTTTAAATAAACATTTTAAACGAACAAAATTCAGTTGATAAAAACTTTGCAAAAAAACAAATAATTAAAAAATAAGAATTTTAAACAGCGCTTATTAAACATTTCATTGTGTAGATCTGTTGTGTAGCGATACGAAATCTGTTTTCATTTGCTTGATGATATAATATATTCTGTTTATAAAATCTGTATATTAAATGTTTAATTTTGACTAAAGAAATGTCCTTTATTAACCAATTTAGTGAATAAAAATGTTTTAACTGAAAAACGTATCTACCAGTCAATTTCGGTAAAATAAAGTAAAAGACTACTGAATTGGTCAAGAAAATAAACAATATTTGGACATCGAATTTCATAACTGAATAATTTTACTCCTGTGACAACTATTTAAATAATGCTTTTTATATTGAAAGCTATTAAGGATGCTTTGTAAAATGTAAACTTTTTATCGCAGATAATTACAAAATATTAACTTAAGAAAACCTAAAAGATTCTAAATTCAACATTATTTTATGCATGTCTTCCAAATTTGTTAAATAATAATAGAATTCATATACTAATTTTTCTGTATAAACGAAAGAATAATATAATATGCTTCCACTGTTTAATTGGCAGTTGTGATTTACTTGAGTAAATCAGTATGCAAATATCCGCATACAATTTTTTAAATATAAAATAAAATCTATTTTTCGCCGCTAAATGTATAAATCTTCTCGTAACCCAAAGATTATGGGATCACAAACTCAAAATATGTAGTTCAAACTCAATGATAGTGGTTATTTTATTAGTGTTTCATTAAATGGTTAATCGGATTTTCTTTGTTTAATTTTAACCGAATACTTAAATGACTATAATAACTTTAATAATAATTCTTAGGAAGGCTCACATAATTCTTGTGTTTTAGTACAAGCAGGAATCATAATCCAAAAATATAACTCACCGTACTCGACTAAATGTGGTGAGGAACGTCACTCGTTGAAGTGAGAACCATAATGGGGGTTCAATATTGATTAAATCATTAAAACTGAACTGCTTAGTTATAGATTTATTTGATAACAATAACTGTTACTAATAGTAATTAATAGTTGTGGCGTACCTAATTTATCTTAAATCATAAGTGAGCATAGTAATAATTGTTTCAGCGTTGCAGTTCATTAAATAAGTATAATTCAAGCGGCATAAAGTTGTGAATTGGTTTTTATCACAGAGATGAATAAAAATTTGAGCATATTGTACTTGCACATTTTTAACTTTTCATCGTTCTTAATTAATTCGAATTACCGGGTTCGAATCCCGATAGGGGCAGGATGCAAAAGAGATTTTTCACCATCTGATTCCGATCGGTGGTGTTAATGAACACATCTATGACCCGCTGTTGGAGTGCAGAACTCATGGGCCGACCCATCTTCCATGTCAGTACTATAGGCTGGCATGGAGCTATGCAATGCGCAGATGGTTCTGCGAAAATCGGACCTATAGTCGTACGTCCTCGATTTGGCCGTTAAGGCGTAAAGTTGGACGTAAATAAGCGAACCGCGAAAGAGTTGGGAGAGCCTTGAGCCCCAAAAAAGATAGCATAGAAAAAAAAAAAATTAATTCGAAACGAAATATTTGCTGTTGATAAGCATTAATTGTTATAATTTTAAAAACTTTAATTATTATAATTACATTAGTAATTAGAAATTAATTGTTATAATTAGAGACATTAATTGTTATAATTTTAAAAACTATTACGCAAAGTGTACCTATGCTATTTAATTCAATAATATAGTATAAAATTTTATAAGATTAAAAATATTCTTATATGATTCGAAATTATGATTACGTAGATGTTGACGATAGCAAAATTAATAATCTTAAATATGTAAATACGTTTAAATATTTTAAGCCACGTACAAACATAATATACTTGTATGTGTAATATGTTGATTTATGACATTATATTTGATAAGATTTTTGATAAAAGGTTAAGCAGCTGTTCGTCGTTCCGTCTTATATAATCTTTATAAATAAAACTGAGCACGAAGTTTTTCTCGCCACGACCATCAAAATAAATATAGTAAATTTGTTCGTTAACCGTTTTTTAGTATACATTTTGATAATTGTTGTAGCAAATTTTATTTAGAAATTATATAATTAATTATCAGAAAAAACAATAGTGGCTAATTTTAATGTTCATTCAAAAACTTATGAATTCATCAAAAAATCAGCTGAAGTAGGTAATTTTGTTTCAAAGAAATTTAATTGTCTAATTACTTGTTAATTGTAAAATAATAACTATAATAAAATTTACTGACTATAAAACTTATGTTTTGTTCAAGAAAATAATTTAATTCAGTTCATGGTCGTGGTAAGAGGATATTGCGATACAACACTACTATTTGACCATCACGTTTGTTTTATTTTATTTACAGATACAACAAAATTACCAACAATCCGAATAGAAAACATTAGAATATGTTTAATCGGAACGGTAATCGATGATGAAGATACAATCGTGGCAGCTAAGACGTTTAATGTTCCAATCGTTACATCAGAAACCGGAACTGAATTCATTGAAGACACACAATGGACCACGTATTTTATCATGAATGATTTTGATTCTCCAATGTATAGTGCTATACATAAGTCCAAGCATACGTAAGTGTTTCTTCTAAAAATTTATAAAGACAGAATATAAAATATAATTAAAATGAGTTATGAGTTTCCACGTGAATTACGATCGTGAACGAGGACAAGCACATAAACAATTAAATAAATAACATTAATTATTATCTAATTCAATTTAGCATTATGGGTCCACCGGCATTAAAATATGCAGCTAGATATAACGAAAGTTTGGGTGTAAATAATAGACCAATTTATAATTATGCAATGAAAGGTGTAATTACATGTTTCACTGGGCTACGTAAAAAAGATGAGTTGGTAAGTTAAAATCAAATTAAAATTTTTTTTAGTTTCGATTCGTTGCGTTTGTACTAAATACTGAAAAGAAATTATTAGGGTTAACCGTATTACAACTATATTGTGTAAACGTGTTGTAGACGCTATAGTTAATTTTCATTCAATTTTTATGCATTTTTAGAGGTTAAGCGTAAATCTTCATACTGTTAAAAATTATATAATATTTTTGTTTTTAATTTTCAGACACGACTAGTACATTTAATACATTCAATGGGTGGGTCGATTCGTAAAGAAATGAATTCAAAAGTTACTCACTTAATATGTAACAAAAGTGGTGGTGAAAAGTACCACTATGCAATGACTTTTAGGGTTTCTGTTGTACGACCAGAATGGGTTTATGCAGCTTGGGAGAGTCGGAATGATCCGGAATTTTTAGCAACAAATGAACAATTTTCGATAAATCATAAATTAAAAGCTTTTGAAGGTCAAAGGATATGTTTCTTGGGTTTTCCGGATGATGAGCAGCAACAAATGATAGAGCAACTAATAAAAAATGGTGGTGTGAATTGTGATATTCATGATGTTGAATGTTCCCATGTGGTAAATAAATATGTTTAAATTAATTTAATTATTTTAGAATAATCAATTTTAAATATAGAGGGCATACGGTGTGCTTTACAGTTTTGTTAAATTAAAACAACTTAATAACCAAATAACTCATTAACTCATTATTTCAGATAATAGCAAGTACAGATGCACATTATCATGATATTTTACCTCCTTCTCCTGAATCCCAATCCTTATCTGATAAACAAGATATTAATGATAAGAACAAAGATGAAATTAATAAAACAAGTAATGTTAAAATAGTTCATCGTATCATTGATTTTGACGAAGATGAAAATGATCATCAAAAAAAGAATGATGAAAATATTTGTAATGCCACTAGCGAATTAACGTCGACGCCAACAAAAAATCAAAACAATCGATGGAAAACCGATAGCGCCATTTTATTATCAACTGAAGAAAATGATTTTATTGCACCATTATCGCCCATTTTGAAAATCGATAATTGTGAAGAATATTATAATGATCGCTTGGATCGTATTGCCGAAGAGGACGATGAATTAACTCATAAACGAAAACGTGACAGTTTTGATGATATGTCGATTATTTCAACAGACTCGTTAGCGCCAAATTTTACTTCGGCTAAAAAACCAAAATTAATTCGAACAGGTTCAATTACGCGGACCCTACGACGAAGTATGAGTTTTGCAACAATCAAAACACCCGTTTCAAATTTATTTCGAACGCGCCGTAATTCGGTCGATCCAAATTCGTCGATTACATCAATTGAATCTAATTTAAACGAGTCTATCAAAAAACCACTCAAAGAAAAATTTCGTGGTATTAAAGAACGTATAACACGATCGAACAGTAAAAAAAATAATAAATCGTTTAATCTTGAATCAACTATTGATTTAATTGGGGACGTTACACCTTTTGCAACACCACAAAAAGCAAATGAAAGTTTTGTTGATTTTGAAACAATAGGTTTTAAAACACCTAAAGCTCCACCCCGATCCGCTTCATTATCAAAGTCCATCTCCCACACTCCGCGTCATTCGATTTGTGGCGGCAATATCGCAACAATCAAAAAATTGAATGACGATTCAGCAAGCTCGATACATCATATTGCGACTCCATCTAGAAAATCATATCAATGTAGTAATAATATAATTGGGATTAATGAAGATATTACGAATACAACTCCACCGATTGTATCTGACAATTCAATTTGTCCTGTCGTCGATATGCCTCCGGTACTAATAATCATATACTGATTTATTAATATATTTATTTTTTTATATTTTATTATTATTCATTTGTGTATTCAAATAATCAGATCACAGAATTTATTAATGTTTTGTTTTTTTTTTATTAACTTAATTTGATTTTTAGTAGATATGTAATATTTTTTGTGTATTTAGTTTGGCGCAAACCTAGGGAGTGGTAAATAGTTTTGTTTATACACAACAATGCAAAAATTTTTAAACGAATATTATTATTTAACAATTTAGAATATACATAATTTTTAGATATTTGTATTTTTTTTAATTAAACGCAAAAAATGTAGATAAAAGAAATTTGACGAAAAAATTAGAACATAATTATTTTTTTACAACATAATTAATGTAGTAAATTGGTAGTAAATAGAATGAATGCATAAAAATTCAAACATGAGAATTAAAAAAAAATAATCTATGGCTTATAAGCCGTAAACGGCCCTTACCGCGTCTCAACTGAGACCTTACTAACCATTTTAACGAATGGTGCACATTGTAGGTGGTTAGCCCAACGAATGTTTTTACACACAATCGCGTTTTTATGTCATCCGGTTGCATGTTAATTTTTGGTCAACGGCGGGAATCGAACTCGAGACCGCGGCGTGATGAGAAACTCTCTTAACCATTAAGCTACATCCGGCGACAAACATGAGAATTACTAGAGTGAATTATGTAAAGTTATTATTTTATACAAACTGATAAATGAAATCCAGAGACGTTTTTGTTAACAACACATCAAGAAAAGATATATAATCGTAATTGTATACTGGTTTTATGATTACATTTGCTCATATCCGGTATCAGTGAACAAGATGTTATTTATTTTGAAATTTAAAAATCTACCATTTTTTTAAAGAAAAATACTGAGTTTCCAAAGGCAATGCCTTTCAAAATCTATTTACATTTCGTTTTGAATAAATAATTTTGACAAAAAATTCATTATACAAATATGTAAAGACAGCGAAAATTTATGTATAACATTTAACATAAATATTTAAACTTACTGTTGCACTAGATTATACAATCTCCTAGTCGCAATGATTTGGGTTTTCATTAACACAAATTAGAATTGAACAAGATAACTTATATTTGAAAATGGAGAAAATACTGATGACTCTCTTTTGTTACTTATAATTGTTAAAAGTTTTATATACATAGTTTAGTTATTTTGAAATATGCACATGCAATGCAAGCACTAAACGAAAAAATCAAGTCTCATGTGAATACAATACCTATATTTTTTACACGTAGTTAATCTTATTTAGGTTTGTCAAAGAATAATAGCCTAAAATGATGAAATTTAAAGGTTAGGTGGTTTACAGTTAAAAATCATAGGTATTCATTAGATTAAATATAAATTGAATTACAATCAAACATGCATTAGTCATCATAATAATTTAAAAAAAAACAAAACATTAATTTTTTATTAATAAATAATTTCCATTTTCAGTTTAATTTAATTTATTTTTAAAAAGTGCAAATGAAAGTGAGTCATTCCCAATTTCTAGAAAGGATTATTAATTGAATTGTCCAGATCAATCGAATCAATACCGATCTTTTATTAATATATTTGGTTATTAATTAATTTAAAAATAGTTTATTTACAGCACATTAATAATTGTTTAATCTCTACTTATAAATTTTCTCTTATGCTTCTTATTTTGCACTTTTTATAACAAAAAAATTAAATTAAAAATGGAACACTTTAAATTTATATAAAAATTTACACTAACAAAATCATTTTTATATGCATGATAGTTGATATTAATGTGCTGTAGTAAAATTATTAATTTATGTATTAAATATTCAATACAATTATTTTAAACATATTTTTATTTTAACTTAATACAGGTTGTCAATGAACATGTCATTCAGACAATACCCGAGATGGGATCAAATTCTCAAACTCATATATTAAAAGCAGATTGGTTTTGGTACACAATCCAAAATGGATTTGCTTCCGAAAGTGATCATAGATTTGATGATGTAAGTTAGAAGTTTATCAATTTTTTATGAAAAAATTCTAAAATTATATATAATGGAATGAAATTATTTATCATAAAAAATTTGTATTTTTTTTTATATCTATCAGTATTTACATAGTATAGCAAATACATCGACTCGACGAGATTCACATCCCAGTTCGAATAAAAGAAAACGTAAACGTTTGTCGCGTTTAGGTTTACCTGATAGTACGATTTTAGTAACTGGCAAACGACGGTCATCGGTATCAGATGCTGGCCTATTATCTATGTCTGGTAGTTTTTTGGAATCGACAAAAAGTCCGGACAAACATGAAAGTCGTAGTAAACACTTGCCAGAAGTGGAACCTAGTATTGATGACAAGGCGAAGAAGTCGATGCGATATAATCATTTTATGGATTTTTTTCATACGGAATCAAATTATGTTGGTATTTTAGATACTATATTAACTGTAAGCATAATTATTTTTTTTTCGCTGAAAACATGATTAATAAATTCTAACAATTTTCAGTTATTTAAAATTCCTCTCGAGGAAAAAGCGGATGCAAATGAAAATGAAGCGCTATTAAATAAATCTGAGATCAAAGCAATTTTTGGTAATTTTCTTCCAATACATCAAGTACATAAAAAAATGTTAAATAGTTTAATAGATTTAAAAATGAGTTGGACCGAGGACTGTTATATAGGACAAATAATTTTAGACAATCGTAACGATTTAATTAAAGCTTATCCACCATATGTGAATTTTTTCGAACAAATGAAAGAAGCTTTAATACAATGTGGTAAAGAGAAGCCGCGGTTTCACGCATTTCTTAAAATAAATCAATCAAAACCGGAGTGTGGTAGACAATCATTACAAGATTTAATGATACGGCCTGTACAAAGGTTGCCAAGTATAAGCTTATTATTAAATGATATAGTAAAGCATACGCCGAAAAGTAATCCGGATCACAAAAAATTAGACGAATCACTAAAGGCAATTAAAGAAGTGATGACCTATATAAATGAGGATAAACGTAAAACAGAAGGACAATTAGCAATGTTTGATATATTTAATGATATTGATAATTGTCCGCCACATTTAGTATCATCACATCGGCATTTTGTTTCAAAATGTGAAGTAACAGAATTATCGGATAATCTGAGCGGGCGTGGTGATCCGCTTATGCTATTTTTATTCTCAGATACACTTGAAGTTTGTAAAAAACGTTCACGTGCATTTAATAGTGCCAAATCTCCATCAACAACGATAAACAGTTTAAATACAACAAGGGTGCAAACTACAAAACCATATAAACATATTAAGTTAATGCCATTAAGTGCTATTAGGATAGTATACGATGTCCGTGATAGTCCAAGAGCATTTGCAATCGAGTGTCGATTTAATCAAGATGTTAAAGACAAAATGTATTCATTCAATATATATGATGAGGAAATGGATAAAATTATTTATTTAAAAGGCTTATGTAAACAGTTAGCTGAAAATGCTTGCAGAACAGATTCGGTAAATTTGATAAAATGAAAAGATGGTTCTTTAATTATTTACTTGTTAATTTCTTACAGGATAATTTTTTGGCACAAGTTGAATCACTTGATATAGACATCGATATAAGTGAGGTCAATATTGGTACATTATCTAAGGCATTCAAATTTGCTACAAGAACAAGACTAAAGGTATGTATACTGATTATAATATATATTAATTGGTTTTGACATTAGAAGTGGACACATTTAGAAATAAAAATGGATAATTTTTGCATAAATGCTGATTAAAATAAAATTAGTGTACAAACATTTTTAGGTTGGCCGAGCACTATCCTTTAACAAAACCCCTTCAAAATTAAAACGAGCTGTTTCAACAATGATTACATCACCTTTTGGTAGTACACATTCGATACAAGCAGCATCACAATTAGCCAATATGAAATTAGGAAGTTGTACAAATATAAATGTAAGTTGATATACAAAGAAGTTATTATGTTTGGCCTAATCATTTAAATTTATATAGGAAATTCATGAAGAAGACGGTGATTCACCAACTTCGTCCGAGATATTAATTGCTCCAATGTCGGTACAACCAACAAGAAAAACAAGAAATGCTAATATATTTTATTAATATATTAAACTATATTTTATTATAAATATTATATACTAAAATTTTATATTTTTTAAATTTTATAATTAAAATTATTGTTAAATTGATATTTTTCTGTGAAAAATATCAAATTTAAAAGGGTAATAAATTTTTTTAGAATTTTTGTACAAAATCCGAATGTTTTGTATAAACACAAAAATAAACAAAGCCTTATAAAATAAATATAAGTTTTAATGATTAATTATAATTTTAAAAGTAATGTGAATTTATTATATAATTATGAGATTACAAAAAATATATAAATAGTAAATTAAATCAAACAAATATATAAAAAAATAAATTTTTAAGTATTTATAAACGAATACAATCTTAAATTGTGTTGTTCAACCTATTTTATTATTATAAAATTCATATAAATTTTATAAATTGAATCAGATACTTACCAGTACAAAGCAATGGTTTTAGTAATGATCTCAAGAAACAATCAAGTACTTTTAATTGAGCAAAATAAACAAAATGCGTGGCTACGCGATACGTAAACGTTAATAACAGAGAATCAAACACAGTGATAGTTAACATGTTCCTATATTGATGATTTACGATTGATTAGTTATAGTTATGATGGATGTTTTCATACAACGCTTTTTTGAAAACTTCGACAATCGATCCTGCACAGCAAACTCAGTACTCTTAAAAACTTAGGTAAACAATTTTGTATTAGTTTGAAAAATTATATGTTGGTCGTCTTCATTTTGAGCAATGAAATATAACCTATAATTAAGCTTCAAATTTGGTTTCCAATCGCAATTAAAAATAAAGCTGTTCAAATCTCAAGTAAAGATAATGTTCTTGCTAGGAGGATATCTAACGAATTTATAAACAGAAAAGTGTGAAAGGCTATGATTTTTAAAGCACAACAACTTAGCGCTGAACGTAATTCGCATGCCATTTACACCATATCTTTAAATATAGAACTGCCTTTCGAGTACAGAATGGAAACCTCTTTGTTAACATCGATATGGTACTCGATACATAGCGTAACTTTTTTTCTACTTAATGTCCACGTGTGTCACAAATTGTAATTGAATACCATCAAATGTAGACCGCAGAAATGTTCATTGAGGATCCATCCTATCAGGAATTCACTAAGGTCATGAGATTAAGAAAGCTCTTTTGGGGATTGTCTTTGGCCTAATTTGATTGACTCGGCGAAATAAAGTTATTCCCGAAGAATGAAATCTTTGAAAAATTAATCATTGCTCCATAGTAATGGCATAGAAGATGGGTCCTATGAGTTCTAAACTTTATTTAACAAGAGATTCTAGATGTGTTTATCCACATCACCAATCAAATTGATTAATTCAATTAACGGCTAAGGAGTCTTAAAATACTCGATCCGATTAGAGGCTTAGGTGCGACCGATAGTTAGTATAGTACAAGACAACACATTATTAAAATTTTAAACTCGGCGTTCTAAAATAATTTCATTAGATTAAAAATAATACACATAGATGAGATTCTCTTGCATTGGCTGCAAATTAATTTAAAACTAACTTAGGCGGTAAATTGATATAATATATGGAAACCATATAGGTAATATATTTCTTTTACAATGTCCTATAATAAATTATAGAATAAAATATTAAATCAATATATTGTTAATTGCTCTACCTAAACTATAACAGGTATAGGATAACATATCAAATAAACGACACCATGCACGAAACATGTTTAACCAGTGAGATTCCACAAAGAAATCAAATCATCTTAAAGCCATCACCCACATTCATAATTCATTCTGATTAGTTCATACCAAATATATTAGAATTGTTAATTATACTAGTTTTCCTACTAGTTTGTATCTCCAGTATCTGCCAACCAACAAGAGTACCTCTCTATTGGTTTACCAAGATCCTTCTCATTACACGCTATATTAAAATAAATGTTATCATTTCCCAATCTATCGCTCTCAAACGAAAGTGAATAAATACACAATCGTGATTCATACATGACACAATGATCAAATAGATAATTAAACAAACAAGTACAGTGACACTTCATTTCACTTATTAAGACCGCTATTCCATCAACCTCACTTTAACCGTAAGTATTCTTACCATTTAAAACTATTAGAACAAGAAACCACCACCAATTTATTTCATTAAGTTTACCTTCAGAAACTATCGCCAATCGAAATAAACAACGATTTCGTTGCTAAAAGATCACATGTCAAATCGATAACAGATATTTTTAATATAGGAAACGTGTCTCAGCCATTGTTTGATTTAGATTTAGAATTACAATGGACCATCAAAAGAAAATCACGGAATATACAATTTAAATTATCTTCGGCTTAGAAGAATCTAAAGAAATCTATGAAAAGATGTAGTTACTACATCAACTGTGGTAGAAACCAAACGGCAAATTATAGAGGTATACTAGATAACATTATTTTAGAATTAAGAAACGAAGAATTGATCTTCAGTTGCAAGCAAAGCTATGAAGACTTAAACTATACAATCGTCCGATAAAACAATAATAATTCATCCATAAGATACCTCTAGCAACATTCAACGTGAGAACAGTAACGTGCTTGATGGAGTTTCATTTGTTAGTATTCTTAATGGAACCGCTCCAATTGTTAAAGCCAGTGAAGATAAAATATGTATATATATATATATATATATATATATATATATATATATATATATATATATATATATATATATATATATATATATATATATATATATATATATATATTTGCTGATGCATATAACCACTAAAATCAAAAATGATTGTCCTAACATAGCCATATGGAATAAATTTGGCCTAGCACAATACAAAGCTGAAGCATCGAACACAATATTGATATAATCTTAATATTCGAAATACACTTTATAAATAAAAATGATTTCAAAATTAATGGATATTCAGTTTATGACATTAAGCCACCATATGGCGACACACATGGAGGCATATTTAAAAGAAAGTAAAAGTTATTAAAAGAAGGTTCAAGCACTATGAAATTGATAACTATGAGAAATCAACAAGTATCTGCCTTCAGAAATGGTCTGAGAATTGTGTAATATAAGTTTAATGGCAGACAATTTTACAACGCTTTAGAGTAAACGAGGTTAGATTACTAATCATGTGAACGTGGCCAAACAACCTTGAGGCCTGAAGATAAAGAAAATTCTTGATCTAAAAGACATTGGAAGCACATCTGTTAAAGCAGTCAATTGCTCTTTCAGTGGTAATAGTAATGTTGAGTACCGATTGTCTAAAGACAAAAGCTCGAAACATCTCACAAACAGGCGTGCTAAATGAGATAAAGTAGGGAGACTAGTCGAACAAAATTGTTCTATACGAGTGAAAGTATTCCGCTTAGCACAACAGCTGAGACTGCAGAGAAGTTAAGACCTGTTTTGAAAAGATCAAACACAGCTAAATCCCTCATCAATACATCGGAGAAAGTAAATAAACTCCCTCGTGACATCCAGGAACTTGTTCAACAAAAGAGAAAAATTTGGGAGACAATGGCTTTACAATATAAATCATCTTTATTAAAAAGAAATTGATCACTCCATTAAAACTTTAAAATGAGTATTTTTCACCAAGAATATAGCTAAGGCGTTTAGAAATATTTAAGTAAGTTCCAACCAAGGGAACGGTTTACTCTTTGTGAAAGGCAACTTAACAGCCAATTAGTTCACATCAAAAGTAAAGATTATCAAATGGATATTAGTCGAAAAGCAAACGTAAGTACCTCATAAAAAAAACTAATAATTTCGAAGTAAACATAAATACATAATTCACAATCATAGACCATATAAGTCTGAAAAAAGCTCTACGGTACGATCTTGTTACCGGTAAAACAATAAGAGAACTTGATAAATACTTAAAACTATAATAACATCATATTTAACTCGATATAACATCATATTTAACTGGCTATCCGAGTATACCTCAAAAATGGTAGTATCACAATGATATTTGTATCAATGGGAAGCAAACATAACGACCATCTCAAACAGATTTTTTCAATTTGGATTGAAACTATATAAAAGAAATTCATAGAATTGTTAATAACTTCAAACACTCCTGAGTAGAAAAAGAATTATGTTCTGTAATGAAAAAAAATCAACTTACATCACATTCGAATAAATGCTCAACAAATAAAGGAAAAATAATACTTAGGCGACATCTTGACTGAAGATTAATAAATAAAAATATTTTTTTACAAAATGTATTAGGCTCCACGGGATACACCATCGCTTCACGGGATCCACGAACTCAAACGATTACGAAAAATATAAAAAATAAAGCCATTGGGAGCAAAAAAGGAGTGAATTTATCTACTGATATTGTTTAACGCTATAAAGAGCGTTTGTTAGCTTTCATATATATTACAGCTCCCGATATTTAGGTACTATTTGCTTAATTTATATTTTCTAACCATTACGAAGAGATATAACATCTTACGTTTCTTAATCTTTAATGATGTAGCATTTCATCGATTTTTTGGAGCAATGAACTTTGAATACTGGTTCAAATAGGAATAGATTTAAGTCTTGAATAGTAATGTAGGATCGTCATTTTTTTGAAATTACTTTATGTAGGTGTTGCCGGTCGATTGGGCATATTCGTTTAGATATCTAACAAGTGTGTTTTTTTTATCTACTATACTGAAAGGAATATGATTAATCTAGTTCTCGTGCCAACTAATTTTATAAAGCTGATGATTGAAACTCGATTGATTTGGTACGATTGCTAAGCAATCGTTGGCTGGGACATGAGAACCCATCACAGTATTAATGTTAGAGATTATATTGATCACTAACATCTGTTTATTAAATTATGAGATGGAGTTTCTTCCTTTAATAAATCTTAGCTTAAAATGTTAATAAGACCACTACGTCAAAACTGTATGCTCTGTAAAGGAGAAAGCGTAGGCCTGCCGTATTTATTTGGTTACTATCCAATTCGTTTTGCTCAGTTCGAAACATAAATAACTTTTTGCCATATTTAAGTGCAGAATACGAATCTAATTCGGTTGTCCCGATTTATGTGTTTTTGTAAAAAATAACTTTAGTATACCCGCAAATAATCCCGATACACACTCTATGGCCTGAAACGGATGATTCACCTCTTAATTATAAGATTATCGTGCATTTAAACTGTGCGAATGATTATAAAAGATAACGCGTTAGTGAATGAAATGATAGGCAGAGACAGATATTAGAAAACCTAAAGAACCTGCTTGATTTTGGAGAAATGCACATATTCGACAAGATACAAAAACTGTTCATCCTTCAAATCTGGTGGTATGCTTGAACTTTGGAGACAACAAAAAGTTTGATGAATGAGTTATCTGCTACGAGAGAATTCTGCATGATGCAAATGTAATTCTTTGCTCATTAGCAAGTATTAAAATATGCTAGTGTGATTGATGGTCGAGTGTGTGTTGGAATTTACATTTCAGCACTAATAAAGTTAATAATATCATCTGTAAAATGAATGCCTTAGTAATTGGGATTATGGCAGGAATAAATTAGGCAATGAACGACGAGAGAAAGAGAGTTAATTTATTTTTCGACTCTCTGATTAAGTTAAAATTAATAAGGAAGGGAGTGTGTTCTAATGGTCACGTGTAGGCGAATAAGTTGTTCTAGTACCTTGTAGTCAAGTTGATCTTGAATGGATACTTTCACACCTACAGATCAAAGGTATAATGAAAGAGCCGATATGATTGCCAAAAGAGGTTGCTTGAATGTGGAGGTAAGTGAATATGATTTTATGGATACTAAGGAAGTACTTCATATGTTTCAAGTAAAACTTAGGAAAAATGGAAGACTGAATTTGTGCAAAAATGTCAAATAAAAGGCAAGAAGTTTGTTGAATGGTGAAGTGTACTTTTGAAAAAAAAATCAAAGGAGACATAACAATGATTGGTACAATGGAGAGAGTGAGATCGAATCATTTGATTGAATAAAACGTGAGCTATTCTTGTATGGAACATTGAATATTTGTTTTAAAGTGCACCAAATATGGCAACAATAGAGTGAACTTTGATGTCCTCATGGAGTGTAAGGAGTGTGACTAAAATAATAAAAAGAGGTATTTAGTGGCGATAAGGTTATGTATGGATGAAAGATGAGTAAATTAAAATAAACAATATTGTTAATATATCATATATAATTGTGAATTAATTAATTTTGTTTGTTTTATATAATTGTTAAAATTGTATAAAAATGTTAATTTGTAGAAAACAAGCCAAATGGCTCCTAGATATTGGAGCTTTTGCTATTAAACAAAAATACAAATAGAAAATCTGCAAAAACTTATGTGTTGCAATATTATAAAAGAAATGAGTATACTTTAATAAACAATAATATCGTCTGATTAACAATACAATAATTTGTATTTGTATTGATAATTAAAATCCATAGTTTTACAAAAAGTAATACGGAACATTTTAAATATTTTCAAATTGTGCCTGAATCAATTCAAATTCAGCGTTTGGTTCAACTCATCGTATAAGCACAGCAAAATATAGTTTCATGAATATAGTAGATGAAAAAATTATAAATTTTTTAAGTGGTTGTATTCTGATACTTGTATGATACTTTGTATTCTGATGCATGCATGATTTTTGTTTGATTCGTAATCGTAAGTTTAAAATTATAATTTTTAGTTGAAAAGAATTTTAAATTAATTGCAAACAAAATGGTAAATACAAGTTTAATTAACTAATCACTATAATACGTCGTTGAACAGTTGAATTATATTATAGATATGAATAATTAAAAACGCCGATTGGTCTGGCATAAACATTCACACAATTTTGTTGTTTTTTTTTTTTTGTGCAATTAAAAAGAAAAGAGATGAATCAATTACACAAAACTGTGCGATAACAATATAAATCTTTCTCCCTTTAACAGATAAAAAATGTACGATCGATTTTAGTTAAAAGAGAGTGGAGTATATTTACGGAACTCTACGTTCTAACGTTTACATATTTTATCTCATTCTCGACTCGAAAAAAAATCTTTCAGCCTTTTAAAAATATATATTTTATTTTAAATATTTAGTTGTATTTTAAAGTTTGTTAGTTAAAGAGTTTCATTAAGTTGAATATTTTTGTGAAAATATACTTTGTGATTTCTTCGGTTCATAAAAAATTTATGTTTTCGGGAGCAGAAAATTTAATTAATAATAATAAAATTTAAATATAAAAGTAGTACAGTTGATTAACAAATATTGATAATTCACTATACAACAGAAATAACCGTTTTCCTGGTTTGGTCTATATTGGTGGATTTTTTAATGGGGGTTTCTTTCCTCGACGATTTTATTGTTATTATTTTGGAATGAAAAAATGACATTTTAAATAGTGTGGAAAAATTAAGTGTGTTTTTTTCTGTCTAGCATTGTTGTTTTGTATGTGAAAATTCGGATAAATACAAAAGTTTTGTATTATTTTTATTGGTTTTAAGTTGAAAGTTTATTGTTGAGTGAAAATTTCTAGAAGTAGAAATTTCTATAAAAGCAGTGAAAATGTCAAATTCACGTGATTTTCTAGTGTTTAATTATATAGTAGTTGTCTATTTATATCTAATAATTGTATTAAATCAATCAAATAGTAATAATTCGATATTCGTTCACGGCAAAAGTTTGGATAATTTAGAAGATAAAACATGTGAAAATGTTAAGTATTTTTTTCATCCTCTAAACGTAACGGTAAATGGACCTAATTTCGATAAAAAAGGTAAGTTCGATTTTTAGTCAAATCATTTTATCGAGATTTTCCATCATCCTGTAGGTAACTTCTACATACATTTTTTTTATCATTTTGTATCCAATTGACATCACCCTATTATATCTACATATAATAACATGTATGAAAATGTTTACCAAGTTTTCTCCTTTTTTAATACATTCAAAAAGGATAACAATGATAATTTATTGTTATCTCTTTTCGTTTTTTGGTATTTTTCTTCCTCATTTTCCTATTCCGTCTATATTGTTCTGTTGTTTCTATGCTTTGTCGATACGAAAGAAGGACGAGTTTTCAGTCCTTTCTGTTTTCGTGTTATATAAAAAAGAAAATGGAAAAGGATTTTCTCTTTGATTTGTTCTTAAGTAAAAATATTAAAATACTAATCCTTATGAAGAAAATAACTATTTATTACACGTTTTAAGTTGGGAATCGGTTAATCCGAGATTATAATGAGTATGGTATACTTAGTATAGTAAAGTTAATTAAGAAAAGTATTTAATTACTATTCTGGTTTTTATATTGTTAACCTTTTTGCCAAGGTAAGGTAAAATTAATTAGATGAAAAAATTATGCAGATTCATATTAATCAAATCCAAATTCTACCCATTTCTCTTTGATAAACGTCTTATTTAAGTAAATATTGATGCTTTAAACTATTCAAGTACTAGTATAATCCAAATTTAATTTTAATTTTGATGAACATTATCTTTCAAAAACACCCAAAATCTTCAATTAATTATTGTATTATTGAAAAATTTAACTTCAAACTGAACTATTCTATCGATGTGTTATTTTTCTATCCTAAATTAAGAAAATTAGGAGCTAAAAGAAGTCTTAATGTTAATTTATTATGATAACTTACAATACTTATATAAAAATTATATAAAAATTATATATATATATATATATATATATATATATATATATATATATATATATATTTATATATATATATATATATATATATATATATATATATATATATATATATATATATATATATATATATTTATATATATATATATATATATATATATATATATATATATATATATATATATATATATATATATATATATATATATATATTTATTTATATTTATATATATATATATATATATATATATATATATATATATATATATATATATATATATATATATATATATATAATATATATATATATATACAATATATATATATATATATATATACAGATATATATATATATATATATATATATATATATATATATATATATATATATACATATATATATATATATATATATATATATATATATATATATATATATATGTGTGTATAATATATTTATATATAAATATCATATCACCATTGCTTGAGATTGGTATAATACGACCTTAAAATACAAACTAATAGTTATGTATGTATATATTAATTTGGGCAATTTGTCAAAACCTAAATAAAGAAAACTAGGATATCAATTTTCAACGTATTTATTTATGTATGTATAAGTATTTAGGTTTTTCCAGTGAAGTTTTGGCATATATAGTTTGTCCGCATTTCATATCAAACCACATACAAAATAATTTGACCTTACTCTATTGCAACGGAAATAAAATAGAATATTTGAGCCAAAAAAATTATTTTACCATTTCTTCCTTTAATAACTCATAGTTATAACAGGTTCCACCTCGATTGTGCACTGCCATTTCGAACATGAATAACAAAAACATCTTTACTTTGATAGACACATTGACTACATCAAAAATATAAAATATCTTGATTTTTTGCTTTTTGCGAATTAATTTTTTTTTGTTCATAAGTAAATGAACATTTATTAACATCAAAACACACATAAATGTTTTATGAATCTATAGATAATAATTTTTTTTAAATTTATATACATATTGATAAGAGGTATTATGTGTATTTGAAATTATTATTTTTAGTTAACAGATAAATAATTTTGCTGCCATGTTTTGGAATTCGATTTGTTGTGCTAGTTGATTACTGATTTTTGATTTTGCTCTGACTTTGTTATCACATTTGACGCGTAAAAAACCTTAAGATGGTTTCAAAAATTTGATCTGTGAAAGCTCGAAATAATTAGATAATTTCAAGATGTATTTATACTATATAAACATGGACACACCCACGTAAAACATCCCGAAGCCAAATTGACCATGTGTTGATTTCAAAAGGGCGGGCTCGGGTTGTCCAAGATGTGAGATCGTATCGGTCGTCAACAAAATTCGTAGGCAGTGACCATTTTATGGTTGCTGCAAAGCTACGATGGTAATTTTCGTACAAGTCAGGGAGGACAGGAGAATATACAACGCGATTCTCCTGTGAAGGTCTGATAAATGAAGAAACGCAACGAAAATACCAAGATCTTGTCAGCAATAGCATTATACAATCAAATTACCAATCTGATGATGTGAACAGTGTCTGGGAAGTATTGAAAACCTCGGTTGTCGATGCTGCCCAGCACACTCTCGGTATAGTGAAAACTAAGCCCAAAAATGATTGGTTTGATGAGGAGTGTCGTCTTGCTGTTGAGCAACGAAATATAACCTATAATGAAGCGCAGACTCGGTTTACAATCGCAAGGAAAAACAAAGCAGTTCTCGCTGTAGGAGGACAGCTAAACGCATTTGTAGACTGAAGAAGCGAGAATGGTGGAAGGCTAAGGTCTTAAGAGTACAACAACTCAGCAATGAGCACAATTCGCGTGGTTTCTTTAAAGGAATCACCGAATTGCACCATACCTTAAGATCTCGGTCAACTGCCATTCGGGACCAGGATGGAAACCTCTGTGTTAACGTCGATGCGGTACTCGATACATAGCGTGAACATTTTTCTGATCTACTTAATGTTCCACATGTATCACAAGCTGTATTTGAATACCCTCAAATACAGACCGCGGAGATGTTCATTGAGGATCCATCCTATGAGGAATTCACAATGGCCATGCAGAGATTAAAGAAAAATCGTTCACCAGGGGTTGATTGCATTAATTCAGAGCTCTTGATATTCAGAGGGCTAACTTTGTGGAACTGTCTTTTCGACCTTGTTCGATTGGTATGGCGAAATGAAGTTATGCCCGAAGAATGGAAAGTGGCCGCGTTATGCCCAGTTTTTAAGAAAGGTGATCGCTTGAAATGTGAGAATTATCGCGGTATAGCTCTCCTTTGCACAGCATATAAGTTACTGTCATACATTATTTTGGGAAGAATTACTCCTCTAGCGGAGGAAATTGTCGGTGACTACCAAGGAGGATTCCGTCCAAATCGGTCAGTCACTGATCAAGTTTTTTCGCTACGGATGATTCTTTCCAAGTACTACGAAACATCTCGCGATGTACACCAGGTATTCCTAGATTTCAAGCAAGCCTATGACTCGATCAATCGAGAGAGTCTATGGTATGCGCTTGAATATTTAGGAATACCAAACAAATATGTACATCTGTGTAAAATGACAGTAACGCAGTCACAATGCTGTGTCAAAGTTGAGAACAGGCTATCGAGAACTTTTGCAATCAATTCCGGTGTTCGACAAGGAGATGCGCTGTCCCCGATACTTTTTAATCTCATGTTGGAATACATCCTTCGTAAAAGTGAAACACCTCAGGACAACATCTTATTCCGACAATCCAATCAACTTCTTGCTTATGCAGATGATATCTGTGTGATTGGATTAAATGGCAACGGAGTGAAAGAGATACTTGATCCACTGGAACAGTGTTCAGTTTTTGTTGGTCTCAAAATCAACGAGTCAAAAACCAAATATCTAATCTCGGGTTTTAGAGACCAAGACGCAATTGATTTCAGTAGTGGTAATCACACGTTTGAAGGAGTGATGAGATTCAAGTATCTTGGATCTCTCATCACTCACGATAATAGTGTGGGAGAGGATATCAAGGTCCGCCTTGCCGCTGGCAATCGGGCTTTGTATCCTCTACGTCCACTGCTGAAATCAAAATATCTTGCAAATACGGATAAGCTGAAACTGTACAGAGTGTTGATCAGACCCGTTGTCATGTATGGATGTGAGAGTTGGACCTTGACGAATGAGTACGAAAGATGGCTTCTAACATTCGAGAGCGAGAGAAGAATCATGCGTGTGATATATGGTCCAAAACGCGACGTCGATGGCACTTACCGAGTTCTTTTCAATCACGAGATCAGGAATTTAATGCAAATTCCTGATATCGTGCATGAAATTAAAGGACAGCGAGTACGCTGGCTCGGACACGTTCTGCGTGCTGATCCGAACCGAATGATACAGCGAACCTTTAAGGGAGAACCGCCTTTCGGTAGGCGAAGAGGTCGCTGTCGGCGACGATGGCTCCACGGCGTAGAGAGCGATCTGGCATCTTCAAACTGCGTACAACGGTTTGAAGAGCTGGCTCGTGATCGAAACCGATGGAGTCAAATTGTTGACACGGTACGGTAATGGCCTGTAAAAACCGTTAAAAAAAAAAAAAAAAAAAAAAATTTATACTATATAAAATATATGCAAATTTTGACGACACTATATGACAGTTTAAATATAAATAAATTAGTTATTTGTCTATACTTGATTAAAACAATTATTTATTGTTTATAGTAATTCGGACTTTACTTGTTCTATACTATCGTATTCGAATTCTTGATATTCTTTTATGGTATCGGTTTTTTGAAATACATACAGTATAAAATACGTATTGCTTAGCTCTACCAGCCTATAGTGTAATGACAGATATGTGTGTGCATCCACATCATCGATCGTAATTAGATGATTAAGTTTTCATTGTTGTCTATTCAGCTAGTGTGATCAATTAACTGTTCTTTTAACTATTTTCCTCTGCGCTAGTTTTAATATGATGCAGATTAATACGTCTTTAAGATATTAAAAGCATTTTAAGATGCAAATAGCTACCGCTCAGCCATAAGTATGTCTCAATTATCCAAGATATCGATTTTATCCTATAAGGCTGAAATGATTAATAGTATTTTTGTTTCGAGGAAATAGCGATAAATTTAGGTATAACAGCATATTATAAAATTGAAAACCCAATATTGGGTTTTGTATTAAAACTTTTGAGTAGTTTCATATCACAAAACATCAGGGTTTGAATTTATATTTGTGGTTTGTATTATTCAAAACAAACAAGTAAATTTCTTATACAAAAATGTGTATGTCTATGCTCAAAGAGACTTATATCTATGCTGAAAAGAGCCAACATTTTTAAGTTAAGTCACATGTCGATCTGCTTCAACAATATCGAACTTATATTAAAATTACAAGTCTACTTACTTAGCAGCAATATTCTTATACAATTCTTCATGTAATTCTTAACTTTCTATGCACGCATGTAAACAGATTTACGAAACTAAATTTTTATATTTCCTCAAAATCAGTAAATTGTACTCCTGAAACTTAATTAAGGTCGTCTTTATTGATTTGTCACCTTTAAAAATAGCAGTCTCGATAAATGTAAAGTCATACAAAAGCGATATAACAAACTTAAACACCGACATGAAATAAGTAAATCAAAATTAATTTTGATAATGTTAAATTTTTAGATGACAGCAATAGCTGATAATTTCAACGAACGGTTGTACTGTTAATAATAAATTATTGGTTCTTCTTAAAAATCCATTTCCTATCGAATGACAATACATATGGTGGAGTTATATAACTACCTTATGTTTTAATTGGGTTATTTCAAGATAATCGTTAACGCTTCGTTAAATCTATCGGCCATTAATCTTGATATTTGAAAAACTTTATAATATAAATTAACATAGATAAAGTGTCGAATTTTAACAGTAATTGATTTTTAATGTCCAATTAATGGTGCAACATTTGCACTTTAAGTGGAAAATATCGATTTCAAATTTTAATTTAATAACAAAATAAAATAAAAGGTCTCTGGTTTAGAAACTTCCAATTGTTATATTTTTAAAAATTGTTTGAATATTTCTAAAAAATGTCTTAATAG
Source organism: Tipula lateralis (assembly GCA_963932295.1). NCBI lineage: Eukaryota > Metazoa > Arthropoda > Insecta > Diptera > Tipulidae > Tipula > Tipula lateralis. Next base: position 121,102,848 of record OZ010738.1, read on the forward strand.
TTTTTGATTGCCAGATGGCAACCCAGTAACTTAGATATTTAATGACAAATGACTGTATATTAATGAAATTCTTGAGCTGGTGACTCTTTAATCTTTTATAGATTTTATTTAATTATTTAATGTTATTGTTGTACGAGCACAAAGGTACAAAAATGGTTATAATTTTAATTTTGATCGATTCGAAATAAAGTTAAAGTTATTGGTATAAAGTTATGGTTTATATACTTATTCAATTCACCAAACCATCAGTAAGCGCTCAAGTCAGTTTAAATTTATACATGATTGAAGGTCATAGATACCAAACAGATAATTAACCGTTTATCCAATAAAATTAATCTTATTAAGCAAACCGAAAAAACATCAAATTAATTAAATATAAATATAAAATATTAATCAATTAAAAACTATTTAATATTTTATGTATCTTAATTGTATACGTATTTCGAAACCGAATCATCAACACCCACAACATGTATTTCATAACATAAAAATTCCACCCGGGCGGCAGCACACATTATCATGCCATACTCAAATCACACATTTAGTATAGAAAACATGTAAATTAAGATATTAATTTTACATCAATTAGCGTTTAAAATTGAATATTTTAGAGCTCTATACAAAATAGTATATTCGTGTGTATGTCTCAAATACGAAAAATAGTGTTGCGGGAGTAATCTTCTAAAGATAGGCAGTTAAATGGGTGGTACATATTTTATGTATCATATTTATTATGTATAACATCTAATATTTTTAAGGTTTTAATTTAATTAGTTATGTTAATTAAAAATGTTTTTATGTTTTTTAAGCTTTTGTATTTTTGTTTGAAATCAATACATACTTGTACAGACTATAGATAGACCTTTTTTCTCAATAAACTTTGATAGTTAAATTGTAATGCTGTAGGGCGGAACTAATAGTTATGTATTGATTATTCAGTTAATGGCGCATGGTTAAAGCTGTTGTAATTGGAGCGGAAGGTACCGGGTTCTTGTATCCCGATATAGAGACAAGATGCAAAAAAGATTTTTCACATCCGATTTACGATCATAAACACATCTATGTCTCCCTGTTGAAGTGCAGAATTCATGGGGCAACCCATGTTCCTTGTCAGTACTATAGGCTGACATGTTATATGCGGATGGTTCTACGTAAATTGTACCTCTATCCGTACGTCCTCGATTTCCTCAAAAGTCTTGAGCTACAAAACAGATTAATTATAAAGCGATTTTCAATTCAAATAAAGCTTTACTAAACTAATTTAGTAAAATGTTTCATACTTATATCGAAAAACTCTTTAAATCGCATAATAATTTTTACGGTACAATTTTTACCTTACTGCTTAATTTGACATTTTGAGAGATAAAGAATAATCTTTTTTACTTTTACTGAACATTACAAAAAATGAGAAAAATCAAAAACTTATTTATGTAACTAATTGCCATGTAGTACAGTACAACACATTAGAGTAGTTCTTATGTCTTATCTCGATTCATCGTGTAAATTAAATAGACATTCTACTTTGAGAATCATCATCATGCATGTATATTCTATGTATATAAATAATGATTTGGCAAATGATCAAGTATAGTAAAGAGTATTTCTATTAAAAGATCACCAATGTGAGCGCATCCCGTAGCAGTAAATGCACTAAAATAAAATTTTAATATTTGCTAAGTTTTTTATGTGCATTTTGGACATTTAAAAGCAAAAAAAAAAACAAGACGATGAAAACGACGAAATTAAAGAAGAAAAAATGCGTCAAGAAAATATATTTTAAGTCAATGAACTTAAGAAGATTCTTTAAAAAGTTTTCTTAGTTTTTGTGTTCATGTCTCGCAAAGTAAACGAAAAAAAACGTTTTTTGTATTTTAAGGAGTTTGTAATGCAATTTTATCGATTTCACAAAATGAAATGAAATATGTTTTTAACCCAATGAGACGGAATGTGCGGTATTATAATGTGAGATAGTTTGTTTGAACATTTTAACCGGGGTATGAAGATATTATACAACTGTATTTTTGTAAAAAGATGGTGATTGCAATAAACCACCCAAAGTGTATTTTTTGTTGTAGTTTGTGGTATTTTTGGTTATTCTACTTTGTTGAAACTTTCTTAAAATTTACGTGCAATAATTGATTTTATTATTTTGTATCTGGTTTACCACCACCACGCCTTTATGTTCATCTGTTTAAATTACATTTAATTTTTCATCAATATGTACATGCATCAGTATAATACATACTTGTTTATGTGTATATGTTAGTGGTTAACTAAGAAATCCGTAATACTTAGTTTATAGTAATGGGTGTTTTTTGTTTAAACTGAAAAGTAAACTGTCAAACTAGCTTTTATGCGACGCTCACTCCATGTTCGCGATTTATTATCAGTATATTCTGATAATTTATACTAAATAGACCAACGCTTGAACAACTTTAACAAATTATCCAAATTTACTTTGAAAACAAGTTTTCAATTCGCGCAAGTTATAGACGATTGTGTGATTTTTACTGTGCAAATAATCGTTCATTTGATCAAATCATCATGAGAAAGCCATTAAAATGTAGACGTAGATTCAAATTTATCTTTTTGTCCTTAGCGAGGTCATGAGCTCATATTTAGCTATTAATAGGTAAAACTGCACTTATGAAATGAATTGGTAAAACTGCATTTATGAAATGAGGCCAATCCACAAATATTGACCCTAATTACCAACGTTGTGTATGTAATTTATGACATATAGCCAGACTGCAGAGAAAGTGGCCCAACATTTCAGAATGTGCTTCGCCAAAGGCAGCCGCAGTGACAATATGCTTAGTTGCCATGTATTGATCCTTCAAATTAATACAATAATTTTACTATCATTACCTTTTGAGGAAATTCCTTCCGGGTTGTATATTGGTATCACTATACCTAAGTCAACAATAATTCTCCTTGGTCTTCGCATGGCACAAAACCACTTTTCAAGCCTTTATGCCATGAAGTTCAACTGCGCAAAACTTAACGCTATACCATACCTGAATGACCTGTAATGGTTTTGGTTTGTTTATTTTGAAAAGGATCCAAGCTTGATCGAATTCCACATTTTTTTCACCACCTTGGTTGTTAGTTTTCAATCGATGAAGCTTGGCAGTCGGTTGAAATAATTTCCATCAACTGTGTTTGATGCCTAACTCCAAGGCTTACTGATTTGAACTTGTACGTACTTTTTATTTTTACAGTAGGCTCACTTAACTTCCAGAACGATCTCCTCCATTTTGATATCTTTTCATTATGGATATCGTTTTTGTTTTTTCTTTAGGAAGATCAGTATAAATCCAATCCTAGCGTTTTCATGTTTTCAAGCTTTGTTGGAGCAAATTAGTTCTTTTTGCAGCATGTCAATTAAGATGACCAAGTCATATGCAGATAAGTATTCTAGGAAGCAGGTGCATTCTGCTGTATTTGATTTATATCGCTGGTTTGCGTCGTATTCTGCTATGATTCATTATGGTTTCCGTACTCTCTTTTATAATCTTGGGTGAGAATGAAGCTCCTAATTTACTTCAACTACGATTACAGTAAGGCCAGAAGACAAGAGATTTCATTAAAGACTCTGGTAGTTTTGTTCTCCCAGGAACCACTATTAAAATATCAGATACATATGAAAAATAATCGTATAAATTAAATACAATACGTAATTTGGCATATAACGTATGTCATTAATCACTTTTAATGTCGTATTCACTCATATGGTTCAACTCAAGCTAATTTTGTTCAACTTAATCTTGTACATCCATAAAATGGATTGCGCAGATAGTAAAATAGTAATATATTTTTAAATAACAATTGTACTATATAAGTCGTCAACTTGTCTCTGTAATATGCATATAAATTACATACGGTTTTTTGTTTCATCTCAAAAATGGAGAAATCAATAAGTATTTAAAAACAAAACATTTAAGTATTGTAAAGAAAATATGTATATATATATATTGTTAAATTGAAGAGTAATGCATATAAAACTGATGTTGAACGCTGATTGATTTTATAATAATCTTTGTACGCAAGTAAAACAGAAAGTTAAATCTCTAAAACTTGATTCTAAATTTCTGAAAAGCAAGTTGCCTTTTAAAGTAGTAATGTGGTGATGATATATACTTATATATATATATATATATATATATATATATATATATATATATATACATATATATACATATATATATATATATATATATATATATATATATATATATATATATATATATATATATATGTATATATATATATATATAAAGTGTAGTTATATTGTATGTTACCAATCGATATCGTAATCATCTAATCTCGATTGGGTTTTGTGTTATATATACATACATACATATTGTTATTCTTTTGGTAAACAATGCAAAACATAGTCAAAATCAAAATCAATTTGTCTCATCATACATGTATATCGTCAACATACATAATATAATATCAACTAACAGCCAATATGTTAAACACTATTCTAAACAATAATATAACAAAATTAAATAAATAAATTTATGTTTTCAGTATGTTTCAATATTATTTTTATTGGAGTATTTACATAAAATATAATTAAAAATGTAACATATAAGTATGTGTTTTTATATTATGCATATGTATATGGTTCTCTATATACGATAGGAATGTATGTGTATGTACTTTTGAATACATGATTGTTTGGTTAAACGAATGGGATGTTATCGCGTCACAAATATGAAGACAAGGTTTAATGCAATATTCTAACGACATGCCTACAAATTAACCTTAACAAGTAGTAGTCTGGTGGTCTACCGTGAAAAATTTTATGTGTCGGTGTGAACAACTCTTTTAATATAGTATTGCACTTATATCTCAACACAAATAAACCAGTTTGTATGGAAGTATGTATTATACATGTCGTCTCACACGATAGTATTGGTGATACGTATCAATCAATGGCATACATTTGTTATATACATATTTATACATTTAATGAGCAAAACTATCAGATTGCCAAATGCATCATTTGATTAAGTATAAATAACGTTACATCATATCCTGCAATGTTAATTCCCCGTATCTCAGAATAAAACATTTTTTTATCATCTCTGACAAATACGAACAAAACTATTCGAAATATAATATGTATATTCAAAGTATGAATACTAATCTTAATTTACTTTGCGCAATATACTTATGTATATTTTTGACGTTTTTAAGAAAATAAAATCTCATCTTCAAATTACTAATAAATGCTATCGCGTGGGTTTCTTTATACATTTCAAAGCACAACAATAATATTGTAAAAAATTACAAGATTAATAACTTCATTTTTAATAGGAAACAATTGAAGTGGCAACCTCGGAACCCCTTCTTTAAAATCTGCGATATTCTTTCATGGGTACTATAATCTTCTTCGGAAGCGATTAATCGTAAAACAATTTTTTATATATAAAATTTAAATCTGGTACCCTCAGAAGTTCTCGTGTACGTTTATATATATATATATATATATATATATATATATATATATATATGTTTATAATCTTTGAATTCATCTCGTATACATTATATAGTTTACGAAAGAATAAAATTCCAAATTAATTACACAAAGCCAAGAAAGATAAAAAACAACCAACAATAAAATAACGATCGCGTCTTGAAAGGATTTGAATATAATCTTCTAAGCTCATAACAACATAAAGATTGTATACTCCCAAAAGAAGTTTATAAATGCACAGCAAAAAAAAGGTGACAGATACATTTCTTAGATGTTATCCTTGAAAATGTTGCTAACATTTTTGTTTTGTTTCAGTTTCTGGCTCTCTTTAGCGCACAAACACATACGAGTATAGCAAACAGTGAATTTTAACAATGTGAAGCTAAAGCAAATACTTAAATATTAAAATTACCTTGAGAAGTTTTTATTTTATGTCAGACATGTTGGCGAATTTTATTGAACGGTGTTACGCACTCATAAATATAAAATCTAATCGAAATTTATTGTATACACTTAACTACGAGTTATATATAAATATATATATATATATATATATATATATATATATATATATATATATATATATATATATATATATATATATATATATTATATATATATATATATATATATATATATATATATATATATATATATATGTATATTTATATATATATATATATATATATATATATATATATATATATATCTATATATATATATTTATATATATATATATATATATATATATATATATATATATATATATATATATATATATATATATATATATATTTATATTTATATATATAGATAATATACTTATGGCTTACTAAACTCAAATTTAAAAAAAGTTATATAGAAAAAGATAATATTTTTACACAAACGAACGTGTAACTTATATTCCGTAATAAATCTCGCCGTTTCGAAGTAAAATCGATATAAAAGTATAAGTAGTATGAAACACCTATTATTGTATGATGTACATACACTTCAATTTGACATGGTTTAATCAGATTATCTTCTTTTCATGAGAGATTTTCAATTGTGTTGTTTACAATCTGTTATAAATGTGTTTATTCCCATTTTCGATCGTAGCCAAGTTCCGTTTGCATCTTGCCCTTTTAATGTTCAAGAATGTATACACTCATTGTGATGTTTATATATACCAAACAATGTAATAATAATATAACCTGCTTTCTGAAAATAATAACTTTCGAATTGAAGGGGTACGGTATCGTTGTATGTGTTATTATATGTGGTTATATGTATATTTGGTTTCTATCATATAAAAAAATGGTGCAACTACTTCGTTAAGTAAGGAATACTTTCCTACTATTGCAGTGATATTCAGACCGAACTAATTGGGATAAAGAACTTTTGAACTAATTGATGTAAACAACATCACATTTTTTGACTTCGAAGGTGTGTCCTATATAGAATTATCTCTCATCTATAAAAGAGTTGGGTGACCAATTTAACATATGTCTATCGTGGCTAACAACATGCCGGTTCTCACTAAACCCACAGAACATCGAAATTCCGATAGATAGGAGCCTGCCTAAGTAAACCTTACCTAGTGTAGTGTTAAACCAATATTTGTCCAATTTTTTTTTATTTGTTACATGATTCTTAGTAATTTAAAATGTGTGCTTTTATTTAATATCTCTAAAGTTCTAAATCGGATTCGCCACAGAAAATAAATATTTTTAATCGTATATAAGTATTCACCAACCAAAAGCAAAACTAATCAGCTTAATCCGATATTTAATAGCATTCATTACTAATCCAATATTTTGATTGTACATATCACTGTTAAACAGCTTGTGCTATAAATAAATATTTTCCAAAAACAAATCACTATAAACAAATACTTACTCCCAAATACGAGTATTAAATAAACATGTATACGTGTAAACACACAACTCAAGTTAAAAAACGGGAATGCCTTCTAAAGTTTTATCTCCATCAATCCTCATTTTATTTAAAAATATTTCCTAATTAAATTTTCGCCAAACACAAAACACTTCAACATAAATTTTTATGTTTTTCATTATATGTACAAAAAATTTTATGTTTTTAATTATTTCGGAAAACATAAATGGGATTATTTTGTGTTCATTTGATAAGAAAAAAAAATATTCTAAACTTCTATTCTTATATTGTATATAATGTATATACATATATACATATGTATAATACACACTTGAAAATTGTGTGTGTAGCCATATGTACTTGTATATGTAGTTTGCTAAAGTGATGCCACGAAAGGCATGCGTAAACAATGAAACATAACAAACTGACAGTGTGTTTTATATTTATCTGTTGTTTGTTTAGGCATTTGCATTTCTACATTTCGCGTTTCTCCCTAAATTGGCACACGTGAAATCAATATCAATATAAGATTTCAAAAGAGATATAATGATAAAACATATAGGTAGTGAGATATAGGAATATTGTGACAAACATTAAATGATATGAGACTAACAGGCGTCTATTTCAGAAATCAAGGCTACGTATAACATATTCCTGGAATATGTGCCTCAAATTACAAATGATACATGAAGCTTAGCATATTCCATAATAAGGGCCCAGGCCTGCCTGCGTCTAAACAGAATATGGTTTATAAGGAATCAGAATGTTATTCACAAAAATAACAAACCGCTTGACCGCTTTGGTATTCCTCAACAGGTATAAGCTGTTATATGATACATTATTTATGTTACACCTAGGGGTCATCTCATCTTATGCTGTATTTAAAGATCTGTTCATATCTCCCAACCCTAAACTATTTATGTGCGCGAGAGTGATTTATATTCGTAATGATCCGATAACATTTTCATATATACAATATGATAATACACTGTTAGTTCGTTTAGAATGGAAACTGTTCAAATAAATAAATAATTTATTACAGTATTTAGCTAACCTGAGCATTCATGTCATTCCATTATGCATCCTATGTTTATGTCCGGTTTTTAATTTTAGAACAAGGTTTAACTACACAATACACAAAAGTAGATTACTTGTATAATGAAATCACTTAAGCTGCCATCCTTTTCAGAAAGTCTTTTAGTTTGTAAGATAATGATTTATACAGCAAAGTACTCGCTTATTAAAATAAATTAAACTTTCTGATCAAGATCGGCAGTCAAGTAACCTCTATCCAATCTTAAGCATGTCACTCAGGAAATCCTATTCATTTACACTTATATAAATAAATAAAACGAAATTATTTCAATAAAAGATTACTTATTGAATGGCCAAATACTAAAAATTAACAAGAGTTACATATATACCATACAGTGCACTTCCAGGAATATCGTGACAAAAATTTAATAAAGATTTATGAAATTTAATTTACTGTTGGTTGTCTTCGTTACAAATTTATATCGAAAAACCACCTTTGTTGTTGTAAGGCAATACGATTTAATCGGAATCTAAAATAAGCTGGACCACCAATATAATTGATAAAAAGAATGTTTATTTATTTCGAACGACACAAACTAACTTAATGGTCCCTAATTTTCGTAATAACATTTCAGCTTAATATAGTTATGTATCCTTAATTTGTTCAGAGTAAAATAAAACTGGTAAACAATCTATTCAAATGATAATAATCATCATTACTAGCAGCAGTCGTCCTTTTCAATATATCTACAAACTAAAGTGATTTGTTAAATACAATAATAACCAAATTACAATAATTATTTATTTGATATAAAATAAAATTCTTATTAAGGAAAAGGAGCTCGGATTAAAATTTTATTCTTATTTCCTTAATCCAATTAATTCTGAATATAAAAAAGCGGCACCTGTAATCTATATATAAGTATAGATATTCTCTATAGCATTTTGTATCACATTCTCTCGTTCTTTTAAAATCACTCATTCTGTTTTTTGTTATTTTTTTGATGATCTTAATCAGATCTTACCGTTTCCAATTAATTAATATTTTTTAAAAGTCTGCTATGAGTACTGATGTACAATATACATAATCAATTTAATTAAGTAATTATAATTAATTAAAAAACTATTTTGAGAATTACAACAAAATTAACGAATCTATTGATCTATTTAATTTTAAAAATACTGTCAATATGAGTATGATTAAATGTCAATCAGTGAGTATTGAGGTCGAGATATGTTAGTTGTTTTGTTAAGTAATCGATAAAATACTCCCTTATGAATGAACCCAAACATGACTTATTTGAAGTGTTGATTTTAATGGGTCAACAAAATCGTAGACACGAGTTTAACATATACATGAAGTCTTTCTTTGCTTCCGATTCGTTCATTTATCTTTATATGTATGTTATCACACTTGTAATATCTAGTAATAACAAAACACTTGTAATAACAAAATTCCATATATCTTCAACATGCCTAGTTCGATATCAATCTGTAGACTTGCGTTGATGATTCGGTCTATGAGTTCTTCACATTACCAGGAAGTTCATAATTCATTCCCGGTTTTCTAGTCAAATGATGTGAATTCTGTGTTTTTATTTTTCCTAAAGCTTTAACCATTGGTCCATTTGGTCAGTTTCCACACAGTTAAAATATTAATTTAAGAACACAGCTGTAATTGCATTCAATATTCGATAGTTCACTACAAATCTGTATACATAACATGTAAGAGTATAGAACATTTAGTTTTTGGTATCAAGCGTAAGAAGTAATTTTTCTAACATTTATTTGAGCGAATCGACAGTCATGTTCGTATTCGAATTAAATTAACAGACTTATTTTAGAATATTTGATTTTCAAATCCAGAGATCATCAAAGCTATGTTTTAATTATAATATATTCTACACATTTTAGCATTGGCCAAATCAGCTTCTACGAAAACTCGGGTTCCTCAATAGATGCTGACGGTTTTTTAAATCGCATCAGGTTCTCCAGATATATAAAACCTTTATTAGACCGTGTATAGAATATTGCTGTCAGGTTTCGGGTGGAGCATATGGCACTGCTCTCCAGTTGCTAGATAGAGTTCAGCGGCGTGCCATCCAAATAATACGAAACTCCAGACTTACGAAAGATCTAGACAGCCTACAACACCGCAGAGATGTTGCAGAACTCTGCGTGTTCTTTAGATAAATAAATGGTAAATGTTCTGCAGAAATAAAGGAGAAAACACCACCATTTGTTACGCCACGACGTGTAACATGAAGAACGGTTAGTGTGCATTGGTTTACGATGAAGCTGCCGAAACCTCGAACTGAAGATGTAAAGCGCGAATTTATTTATCGAACATCTAAGAAGTGGAATTCGTTGGTCGGTTTTCAGTTTCCGTTGAAATATAAAATGCACAAGTTTAAGGCAGCTATCAATCTTTACTTGAAGGATCGCGCGTTGGGTACAGTAGCTCTGACAGTTACAAGGAGCTAGGACAGTCTAAAAGTCCCCCATGTCCGCTAAACGTAAAAAAAAAATTTATTTGGGGCGGCATCCCATATTTTAAAGTGCAGTGCTTTTAATTCTAATCGAATGAATCATTGTTATTATCACTTTAATATTATCAAATTTTTAATAAGTTTTATATTTCGATATTTGATTAGTAATTACTTGCTAAAATTTATTATGTATCACATTCACACATCACACGTATCATATTTTTTCTTTGAACGGTAATTGAAATCCATAGAAGAACTATGTATTTCAATTTATTATTTTATATTGTACGAGTTGTTGTCAAAATTAGTTTATTGGGATAAAACATATAATACCACATTTGTATTACTTATTTACTGGGTTTACCAACCAAACGTAATTTCCATTTTATTAATACGAATACCTAAACGATTAGTGTTTTAGACAATAATTGGCGGTTTGAACACATAAAGTAAACAGTAAAATTAAAAGGTGATTGTTGTTAACACGTAGTAAAATTATTGTTAAAAAATCAGATAGAGTATTTGCATGATGAAAATCGCTTTGTTATGTTTACTGATTTCTCAATTAAAATTTAAAAAGCTTTAATTTGGGTTTAATTTTAACTTATTATCTTTAGTAAAAACATTTCGTTTTAGTTTTGTATTATTTAATTTCTTGAAACTATTAAAGGCTCTATTCCGTGAAAAAACTGCCTGACAGTCGAAAAAAAAGATAAGAAAAGACAATTATAAAACTCCGTCTTAGAGACAAAGACAACGTTTTGTTTATTCATATATTTTTACTAAAACTTTATAGCAAAATTTTGAAAGCTACTGTAAGATAATTAAAAAAAAACATTAATTATTCCTTGTCGGACTTCTTGGAAAGATTATTTGTGTGCGTAAACAATTTCTCGTTTTACACAAATTTTATGTATAAGTGTTCGATTTGAAATTTTTTATGGTAGTCACACTACTACAAACACAAATATTTTTCCAGTCAAATTTGACTGAGATAGCGTTTTGTTTCGTTTACACAACTATTAAATATATATTTTTGTTTCATTTTAATATTTACTGACAGTCAATTTTTTTCATGGATTATTAAAATATTTAGATTTTTTTTATTAATGCTGAAAACAGATGGTTAGAATTCTGACAGCAGCGGTATTTGAATACACACGTTTATATGAAGTGAATTTCATGTAGTCTGCTCGACATGTAGAATTCTGCTTCATGTCAATTATAAATTTCGCTGATCAAAATCAGGGAAGACACCACATAAAATTAAAATATATATATAAATCGTGACTAATCAGTTTGTTTTTTTCATTTAGTTTTCTGTTAATAGATAATATTTTTGTATTTTGTCAAAACAAAATAGAGGAACAGAATAATATTATAAATCTTTTTAAACAGTAAATAATTCTATAATTGTATTGTTTAAATATACAGTATTTGTTGCATATTGCATATTGCAGTTTTTGTGATTGTAGTAATCTATCTAATCAATTGAATGTCAAAAAGATTTTTTTGATTTTCTTGTGTTGCTTCTGAAAAAAAATGAAAATAAGTAACCAACCATTCGAGTGATGTTACATATATTTTTTAAGTTACCATAAATAAGTTAGTATTTAATAAGATATAAATAGAGTTACTTATAGGTGCTTAGGATAAAAATTCATGATGTAATGTAAATGAGTTTAAGCTTATATCCACATGAGTACACATCACTTCTCACGAACACAAATTGTAAAATTAGCGAAATAGTTGAATAAGTTCATTAAGGCAAATTTCCTAACGGTTTAAAAATTTAAATCAATTATTTGTTATACATTTGTATTAAGAATGGAACAAAAGTACAAATGACTAAGAGATCTACTTACAAATTGTATAATGAACATGATTCAACATTTATACGACTAAGCAAAAAACGTACAATTAAAACCGGTATATGATATCCGAACTTTGCAAATGGATCTTTTCAATGTTCTTCTATTACCTTCTCAAATGTGTAAAAATAAATATGGAATGGTGAAAGGTAATTGTAATTTACCGTCACTATCCATAGTTCCAAAGAGCTGCCCCACAGTCTCAAGCATCTCATAGTGTTGTGTGTTTATCTTATAAACAAAGCTTGACCAAATTTTTTTCCAGCTAACTTTATTTGTTGATGATGACAGTCAGAGTTTTGAATTATAGTAATTCGTACCTTATCACATTTCCATTTAGTAATATATTTTTTTTCAATTCATACTATGATTCAATTTAATATTGAATAATAATAAATGGATTTCATGTCAAAAGGTCCTTATCTTATATGACACGCTGTAGAAACAATTAATCGTATATAAGTACTGCTCATATACGCATTACAACATGCCAAAGTTGGTTATTTAAGTTCATTGAAAAATGGCGCTTAGCCTAAATTTAATTAATTAACATTGCCGTTAATATAATACTGAAAATATAGAATATTAATTGGTGACAGCTTTCAAATGGGTATTTTTGAAGAAGAATTAGATATTAAGTCCGGATAAGACTGAAAAGCTCAAATTCGAGCATCTGACGTAGTTGTTTTATTTTTAATAGGTGATTAATTAAACAAAGATCTAACGTTGAGAAACAAAATAAAAACATAAAACCGTTACCGTATGTCTTCCAAACCAGATCGTGGATACTGGTGACCAAATGTTTAATGGGTCTGGATGGAATGTCAACTGTGTTAAGTAACAATAATATTGTCACTGAAATGACACTAATAGAACACGTCACGAATATGTCGATTTGTGTTTACATGTAAATTACATTTAGTTACTTGTTTGTGACCATATATTACTCTTGAGCTAGCGAGTTTTATATGATGGTTTGATTGGACAATGTTTATAAATAACTGAGGTTTGGTATTTAATCGAAAATCACATAACATTTATAATCGAATCAAATCACTTAATTACATCAATTTATTATTATTATTACTTTTATATAGTTTTATATACTCGTACAAATAGCTGAAACATTTTAAAAACAAAAAATGAGTTCATTCAATGCATGACAATCATGTTGCATACATTAAACATAAAACATAATATATCAATCATAATTTAGTTTTTTATGTTATATTCATGACTATAAATTTATCGTATAAAATTAATTACATACTTGTATGTATGCGGTTGTTGTTGTTGTTTTTTAATGGTGCGCTTATTTGCTGTGGTTGTTGTTGATGGCGATGTTTTAAACGTTGTCGATTGGTAAAACAGCAACAATAACACGAACAATAAATAATTAAAAATAATTATTTGTAAAGTGATTTGTATCGCGGACTCGAAAATGTTGTTCGTACATTCATATTTGACACATTGTTAGACTTGTGCTCTTTCGTTGTCTGTTTGTTTTATGAACGTCCCGAAATTGCAAAAACCTATATTGTTGAAGCATGAATCCGGTTCTGTTTGTATAACACCCAGTTGCAATGCTTACACTGAATTAGAATAGCTTGACTTTGTTAATTCTGCTATCATTATACTAACGAAACGGACGACTGATCGTAACAATATCATAATCTCTGTTGTTATTACCGTATCGTTTGTAAAGGAAGACACAAAATATTACAAAATACCTTGAGTTATAGAAGATCTATATTAAAAACAAACGAAAATTTTAATAAGATTTTACTTTATTCAACCACGTGCTTTACATTATTATGAGTAAGGTGCCCGCTTCAAAACTAAATCTTTATTCTTAAATTCTAGAATGTAAGAGTTATAAAAATAAGTTAATTAAAATTTAAAAAAGAATAATTATTTATCACTTAACAAAGTTGTATTAATTATTTATGTTGTGTCTGTGTCGTCGAATCGCATACGAGCGGCGTTAATGCATTAAAGTGATTAATACAAGTTTTTTACTCTTGTTACATGATTCTTATCAGTTTCTTATTAAATACAAAATTGTATGTTTTTTTGCTGTCATTATTCTTAGAGAAAAACAAATCTTTCATTGTTCTTGACGGGACTGAAAATGCTGTATAACAGAAATAAAATAAATAATCGACTTCATGCAACAATAACGACTTTCATTGACATTCAAATGTAAATATGAAAATTACACAAAAGTATACTAAAAGATGTCTACTAATATATTGAACATCTATCTACATACGAAAATATATGCGTAAGTATACATATTTTAAGATGAATCATGTCTTATTGTTAAATTAAGTAAAATACATTGTTGTTTGTTTCGTTTATACGTGATCTCATCACTCAATTGTTTGGGAGATATATAACACAATAAATAATTGTTTATTTCTGTACATCCTTTTTGAAGGCGGTGAGAATTTTTTAAAATCTAACACCTACATTTAATATATTGAATGATTTAAGAATCACACTGTTTCTTAATTAAAATTTCAGTCAGTTTAATCATATTTTTGATCCTAATTTAATTATGAACTAACGATTTTTATTAATTAAATTTATCATTATTCGTTTTTCTATACTTCGTGGTCTTCAATAAACTCTATCCAAATCTAGACGGCTTCTAACAAATTAAAGAGCGGTAAGTTTTTAAAATTTGCAAACGAATTATTTTGCTGACACAAAGGTTGTGGTATAAGTATGATGAAACAAGCAAAGTTGCTTGTTTTTTGAATTTAAAATTTATATTATTATTAAAGGATTAATATCCTGTAGTCGCTCGTTAAGTTATGCGGATTATAATTAAATAAAAATAGATATGATAAAGTATTAGAAGTTTTACCTCGATGTCACATAGCAACTAATCAAAGTTTAAAAATATGATGCAATCCAGTAAGTTTTCTGGAAGCGATCTGTGCTGGATTGTTATTTTTCACAATTTTGTGTTTCATTATAATTTTTTCTGTAAGATTATACTGTACGGTCTCAGACACTAAATATAATATTTCCCAATCAATATTTTACTTAATCAAACCGATCACTTTGATATTGTTACATTGTAACGGACGCTAGATCTTAACTTCTGTTAGCATAAAAATATTTATTGTAATTTATACGAATGCAAACCACGTGGTCATTCCCGATCTTAGACGCAGGAGAGGTAATAGTGGTCGTGGGTGTTGCGTTAATTCGAATGCTAACGCGTATATGACCACATAAAAGAAAATAAGAATTCACAATTCATGATAATTAATGTTTACTTTCTCATGTTAATTATGAAAAAACTCGGTTCAATTACACTTATGATTTGAATTTAAATATAAATTTTGATTATTAAAAATAGAAAAATTTTGTTGTATACAATAATACGAGCAAAATACTTGCACATTAATTACATGTACCGCATTCCAAATCCGATTTTTCGTACGATAGAAAGAATTTGTTACCTGTGTCCTAGAGGTGGGGTGATCCGTTGAAAGCTCTTCCAAATAACCAACCTGCTAAAAGTAGCCTCATAAGCAAAATAAATAAAATATATAGCAGTTAATGTGATATGATAGATTTGCGAATATATAAATAAATTTATAATTATAGAAATAAATATAGGGAAAAAATAAAATAAAATAAATAATAATAAAGTCGAAAAATATGATACAGGTGCCTTTTAAAATTTCCGTCGGCTTAAATTGTCCTGTGAAGTACTGGTGATGATGAACGCGTGCTCATTTCAGCTGTTCTTGCGTTGAAGATCTTCGGAGCTAATGGTACCGGTTGATTTACCGCTTTTGATTATCTTTCTACCACGTGGTAAATTGACATTACAGTCACGTTCTTGAAGTCGTCAATAAACACTACCGATGTCATAAATATGTATCCAAAAGTTATTCTACCAAGCATTTCGTCGCCGGATGTAGCTTAATAGTTAAGAGAGTTTCTCATCACGCCGCAGTCTCGAGTTCGATTCCTGCCGTTGACCAAAAATTAACATGCAACCGGATGACATAAAAATGCGTTTGTGTGTAAAAACATTCGCTGGGCTGACCACCTACAATGTTCACCAATCGTTAAAAATGGTTCATAAGGTCTCAGTTAAGACGCGGTAAGGGCCTTTTTAAGGTTTTTGCCAAACATTATTGAATAACTCCAATATGGTCGGAATCGACAATTAACTTTTACTATCCGGACAGATTATATATATATATATATATATATATATATATATATATATATATATATATATATATATATATATATATATATATATATATATATATATACATATATATATATATATATATATATATATATATATATATATATATATATATATATATATATATATTTATATATATATATATATATATATATATATATATATATATATATATATGTATATATATATATATATATATATATATATATATATATATATATATATATATATATAAAGGGTGTTTTTTTAAGAGGTTGCCGATTTTTTTTTGAATAAAACACATATAAAATTATGAAATGACCAAAATTTTTTTTTATTTGGTAGATAATTTTTTGGCATTTAACATTTAAACACAATTTCTGGCATATGGCTACCACGACTATTTTTCACAAATGTCATTCTGGAGGTCCAATTTTCCAGCACTTTTTCAAGCATTTGAGGGCGTATGTCAGCAATGACACGTTGAATATTGGTTTCCAAAGCGTCAATCGATTGAGGTTTATCCACATAAACCAATGACTTCACGTATCCCCACAAAAAGTAATCGAGTGGCGTCAAATCGCACGAACGCGGAGGCCAATTCACCGGACCATTTCTCGAAATAATGTTGTCGTTGAAAGTTTCTTTCAATAAGTCGATTGTTTCACGTGCTGTATGGCAAGTGGCACCATCTTGTTGAAACCACATTTCATCCATATCCATATCTTCAAGATTTGACAACAAAAACTCATTTAACATGGTTCTGTATCGATTTCCATTCACGGTAACGCGTCGTCCTTCCTCATTTTTAAAGAAATATGGACCGATGATCCCACCAGCCCATAGACCGCACCAAACAGTACATTTATCAGGATGCATTGGTAATTCTTGAACGGCGTGTGGATTATCTTTGCTCCAAATGCGACAATTTTGTTTGTTGACGTATCCATTTAACCAAAAATGCGCCTCATCACTGAAGAGAATTTTACGGTAAAAATATGGATCTTCGTTCAATTGATTTAACGACCAATCACTGAATTCACGGCGCAAACGATGGTCGTGTGGCTTTAATTCTTGCACCAATTGAATTTTGTATGGCACCAAACCCAAATCTTTACGTAAAATTTTCCATAAAGTCGATGGACAAAGTCCAATTTGCTGAGCACGACGACGAATCGATAAATTGTCGTTTTCTTCGACACTGGCCTCAACGACAGCAATATTTTCTTCTGTACGAACTCTTATCATTCTTGTCGGTGGCTTGGCATCCAAAAGAGTGAATGTAGACCGAAATTTGGTAATTACGTTAATATGTAAAAAGTTCATTCCTAAATCAGAGGTAGGCTAAATAATATGTAAAAAGTTCATTCCTAAAAATTGTTTTCTTTCAAACAATTTGGTGTATCATAAAAGAGGAATTATGATGATCATTTCCGGATCAGCACAAATAATACTAAAATCGACAATGGTGTATATTCACACATAATAAAAGGTACCAATATTATGTGTCATCATGAGTGCATTTATGTAACTTACGTCAATTCTTTAAATATATAACAAAATAGAATATGTATATAACAAAATAAAAATATAAACTTACTCGTATGTATACGATGTATACACAAAAAACTAAAGACTTTTCCAAAACCGGATGTGATTATATAATATTATAAAACTTAGTTTTATCTTCTTTGTTATCATTTAACATACTAATTTTTTCTTTTTTGCTTAAGATGCATTTGATGGGTACATTTTTCTGTTTTTGTGTACGTTTTTAATTGAAAAACTTTATTTTTGTAAATCTAAGTCGTTATATGAGCGAAAAGTTTAAAAACAACATTTAAAATATTTTTAAGTAAAAACACATGTAACGTTTAAATGGTAAGGGAATTTGTTTGTTTTACGTGACATTTTTATATGGTAAATATACGATGAATAAACTTATATACGCAATAAAGTTCATATTGTATGTTACTCTTAATTTGTTGAGTATTTGAATAAAATTTAATCGATTGTCAATTTTTGTTTAACATAAATTTTTTTAGGCGTTGTCATCAGTATTACTTTTGGGGGTGTTTTTACATACTTTTACACTTCGTGAAAAAAATCTATCTACGTGATATAAAAAGATATATTTTTGTTTGATTTTAAAAAGAAAATTGTAATAAGTTTAAGTAGACGCCTGGTAGTTTATATTTTCTGTGCGTATCGTTGCAGGAGTGAGAGAGCTTAAATTTTTTGTTATATATTTTATACTTGATTCAGTTTTATTTTTTTATTTATTTGTGGTATGGCGCGTTTTTATGTACTGTGTATAGTGTATACCATAAAATATTCATGGTGTCACAACAAAAATATTTATGTTTACAAGTATTTATAAATAAAAAACAATTAAAGCATGATAGTCAAACAAACAAATCATATTCTTGGCTTAAAATGGCTTTGAATTAAATTTTCCTTCAAAAGGAAAGTCTGGCACTTTTGACAATGATATAATATTACATGCATATATTGATACTGTTTCTAAAGAAAGAGAATGGTACCAGCAGGATAAAATTTAAAAATAAATAAAAATCAATATACATAAATCTGCCAAAAAATACAAATTATTACTATTGCAAAATAAAGCCGAAAAATTCAAAATAATTTCCCGGTTTCACTCAGAAGACACCGAAGTAAATATATTATAAAAAAGTAACCAAGTTAAAAGAGTAACCATGTTATATATGCTATAGCAACCATTGTTAATGCATAATTATTCGCATATATTTTGACAGAAATCATTTGCTGACACACTGTACTTATTTGAGATCAATTGTTTACGAAACATGCAAATAAATTTTATAATCTTCTATAATTCGACCGAATTATAGAAGATTATAAAATTTATTTGCATAATAGACAATTTTCGAATGATAAGAAATCATAAATTTTTTATTGAGTTTTTATTACTCTAATACATATATTGACCTTTTTTCATACACATCCCTTATCTCTCGTCAAGAAATATAAAACACTGTGAAGTATTATATCTTTTTCGTTCCTATTGCTAAAATGTCACGTTGTAGTCAATGATAACTTTATATGTATATACACTTATACGTGAGATGTCGAATGGTTTGAAAAAAATCTGTATTATTGATCGAACATAACATAAAAAAACATAAAATGCATTTTTTTCATTTTAAATAATTTGATGTGCGCGCGCAACTTTAATTAAAGGTTAATATACATACTGTACATATGTATGTATATATACACGAGACACATTATGAAGTATACAAAGCCATGCAAGAAAATAAATTGTTCTACCATTTTTTCTTTCAAATAAACAGTAAAGATGTAGAAAAAAATAAAAGTTTTCTTCTTTTATGGAAAAATTGTTTGATATTTTACTTTTTGTGTTGTATTTTTCAAATAAATAAACACATTATTTATAAATATTTGTACATTTGGAAAATAATAAAGAGAACGAAAAAATTTATTTACTTTAACGGAAAAATCAATTTGAAATGGTGGAAAATTAAAAAACAAACGAGAGAATATAAAATTGGAGTCGTTTTGTTAGTTTTATCTATTTTTTTTATTGATTTCGTTGGCATGCGAGACAAAAAGGAGTTTGAGGTTAATGTAATCAAAAGCGTTAGTGTGAAATTAGTATTCTGGAATAAAGTAAATTAAAATGCATTTATAGACGCTATAGCTTTTCTGCTACTGTGTTAAGTTCGCTTAGGTTACTGTAGTTATTCAATTTTGTTCGTTATTGCTTGTATCAATTTTGGTTATTTAGTGTTATATATATATATATATATATATATATATATATATATATATATATATATATATATACATATATATATATATATATATATATGTATATATATATATTTATATATATATATATATATATATATATATATATATATATATATATATATATATATATATATATATATGGGGACCCGAATTAAAAAAGGCTGACTTAAAAAAAGAGTTTTTTGGGACTTAAAATGAGTGTTTTTATTTCATTTTAAAAACGACATAAAATCTGTATGATAATGAAATAAAAAAAGCTGACTTTATAAATGCATATCATAAGTCATTTTGAAATTGAATTAAGAATTGTGTCTAAAACTGACATAAAATGTGCATTTCTTAATTCATTTTGAATATGAATTAAGATATGTATATTTATAACTGAACCAAAATGTTCCTTTTTCATATTGAAAATGAATTAAAATTCATTAATGAAAGCATTACTTGAAAATTTCGAATGGCTTTAATTTTCTAAAAATTTGCAATTGTCTTTTGCAAATTAATTTTCATTAATGAAAACACATGTATGTATTTATTTTCAACCTCTTATAATTTAAGAGAAACAAAAAATTTTAAAATAAGATTAGTGTTCCAGAAATTTGCAGTTTATTGTGAATTAAAATGTGTATTTTTTAATTCATTTTGGAAATGATTTAAAATATCTATTTATAAAATGACAAAAAACATGCATTTTTATGTCATTTGGAAAATGAATTAAGATCAGTGTTTCTAAAATGACATAAAATATGCCTTTTTTATGTCATTTTTAAATTAAATTTGTTTTTTTAGAATACCTTTTTTAATTCACAAAATTTACTAAAAAAATGAATTAAAAAAAGTCCCAATTTTCCATATAAAAACACTTTTTTTAAGTCAGCCTTTATATATATATATATATATATATATATATATATATATATATATATATATATATATATATATATATATATATATATATAAATATTAATACAAAAAGAAACCACCCCTCGATGTATCTAAACTTTTATGTCACTCAATTGTTTTACGGCTTTTACAGGCTATTATTGTTATGTCAGAAATCTGATTCCATTGGTTTCGATTACGGGCCAGCTCTACATATTTTTGTAAACAATCAGAAGATGCCAGAAACCTCTACACGCTGTGGAAGCATCGTCGCCAACAGCGACTTCTTCGCCTGCCATAAGGCGGCTCTCATTTTAAAGATCGCTGTATCATATGGTTCGGATCAGCACGCCGAACATAACTCAATGACCGAAGTATAATTGCATTTAGTAAAGTTTTTAAAAACAATTTTTGTAAAATACTCTATTAATGCAATCAATGATATATATGGAAAGCTTGATATATATGGAATATAAATTATTATGTGTAGACTGCAGACTCTATAATATAAAACATAACAGAGTAACACACAAAGCTCAGACATGATTATAAAACTTAAAAACTTACATAAACGTATACATTAACAACATTCCCATTTTATTTTTATTTTAGGACGGTATACAAAGAAAAAAAGCACACAGACAAAAAAGTGAAAATAAAAAGTTTAATTGAAAATAAAATTAAAGTGGAAAACTTAAAAATAAACAAAATAACAGCAAAATAATGAAAAAGTTTTACATACATACATATATAATACTTCTTATGGTGTGGTAGCACAAAACTAAAATAAAACAAAACGGCGGTGAATAAATCAAATAAAACCCCAAATAAATGACTTCTTTCATCCCCAAAATCTTTAATTTAAAAAATTATTTTTTAATTTTTATCACAAATCGGAGAAACATTTTTTGAAGAAATACTAGCATATGTTGCTTGCTACAACGGTTTGATATAATATTTTGACCGCTTGTAAATTTTCGAGGCTTGATGCTATGAACACTGACCGTCAACATATAAAGAAACTCAAGATAAAATATTTAAATTTTAAATAATTTAGTTTTGAAAAATAAACTTGCTGTTTATATTTGAAAAGTAAGTTATTTTGTTAGTTTTTCGGTAAAAATTCCGGTTTTATTTTGATATCTCAATAGTTATTTTATTTGAGTTTTTAAGTTGGGTTTCCATTGGTATTTGTTCATTATGTGCTTATGGTTACTGTTATGGTACAGTTTGACCTAAAAATAATGATCTGTTTACAGAAGGTTTATACAAAATCATTTTACTATTTATTATGTAATTATTAAATAGCCTCCAATTAAACAAATATTTTAAAGAATATTTTTATATGAGCTTTTTTTATATGGTTTTAGAAAGGATTTATATACACAAATAAAGATTTGATTAATGTTTATTTTACCATGGTTAGAAATATTATGTTAAGGGGTAATTCTTTGTTGGTCAGTGGGCAAAATTATATACTTTACGGTTTTGTTATTGTTTGAAAAAATCAAAAACAATTTTTTTTTTACGTTTAGTTTTAATTGGGTGCAGGGCGGACTTTTAGACTGACCTAGCTTATTGTAACTCTCAAAGCTCCTGCACCCAACGCGCGATTCTTCAAGTAAAGGTTGATAGCTGCCTTAAACTTAATTAAATAAATGTATATTCGTGTATGTTTAAATTTAATATTCCATGAAATACATTATTTGCTAACGAAAACGAATTTTACAGTTAAAATAACAAAGATACTTTCAGTTTCATATTTCTAAACTTTTATTTTTGTATAAATAAAAATCATATTGGTTACATTTTTTGAATGACAAGTATGTACTATTCACTTTAATGTATTCTTAAATATTCGACTTTTTATTGCTTGTATATGTTTCATCAAACCAAATATATATTTGATGCACATTATTGTACAGATATTGACAAGAACAGCTATTCTCGAATTTGTTGTTTATTATTGTGTAAGATTGAATAAATGCAATAATAGTATTTTCTTATTTTGCGAATACACGTCGTATGGTATGAGATATTTGGAGCTTGTTACACTGATCATGAGATAAAGATGTTTTTCATTAGACAGATATGTTTATATATAAGATATGCATGTGGTTTTTTAATATATATATATATATATATATATATATATATATATATATATATATATATATATATATATATATATATATATATATATATAAATATACACGAAAGACAAAATTGTTAAAAACGAGGTTTCTCTGTTGGAGTGGTAAACATGGATCTGTTAAATGGCATCTTATTATGTATTTGAATTTTCAAAAACAACTCTATTCGAAAGCTCATTCGATAAAACCAAAGTATTAGTTTGGTAAATGCTAGTTTCCCAGTCGAACTAATATTTGGAAGAAAATATCACTGACAAATTTTCTGAGTAACTTTTATGGTGTCATCAAAAACTGAAGTTTTGTTCCAATGTTGTCTCTCATAGACCATATTTACCTGATAAAGCGTTATTTTGGCTATTTTGTAGTTTAAATATATACAGTGAGACCATTTAATATTCGGACGAACGTAACATACAATTATCCATTAGATTATCTGCTATCATATCGAACTGAAAATAATTTTTATTATAAGAATATGTGTATTTATTTATTACTGTAATACGAGGTATGAATTATAATAAATAAATTGATTCATAAATTAACAAAATAATTGATTTAATAAAAAATGGCATAAATTCATCACAATTTAATATTCGGACATAGGACAGTTTTAACTTATATTTTAAAAATTTGAATTTCAATATTTATGTTTAAGCATTTGGTGCACACCCTCTTTGCTTTATCACAGATTTTAATGTTTTTGGCATTGAACTTACTATTTTTTTTGTCCCATTCTTCCTGAAGTATATTTTCCAATTAAACCTTGTTGGGAATATTGCGTTTTTTTATTTGCGTACCCAATAGGTGCCACAAATTCTCTATTGGGTGTATGTCTCGAGACTGAGATGGTGCGTGTTCAAAACATTTGGGCAATCGTAAAGCAAATATCAGACATAAGTCAGAATTTTTGTTTATGTTATCCGTCACTCAGATTCAATTGGCCCATTGTGACATCCTACTAGTACCTGACAAGCCGGCTAAAGTTCCAATTTAACGTAGAAACCATCTGCACATTATACAGCTCCATGCCAGCCTATAGTACTGACATGGAAGATGGAGCAGCACATGGATTCTTAACTCAACAGGGTCTCATATGAGTTCATTCGCATTACCGATCGCAACGCCCAAACGATCGATGGGAAAATCCCATTTCGCATCCTGCTTCTATAGGGATTTCAACCCGGTACCTACCACGCCACTCCGCAGCTTTTTAACCACTGCGCAAACTGGGCGGTATGATGTAAATTATCTAATGAATAAGTGTATATTACGTTTGCCCGAATTTTAAATGGTCTCACTGTGTATATATGTATTGTAATAAATGTTTCTTAAATAAATGTATGAATCTACTAATTATATTTTATTTGCTATTTCCAGGTAAAATTATATAATCATCAAATATAAAGAAAAGCACAAATACTAAGGTAAAAGCACTTTAATTAGTTCGTCGTAAGTAATTATTTTAGAGGAAAAAATGTTATTCAAGGAAAATACATTTATGGCGTTATACTTATGCACATTTATATGCTTAGAGGCAAAAATATAAAATTTGACTGCTTCTTTGTTAAATAAATATTAACATTAGTCGGTTCTTTATTCACACATTAAAAATTAACCGAATATAAAAACAGAAAACCTCATCAATCAAATGACAGTAAAATAAATAAAAGAGAAACAATAATGAATAAAAATAACATTCATTACAAAACCAATAATTTTTTCACCTCAAACAACTTATACGTACATCCTGCAATAAAAATAATCGTATGTCGCAATTAACAGTTAAAATCTTATAATAGAAATTCAATCCTAACTTTTCTTACGATTGTTGGGGAAGAAAAACCGCAACCATATAAAATAATTGCACACGAACTTTTGTTTACTTTCTTCTCTTAATCCATAAATTGCTACAGCTATATACCAACGTTTTTACATACTCGCATGTGTATTATGTTGCAAGTGTAATAAAAATACCAAAAACTCGTAAAACCCTCTAACTATGTAATATGTGTGTATCGTATGATATATTTAGGCATACATTGAATGTAATGTAATGTGGATTAACAAAAAAATGGCTGACATTTATTCGTATTTTCACTCCTCGCGTATATTCGTTACAAGTTGAAAAAACGAAAGCAGCATTTTTATTTATAAACCCTTTTTTCTGTAGAAATCAATCAATGAATAAATAATAAATATATTTTTTGCTTTATTGTTAAAATCAAAAGAGATATCGGAAAAAGAATCAAAAGAGGAAGTGTGAATAAAAATACAAATAAAAAAAAAAGAAAACAGTGATAAATTTGTAAGGTGATATACGAGTATTATGATAAATTGTATTACATCCGATTCTTATCAGCCGTCACATAAAAGTAAGCATATATTATTACGAGTATCATTGTTACTGATTTCTATAGCAAAAAAAGTATACAGTCATGTTATAATTAATATTATTATCATCACTATTGGTGATCAGCACAGAACGAATTATTGGGCTTTTTTTTGTCTAACATCGTTCTATTGTCTATTTATCGCTTTAATTTCATGTTTATCCAATTAATTTTTGCCCGGATACGGAAAATAAAAAATATTTTGCATGAAAGGAAATCAATTGAACTATACGGGGGGAGATAAACATATTTTGTGTTTTTCCATTGGAATTGGTTTAAAATACGTAATATCATACCGTTTATCCTTTTGTAAATGTCACCCGTAGTTTTAGTATTTTCTTTTTCGTTGTTAATGGAAAAAAATTGAGAATCTTTGACAGCGATTTATACTGATACGTGACTTTTGAATGACATTTAAAACCATTTTTTAGTTTGTATTTTAGGTGGTATATTTTAATCTAAGGATGAGAGAAAAAATCGATAGAATATCATAATCGCGATTATTTGTCATAATCTGCATTATATATTGTATACGTAAAGTATATTTTATTATCTTAATAGAATTTATTATAGAAACAGTGGTTAATGTTTTAAATATAACGTCTAATACAATTTTGAATAAATAAAATCTTGGTTAGCATTTACTTCAATAGTTGATACAAAATAACAGTACATACACGTATCAAATATAGTCAAATTGAATCATAACTCCACCAATAATGCGATCAAACACTACTTATCAATCTTTTTAGTATAAAAATTTGTATGTACTATATTCATATGTTTAAAACTTAAAAATTTTACAAATGAAACTCATATCTTTGTAAAATTTTACAGTCTTTATCCCAGTTAAGCATTAGTTTAATAACACAATACTTGAAGAGAAAACTTATCATATTGAAAAATTGTCCTGCAAAAATTAATACTTATATTTTTATTAAACACCAGTTATATTTAAATTTAAATTTTATATATTTGCCATACAAATAATCAATGGCTTAAATGCCATAAACAGCCCTAACCGCGTCTCAACTGCGACCTTACGAACCACTTATACGCTTTGGTGCACATTGTAGGTGGTCAGCCCAACAAATGCTTTAAAGCACAACTACTTTGTATGTCATATTGCATAATACATGGTAATTTTTGGTCATCGGCGACACCGCGGCGTGATTAGAAACTTTTATCTATAAGGATACAACTGGCCATTTTGACATAGTTGACATTCATTAAAAAATAGATCGGATTTTTAGTTATTGCCACCAAACCAATTCTTTTTGTACATATACATCTTATTTGCAACGTTCTATAGTAACACTATTACCATTATAATCAAGGTTGTCTTACGAAAAGGTCTTATATCAAACAACGGCTAGAAAACTATTGTATTTCTCCAATATTACATCTATTAATACAAGTATTATATAAAATGTTTTAAGGCATATATATCCAATGCTTATTTAGCTTACTCATTTGCTACAGATTATTTTCAATTGGTCATTTAAAAGTGTTAAAATAAAACTGTCTAATGCTTAAAATAAGACAGTTATTATTTTATATTTCATTAATATCAAGTATAACAAGTTTTGTATATGAGTAGCTTACATTACCACCTCTAACTCGAATACACACCTGAAATTGATAAATTAGACAAATGTTATCTTAAAGATGTTTTCTTACATATTTGCTTTAGTACTTTTCCAAGGGTATATTTAAAGTAGTATTATAGGTATGGAAGTTGTTAAAATTATACGCCTAGAATTTCTCGAACTTGGTCAATCAATAGAGTTCAAATCGTGAATCATAGTTAGTTGAAATATTTTGTTCGCAGAAAATGTCCGTTATCATTATTATAATGTGATAATGTGAAAGAAAAATAAAAGCGGGCGCAATATTTTCGCATTAAAATACGGAGTTATGAAGGCTAAAATAACTTTTGTCGATTTAAGTGTCACGCCCTTTGATTGACATTGCAAATGTAGCATTTTGTATATCGTTCTTCTGGATATCCTCATATCTCATATCATCGATCATTGATATTGAAACTAACTCATGCAGAATGTTTTATCGGAGTTCAAACGTCCTGGTTTCAAGACTACTTCCGAATATTTTCAGATATTTGGTCAATGAATTAGTTTTCTATGAACTTTTACAAATTCTGTAAACCGTGCTTTAAGTTAACTTTTTCTAACAATGTTTAATCAATCAAATGATTAATTTTTATTCAAAAACTTATATTATTTAAATTGATTGGTTTTTACTTACTTTTTTTGACAGAGGTCTTATTAGAACAAAAATAAGTGTAAAATTAATTATGACAATCAATTTAGATTGGCTACAGAAACAAATACGAAAGATCAATAAATTTTTCTCATCTATAAATATTCTTATATTTTGACAATTAATTTAAATTGTTTTGCAAAAAAGAGATAGAAAAGTATTTACTTCACCAAGATACACTTATTTATTAAAAAAAAGGGCGTTTTACCACAAATGTAATATATCCAGACCCAGATGTACAAACCCAATATACTATTGCCATATATTTATAGAAAGCAGAAACACTTTTAAAAACTTGCATAAACTAACAATTTTAAATTGTATTAACCCAATTACAAAATTAAATCAACAATTGAAATATTTCTTTAAATATAGGAGGAACCGTTTGACATAGTTTTAGTTTATGCATGTTTTCAATGATGTTTCTGCTATGTATAAATAGTATTTTGGGTTTCCCGAAATTTGCCCTAACTTTACCCGAAATTTGCCCTAACCCACTAGTACGTCTGAGTAATTATGCTTGTAGTTTTACTATTTATTGAAAAACATTCTTTTCTGCGATAATTTTTGACAATTGTTGCTAATGTTCTGATAATTTTGTAATAACGACTACGCAAACTAAAATTTAGCGTGCAATTTTATAAAGACAATAGCAAATTAGTGCTAACTATGATGCGTTTGTAAACAATTTCGATATTTTTCGAGGAACAAAGTATTTGTAGGCCCATTATATTCTGGAAACTATACTTTACAATAATGTGTAAGACTAAGAGTAGATCTAATATATTACATAATACTTAAAAGCCAAAGGATGATTATAGTTATTATTTTACTAAGAGTGTTTTCCAAACACCGACTTATTTGCTTATACCGACTTATTCAAATAAGTCTGCTATCGAGGTGACTTTTTTCTATCTCTTTCTTTCAGCAGAATACTTATTTGATCATGTAATGCGATATTCTTTGGACAAAAAAAAAGTTGCTCTGACAGCTAAAAAGTGCTCTTTTTGCTCGAAACACGTGCGTTTTTGACATTACACATTCTTTGGAAATGATCTCGAGCACTTTTTTTGATCTCGAGCACTTTTGAAAAATCGAGATTTTTTCACAGATTTACCCACACATATAAATTTTTAAATGCCAAAACAATATAAACAAAAACAAAACGCCATTTTTAATTTCATTTGTGAACTATATTTTGTCGTAAATGTGTGAAATTATCAAAATTAAATAAAAAGTTAATAACAATAATAATAAAGGATTATAATAAAATAAATCTATATGTTTTAAAAGACAATACTATGAAATTTATTTTTGTGTAAATTGTGTAGCATCATAATTTGTATTTTATTTTCACCAATACATCGACAAAAAGAGCAATTTTTTTTTCGTATTCTTTGATAAAAAAAAAGTGCTCTTTTCTCTCATTTTGCAAAGAATATCACATAAATTTATTTGATCATGTAAACACGATTGTAAACTCACATTAATAATAAATGTCAAACACACAAACAAACTTGAATTAAATTTATTTATGAATTTGTATAAATTGCAATATACAATTTTCTATAGTTAAATTCAAACATTTGTTCTGGATATGAAAAAAAAACAGTACAACATTGTATTCAATTAAAAAATAATTTGTAAAATTTGTTTTGATTAGTGGTTGTCAAAATAAGTCACCAAAATCAATTGGAACAGCTTGACTGACTTATTCAAGATGGCGTCAAATAAGTCAATAAGTTTGAAATAAATCGGTGATTGGAAAACACCTTTAAACTGTACAAGTTATTAGAACATTGTTTATGTCTGCTAGAGAGACTGCAGAAATTGTGAGCCCCAGAGCTGGTACCGCTCATACCATTTTTGTTCTTAAATGATCATCACCGTATTGCTATTAATAGTAAAATTAACTATTATATTTTCAATTGGCTTATGTTTCAATTTAAACTAAAAGAAATGTAAAATAAAATCATATGATATGTTGTCGTTACTCAATAAATAAAACAAAATATCAAAAGTGGTAATTCACATGATTTAAAAACCATCTGCATCTTAATTCCATCTATATAAACTAAAAAAATAAATACATATTTATTTATGTTAATATCATCCTAAATATAAACAATTATGTATTTTTAATTATAAATAAATCGTAAGACCAATTCAAGGGATCCCACTCAATTTATATTTACGTGCTTATTTTCGATTTTTTTCTTAACTTTTGCTTATCGGTTAAATATATTTATTTGTTTATCTTCTAATCAATAAACAAAAAATATAACATAAATCAATCAATCATGTTAAAAAAATATCAAGAGATTTTAACCGACTATACAATGACACAATTGCTTAAAATATTTTAAAATGAAATGAACGTGATATTGTGATTTGCCGTGAATGTGAATATATATATATATATATATATATATATATATATATATATATATATATATATATATATATATATATATACATATATACACAAATTTGTCGTGGTTTATTAAATGATTTTTACTATTAGTGTTATATGGTCTACTTTATTTTATCTCGTAAATAAATCGAAATATAATTCACAAGCATTTATGATTCATTGAATAAATAAATTTGCTAGACAAATAGGCAGGTATCGAGAATGAAAAAATACCATACAAAAAACACACATATTACGTGTATGAGAGATTGATCACAATACCCCCGCGCGATATAAACCTACATCAATAATGAATTTGCCTAAAAACAATTAACAGTAGAGTATCTTTTTTTATTCTTTATAACAATATGTTAGTTTTTTAGCGCACTTCCTGCGTGTTCTTTTAAAAGTTAGTACATCCGATCGCGATATTCACGTTCGCGACCCTAATTTATAAATTCTACTTCATATCAGTAAATATTTTTTATTTAATGTATAATTTTAAAACTTTGCTTTATACGTGATCTATATAAAATACTGAAATAATACAATGAAAGAAAAAGAAGAATACAGACTTATAACATATGATCAATATATTATTACTATATCTCAAGATCGCGACAATTTACATTGAAAAATAAATATAGAGTTATCTACGAGTATGTATATATATTCTTTGAAAAAAATTAAAATTATTGCAATCATTAAAAAAGATTTTAAACATCTGCTATAAATTTTTAAAAATTCAACATGTCTGATGAGCGTATGATAATATATGTTTTTTTGTATAAATGATCAAATAGCTTTTAAAACCCAAACTCATTTTCACTTCAAAGAAGAAAGAAAATGCGGGAAAATAATTTTTTTGTTGCAATTTAATTCACAAATTCTTAAGTTTTATGTGATTTTAAAATTGTAAACCGTGATCTACGGGTATTGAATGGTAATAAACTATAGTGATAAACTACGGTTATTGAATAGTGATATATATATATATATATATATATATATATATATATATATATATATATATATATATATATATATATATATACGTTATTCGAAGTCATATTAATTATATAAAAGTTATTTAATAAAAATATTTTGTTTTAGTAATTATTATGCTATTTTTATTAAGCTAAAAGAAGTTTAATTTAATCTAACACCATCACCTAAAAATAAATTTTTCCGTGTACTAGTTCATAATACCTAAAACATGTGCCCTTTGAGAGATGATAATGATGTACGAGTACACGTTGTTAATTACACTATAATATCGTAAAATATAAAATAATGATCATTTTGCGAATGTTATATATTTGTAGTAAAAATTCTATAAATAAAATATGTAATTTTAAAATTAAATCGATCTTATGATTTATATAACATAGAAATAAATTAAAGATCATCAACCGATTGATCGACATTCTATTTGTTTTATATTTTATTTTTCATAAAGATTGATTACATTTATAAACCGGAAATAAGTTATAACTATTTGTCGTTAATTAACCATATTATATAATACATATTATAAAATTTAGTTTTTAAGATTACATTAAACATATTATAATATTGAAATATGCCGACCGACTCGATTTATATTTGTTACGTTATCGATTTATACATTGTAAATACACGGTTGATATATGTCATATTTAATTGATGGAAATACGATGGTCAGATTGTCAGTATATAGACTTGTGTCAGTGATCTTCAAGTTTTGACGACACGTACTTATCTATAAAATATTTTTTATCTATACAAAATTATAGTGATATAAGTTATAACATAATGTTATTTTTATCGATATTAAGGTAACTATGTAATCGTAAGTTTAGAGTAGTTTTACTTTACAGTAAGGGTTGTGCAGGTTTAATTAAACTTCCGTCTACATTTTCATAAGGTTTTTTTACTCATGTTTTTTTCATTAGATCTCAAACTTATGCACTGCAATATAATAGACGCAAAATTGTTTCACAATAACTAAATCCATAATAACGCGCCTAGTTATTTTGAAAAATATTTACATAAATCAAAAATAGTTTCCACTTTGTACATTAAACCAAAATTTTATTATTATAATAAAATATTTAAAATTCAGTTGATAATAAATAAATTCAGGGGATAATAAATTAAGCCATCGGTAAGAGGATATCTTAGAACTGTTTGTCTCAGTGTGTATGATATTTGTATCAGTAAATGGTGGGAGCTTAAATGGTGTAGCAGAGTGATGGCATAGAAACTTTTTAGGTTAGTTTCTCAGGGGAAACAATGTTATATTTTACAGTATGGAATACAGCATGTAACTATGTAATCAGCGCCACACCCTCAATATCAGACAATTAAACATTTTAATTAATTTTAACATTTATACTTAATTCAATTAAAGACGTTTCGTTGCAATGTTTGTATTGCACTCTTAATTGTATCAAAGTGTTAAATGACATTCTCTCGCTTGAAATTTATCTTGTTTAATTTAATTTAATTTGTTGATTTATCATTATTTTATTTTATTCATCGAGTTCAATGAGCTACAATAAAAATTAGTATGTCTTCCATAAATCACCGTTAATTTGTGTATGTTTCTATAAGGTATATGTAAAATACAGGACCAGCGATAGAATATCACATAGTAACTTGAATTCATTGCAGTATAATAATAATTGAATTGGCACGTTTGGAAGATAAAATTATTTACTAATTATTATTTTTGAAGCATTGTTTTCGTGACTTAACCAGAGAACTTTGGAAATATATTTTAAATATCGTTATTTTATCGAAAAATTAAAATCACATAAATTAAATGCGCTTTACAAAACAGTCTTTGTACACACACGGAATATGTTTATTTTATTAGACGTTTTATAGTTGTAATGTTTTTTGTTGAATTTTTTATATCTTTTGAATAAATAAATTAAAATGGAAAATTATGTATATGGTATCAGAAGTCGTTTCTTCTATTTGTGTATATGTATGCTTATATAGTTGGGGAATACAAAAACTAGCATTAGACACAATAAGTGTTAAGATTGGTACAATATAAATAGTTAATTGTGATTTTTGTTGTGTAATCAAGTTATTAATGCCAGATGTTCAATTGCATATTTAGTAAGATCAGTATAAGTATTATCAATAAAATAATATTAATTATACGTTTACAATAGTCTTAAATTTATCGTACGCGCTAAAATATAACGTCAAGCTTAAAATTCTTTATGTATAGCAGTTTAGACTTTTAGGATTGCGTGAAAAACAACAAATTCGGTAAAAAGATACGAAATTTACATGACCGTTTTCTTAAATTGCCTAAGATAATTGAAGAGTACAGAGACTTTTTTGTATTAAATAACGATAGCTTACATAACGTTTAAATGACTACATAGAGATTTTCCTTTTTAAAATATAAAATATTAATTTACACTTGAATATTTTCTCTTTTTATAATGTAATATGTGTCATCGTTCTTTAAAATGTTAGGCGATTGTTGAAACATATACAGAACGTTTGACTTTATCACTATGATCCAGTAACAAAAATCAAAATATTTTATAGTCGTACTACGTACAGACACGTCCAACAGAATTGTTACAAAATAAATTCCTATATACGAATTATTCTTGGGTTTGATATAGTATGTCCCATTTTTTAGGTTCAGTTGACGTAAGCAAACCCAATTTTTAAAATTGTTTTCCAAGTGTATAAATTTTAGATCATTTCATTGATATTTTATTTGCAGAACCAGTTATGCAATTTTGCAACTCTTCTTTATAATAGTTTCAAAGTTTTCTACGTATTATATTGAAAATTTGTCGTTTACACCATATATTTTCAGACACAATTTTGTATTAATAATGAAATTTCAGTTTTTTAAAATTGGTGAAACTTAAATAATGTAGCTGGCAAGCTTTATTTGTGGACAGTATACAAGATTTAAATAAACAACATGCGAGATAACCACATGTAAATATATGGTCTTCACCAAAAATATTATGTGGGTGGTTTACTAATCGAGAATCAAAACAACTTAGCGATTATTACACTAACTCAATAGCAGTCGCACATATTTTGTATCAAACCATAGCTGACCTACAATTTCATTTGTATGTTAAATATACGCTTTATAAAATAATATTCATCATTCATTTGTATTTATAAGATGTCTTACACCTTAAGCAATATTTTAATATGTATTTCAGAAACATCCAATAATGTAACTCTCCATTTTGTATGAAACATTAATTTAGTGTGGGTAGATAAAAAAAAACAATAAACAAAATAATTGTACAAATTAATTGTTATGTAGGATGGTATCACTTGTATAAAGTCTTATGTTATAACGACGACATATTAGGAAGTCTTTAGAATTAAGCAAAATTGATACAAGTATAAATTCAAACATGTACATATATATATATATATATATATATATATATATATATATATATATATATATATATATATATATATATATATATATATATATATATATAAATAAATATAATTGGCGCCATACTTGACATATACCATCTCCATATTTAAAACACACAATCTTCTATAGGCAGGCAAACGGTGATTTATGACCAACTATTGGATTGATTTATAATGATGCAGACAATCACCTTTCATTTCCTACTTTTATTCTTCGAAAACTATGAAAAGATGAAAATTGAAGTTTTTATTTTAGTAATTTTATTAAAATAGAAAAAAATTATGAAATATGCAAACTATCTATAGTTTGTAGATATGTGAATGAGAATGTTTACAGACAAAATAACAGCGACATGTGATGACAATATTCCTTTATATGTGCACGTATGTTTATACGTA
Organism: Tipula lateralis; assembly: GCA_963932295.1. NCBI lineage: Eukaryota > Metazoa > Arthropoda > Insecta > Diptera > Tipulidae > Tipula > Tipula lateralis. The sequence continues at coordinate 121,138,592 of OZ010738.1, forward strand.
TGTACATTGTGTATACATACATAATACCAGGGTGCGTATAATTATATAGCACACATTTTAACGAAATCAATAAAGACATTCATGTCTGGTGTATTTTAATGGCATGTAATTAACGTTGAAATTAGATCAAATACGTTAAAGGTAGATATCAATCACCAGGCGTTTACTATGAAGATTTTTTTGTAAATTTTTCATCGTAATATCTACATACGAGTATATATAAATTGCTAGTCAAGAGGAAGAAAAACGATTTTGTATATATCAATCACGAGTTATGTATATTTTTATATGTATACACACATAGAGATGAACTCGTTAAAAATTAGTCATAATGTTATATTTAACAGTTCATAATTTTGGGCTATATATAATTTACTTGCGAGAAGAGGTTATGTAAAAAGTCTGTGTAAATATCTTAATATATACTTATCAGTATATGTGGTGATTTACCAACCAAATCACATGCTTATGTTTTCTTTTTATGCAAACATTATTAATTCATAATTGTTATTACAATGTCTAAAAAATATCGGATTTCAATTGAAATATTTTAATTTAATATACTTATTTTAAATATATTTTATATTTACAATATTTAGGAATCTAACATAAATAACATTTTTTTAAAGAACAAAGTCATGGCTCGAAAAAATTATCCTTTCATAATAAGCATTGATAATAAACAAAAATTGAGAGCTGAATTGTAAAGTAAGCTTGCGATTAGCCTAAAATGAAAAACTTGGTAGTTTATAACCTAATCAAGGCTCAATTTAGAAAAGTCTACGATTAAGTTTTTGGCACAGGCACACTACATAAATATACTTAGTTAATTTGTTCATTTAAGTTTTAGGATAAGTTATCTATTAATTGTATCTGTAACAAATAAGTTGTCTTACATAATTTTTAAGAATTCTAATTGCAGTACAAGGTTTTCTTTTATCTTTAAAAATTGTTTACGGTTAATGTCCTGCCAACTCTGATACAATTTCCTTTTAACTTCTTAAGTTACGCCAAATTGAGGAGATATGAAGATTTGCTAAGATGCACAACCTTTTGCACATTGCATTAATCTATGCCAGCCTAAAGAAGTGAAATTATAGGTGCACGAGTTGTCTGTTTTGACACAGGATAATGCGAGGGCGAAGTAAGAAGTCTGATTTAAATGAAACAGGGAATAATTTTTCAGCCAAACAAAACATTATTTTTCAACGTAGTCGCCTTTTAGTTCGATGCACTTGGACCAACGTTTTTCAAATTTTTCGATCCCTTTCGAATAATACGATTTCCCAAAGCCTTTAAAATATCGCAGAGGACTAGGTTTGGAGGATATAATGAATATGGAAGCAATTCGAAGTCTAACTCATGGAAATGACTTTGACTTTGGCGACTACACACGTGAATTGTATTTATGGAAATTAATTTTTTCGCCAAATGCGGTCGGTTTTCTTTCAAAACGTCGTTGAAACCGTCCAATAAGTTGCAGTTATATTCACTGTTAAATGTTCTCTCCCTTTTTGAAGGCATTCGATGTGGATTATGCCGCGTGCCTTCTAAAAAACTGTGGCCATAACCTTGTTGGTCGATAAAACTGCCTTAGCCTTTTTCGGGACAGTAATCCACTGTTTAAACTGTTCTTTGGTCTCCGCGGTGAAGTGATGGGTCAATATTTCATCCACAGTTATAAAACGATGCAAAAACTCTTTTTTTCGCTTGAACATTGCCAAACCTGCCTCTGAAGTTGTCATACGTGTGCGTTTTTGGATTGTAAGCAAACGTGGTATCCAACGCGTGGAAAGCTTATTCATGTTCAAATGTTTGTAAGATATATTGTCAACACGTTCATCTATATGCCTACTATATAATTTCACTCTGCGATCTTGCAATAGCGTATCATGGATTTTGTCAACCATTTTTGGTGTGGTAATTTCATTTGGACGTCCTGAACATTCCGCATAATTTGTGGTTGTATGACAGATGGTCAAAAAATATCTTTATTCTAATAAAGTATTTGGTCTGAAAAGTAACTTCAATTTTCTATTTATTATATTCACTTTAAGAAGCTTATCAAGAATAACTTTGAACCACTAAAAATAGCAAAATTTGACAATACTAAATATTTATATAAATACATATATTTTTGTTTGTTAATATTACTTAGTTGAATATTGCAGAATCAAAAGAACCTTGATCCTTGTAATGTATTTTATATAAACGTTTTCTCATAAACTCAACGTTTTTATCTTAACCTATCGATCGGAATATAAAAACTAAAATGATTAGGATAGTATATAGTAGGTCTATAACATTTTCCGTATACTAATAAAAATAGCAAGAATAACCAAAACCCTCTTTATGACTTGATGGCAATCAATGATATTGTTTTGAATTCAATGAATTTCCACTCAAAATTTCTATATTCTATTGATTAAAATCTTTGTTTGAACTCACCAGCCCCTTAAGCTTATTTCATTCAATTCAATATTTGTGCGACTATCGAAAATTATTTTCAACATTTGGATTGAATGTTATATGTATGTATAATAACAATAAAAATTGCAATATATACATAATGAAAAGTACATACATGTAAATATACATCCATACAAGCATTCATACATATATCACTGAGTTATTGAAATTATACCCTTTGCTAAATATTGTTCTAACAATATATAAGGAATAAAAAATAATTAAATGCTAACATATTTGTGTTTTTTTTTATATACCAACCCTCTACAATCATATCAAATTCTATCGTACAATGTAAAATTATTCCCTTTCGTGTAACAGAAAAATATGGAATTTCCATTAGAATTGCATGGACAATATAGCGCCATATATCGATCGTAAAAATAATTTTTATTTTATTTCCTATTTCCCTTACTGAATTTCCCAAAATATCCATATTGTATTGTATATACAAGCATAAATGTATAAACATAAATTTTACAGGATTCAAGATTTTACTTTGTATGTATGTAGAATTATTATTATGTATTATTTTGTTCTGGTTGTGCCTGTTATTTCCTTTTTATTTCCATTCAGTTTCGTGGAAAATACAGTTTTGATGCTTTTTTATTTTGTTTATTTTATTATTTCTGAAATGAAAAAAATAAAACCAAATAAATAAATTGACCCAGTCTATGATGATATCCCTCAAAAGAATTAAGGATTTCTAACTTTACAATTCGACCTACACATATGTATAAGTACATTTTTTATATAGTTTTGCATATAACATAGCAACTGCAACATATATTTATGTATACATATTTGTTTTGTACATAAATTGGAATTTTTTTTCTGGTTTACCATTACCCGATTACGTTAAATCGAGTGAATATATCCAAACAGAATGCAAATTGTATCGATTCCATATGGATTATGGGGGTATATGATTGATCGATGATTCAATGACGATGTTTGTTTGGTTATTATGGTTTCTAATGTGTTTTCGTTCTTTTGACAATCTTATTTAAATTTTTGTTAGAAATCACCATTATCTTTTTTATCTATATGGTTAGTAAATTAATATTTTTCACATTCATTAACAGTTTATTAACAAAAAACCATATAGGGTGTGTTTAGGTTCCAGGTCGATTTTGTTTGGTCGCCATTTTGGTTTGGATGACATTTGACAGTCGTAGAGAGTGGTCGATAACAATTTATAATGGAGAATCTAACACCGAAACAACGGTTTGAAATGATAAAAATATTTAATTTTTCAATTGTGAATACGCGGCTAAAATTACGTGAGTCTTTTCAACTATTCATGGTGTAATGAATAATTTTAAAAATATGCATACAATGGAGTTAAAGTTTACAGTCAAAATTCAATTGGTTCACAAGCACAATGATCTCCACGCCACAATAAAAATTAATAATTCGAAAATATTTCAAGTACACATCTGCAATTTGCTATAGAACTGTCATTCAATAACGTCACTCATTTCGAAACTGACCTAACGAAACAACGACACAAATGACAAAACAGATGCACGATTTAATCAAAAGATCAATGACCAGTCTTCAATGACTGGTTGATTAAGCAACTTTAGCTGTTAAGCAATGCCACCTAGAGTTCACGCAATAACTTCCATCGAAATATATACTTTTAATAAAATTTAATTGACAAAACTGATGCAGTAAAAAAACCATGAACAGCGGCTAGTTTTTTTAATAAATAGAGTTAAAACGTTATTAGGCAACTGCAACCCTCAATTGATACACTAAAGACTACTACATACCGTGGTAGAACTCTGTTTGGTGCACCCTTTGGAGCGGTGGAATCATTAGATCATATTTATTTGATCATGTTGAACATCTGAGTCCGACTTGGACACATGTGGTTTCAACAAGACGCAGCTTGTTCTACGATGCAAATTTGACTTTTACCATCCCCTTGACTTGAATTAGCTCGAGTTTTTTCTATGGAAGTATTTGAAAGAAAACGTGTTTATTGGTGAAACCAACCAAAATCTCGATGTATAAAGACAACATCCGAAACGAAATTGGTGAAATAATAGAAAAAGTCTGAGAAAGTGAATGATTAATTTGCTTAAAGTGCTCGTTTTCACACCGTGGCGAGAAGTGATCACTTGACCAATATCGCACTCATGTTATTAAAAAACATTAAGTATAAAGTAACCCGAAAAACATCGATAAATCGAAATCGATATTTACCAAAATAAAAATCATCACCATAACGAAAAATAAAAATTGTTTTAAATAAGTTAATTTAGTGGCGAAAGAACATAAAAAAATGATAAAAAGGTTTCCTTTTATCAATAAATAATAAAAAACATCGACCTGGAACAAATAAAACGCACACCATGAAATCAATATATCTTGAGTTAACTACCACTACTCGTATTTAATCGATTATTTGCAGTTTAAATTACGATAAAACTTAATTATTTCGAACCATTAGTATTTTAGGGTTCCTGATTAAGAAAAAGCATTACTTAATTACATTCCAGTTTAATATTACCCAATTACTTGAAATCGTTCTTATTGCCCCAAAACATATTGTTAATAGATAATAATATAGAATATCCTTTACTAAATATTTTCAAAACTTCTATTTTGGGTGGTGTATTCGGAAAAACAAAACATTTAGAACACAGATATTTTACTCTGCATTTCGTTTGAGCTCATACTTTCTAAAGATCATACTGCTTAAATTTGAGCATAAAATCTGCTTTCCACAATGAAAATAATATCGTAAAATTTAAGTTGGACGAAATACGAATTGATGTACATATAACGGCAGTTTGTTTAACGAAAAATTATTTGCATGCGAGGCGAAGCGCAGTGTAGCCGAGCAAATACAATTAATGCGACGCAAACAAAGTCACTTTTATTCGAATACGACTTTTTGTCCAATTAAGCAACCCACACATTAAAAGCTACTAAAAGTGCAAAATGATTATTGTAATTTTTGTATAAAAGCTGGACCTGTCAAACTATAACAGCTTGAACAATTTTGTAATGATAACTGGCCAACTCTACTACAGCATCATTTAATTTAGTTTTGTCTCCGAATGCAAATGTTGTTCATTCAGCACAATTAAATCAGTTATGTTTAAAAAAGTATGTTTTTCTTTCTTATTTTGTTATTTATGTCGAAGGAAAATGCATGCTTATTAAAAATGTAGCTATACATTTTTATAATGGTATCGAAATTTACATTTATTGCAAAAAAATAGGACGATTGGAGAAAACTCTAAATGTATAGAGAAAAATAATACATATTTTAACAATAATATGGAAGTACAAAAAAGTATCAATTAAAGATCGATATATTTCTCCCACTCAATTATTATTAATTGTAATTATTATTATTCAATTATTATTAATTCTACTATAATTTTTATAGTAGAATTAATAATAATTGAATGTCAATACGTGATGAAGTACTTTAGATTAATAACAAACACATCAGTTTCGATTTTACAAATAGCTTGAAATATGTACTTAAAATTAATTTAAAAAGACATTTTTATATTCAAATTCAATTTTTGTATTTCAACATTTTTGTACCATTTCACGAAATAATTTTGAGTACCATGTCTTATGTTGGTTTTATTTTTACTATTATATAATTCCCTTTTTTTACATTTTTTGAACATTACCTACAAAAACAAAAACTAAATTACCAGTGTTCTGTCACTCTTTATAGTCGCATTTGTCTCATATTGGATTGCCAGTAAAGTAACCTCGTAAAATTTGCATCGTGGAAAATACGTTTAACTTGTATTTGTCAATATGGGTTTTGATAAAACTAGATTAGTTTTCGTCATCCAAACTATGTTTTATATTTAAATGTTCCGTTCTGTTAGAAAAATATATAACTAAACAAATTTTATTATTTTAATTTGACTATCTTATAATACATTAAACTATGTATAGGAGAGACTACCAAAGCCATAATGATTTCCATTATGAAATATATACTGACAAAATAGTCAAAATAGGATAAAATATAATTTTTCTTTAAGTGCGATAGAAATAAAAAACATTTCCAGTGTAATAAATTTATTCAGTGCTGAATAAATTTTTTTGGTTACTGAGAAAATTATTATAGCAGTACTGACAAAATATATCAAGAGAAGTATTTTTTTTAGTACTGGAAAAATATTTTATAGGAGAAATGTATATGGATGAGAAATCGTTTGTATGACGTTATTGTGAAGCATTTTATAGTTGTTATTTTATGATCAATTGATAATTTTATCATTTCGTTTTTTGTCATTCATCTTAATTGATTGTGAAAATAATTAAAACAATGAATAATTATGTTAAGTTCATTTTTTTTTAAATTTATTGTTGTAGATTCATAGTGTTTTTTGTCTCTTTTCTTCAAAAACAAAAAAAAAATTGATATTGATTGGTTATGTTATAAGCATCTGTCAAAATATATCCACTATAAAAAAAAGAAACAAGTAAAAAACGATCTGTCACTCTAAAGGTATTTTTGATTTTTTTCTCGCTTTGGTTTTTTCAGTTAAAAACACTGACAAAATTTTTTTCATAACGGAAATCAGACTTTAAACTATACTAATTACATTTGGTATAAAAAGATCATTGATCTAAAATCAACTTTTCTAAAACGAACATCAACCAGATTGGTTCATACGGTCGGATACAAATCATAGAATTTTAACCCTACCTTTAAATTTTAGTCTTGAAGTTGGCCACATTTCAATTTGTGCTCAAAAATGTTATATTTTAGTTGACATTGTATAATTGTAAAATTTTTAACTTTTATTTTTGACTATATTTAGTTTTGTTTATTTATTGTGCGTAATTATTAATTTTGTTTTGATAATTATCAATTTTCCTATTAAAATTCCGGATTACACTTTGTATTAATTTTCAGTTAAATTTCTTTTCGTTAAGTAAGTATATTTGAAGAAAATTTAAGCTTCATTTTAATTTTTGGTTTGTTTATGTTCCATGTTTTTGTTCCATTATTTTCATTTTTTGTAATTATTAACTTAAATATTTTAAATTTTGATTTTAAAAACATCAAGACAAACGATTATAGTACAATTCTGAAGTGGTCATTCTCTTAGTTAAAATTTGTTAAAAAACATCATAAAGTCATATTAAATGGGTGATATTAAGCGTCATAATTTAAAAAACTTTGCTGAATATGGCGGTGCTATAACGTAATTAATATTTTTATTTCATTAAATAATTTAATTTTTGAAAAAAACAAAAAAATTTCAATTTTTTTCAAAAATAATAGTTTTTTCAAATATAACCTTAAATTTTTGTATTTTAGTTGTAAATAAATACGATATTATATTTGCTAAAATATAATTATTTTATGTATTATATACAGGTCAACAAATAAATTGTAACACATTTGAAGTCTTTAAAAAAAAATCTTAGCGTTAGTGTTAACGTCAAAATCACATGTTAAGTCAATTTGACTAACGGGACAATTGGTATAATCAATTTTTTGTAAAATCTAGAAAATTTTAAAATATATTTTTCACTGTTTTAAGATTTTATTATTATTTTGCTCCTTAATAAATTTATTCGAAAATTACTCAGTTTGTGGATAAAAAATAGTTTATCAAAATCGACTATTTATTCATAGAGGAAATGAAATTGGAAAAATGACACGGCGCCATATGTTAATAGTATTTTAAATATTATATTGTTTTCGACCAGTTGGCTTAGAAATATTCAATTTAACTAATTGTTTTAAACAAATGCGGACAAGCTGAAACTGTACAGAGTGTTGATCAGACCCGTTATCATGTATGGATGTGAGAGTTGCACCTAGACGGATGAGTACGAAAAAATGTTAAAAATCATCTGATTTTTAACATTCGAGAGAAAAATTATGTGTCTGATATATTGCTCAAAATGGGACGTTGATGGCCCAAAACCGTGTTCTGTTCAGTCACGAACAGAACACGGTTTTGGGCCATCTATTCCTGCAACTGTCACGTTTTACGTGCTGATCTGAACCGAATGATACGGTGATCTTTAAAAAGAGCCGCTATTCGATAGACGATGGCTCATTGTTTACATCACTATGAAGAGCTATTACGTAGTCGAAACTGATAGAATGAGATTGTTGACACGGTACGGGCCAAAAATAGACTGTAAAACGCGAAAAAATTGATTTAAATACATTTACATATACATACATACTAATATATGTATATAGAAACATTCGTTTTATATTATTTGTACTATGGCTAACTTTCCTTATATAACTTCTCTTTGTTAAAATATTGAAGACATAAGTGTAATTAAATAGGAATCATCTTAAGATTACTAAATCAACAATTTGTATTTGTTAATTTTCTCTTAGATATTGAATAGTGCTTAATTGTCGTAGTATGCAGAATTGAACGGACGTAAATTAAAGAAACACCACCTCTGCAATTGCACAATATATTTTTCATAACTATAAACCTTAATTTACTCAGTTATTCACATTAACTTTATTTGCTTTTTTGTAAGGAGTTTAATGATATTTTGTGTAACGATGATATTTTATCGATCCGAATATATTATAAAAATTGAATGAGGCAAAAGAATGTTTTATATAAAATACAACAATGATATAATACAGAAAAAAAATCCATTTCTTTTTGGAAAAACTCCACATTTTCAGAATACGAGTATGAGGTGGATAGTGGTAGAAAAATAGGGTTTCCGTGCGTATGTGGGTTTGGGTAGGTATTGAGTAAGATCTGTTTTATTGTTATTCTATTTATAATGATAATAAAATAAGAAAAATTTCCAATCATGACTGGTGCTGGAATAAATAGAAATATAATATATATGTAATATATATATATATATATATATATATATATATATATATATATATATATATATATATATATATATATATATATATATATTTATTTATTTATATATATATATATATATATATATATATATATATATATATTTATATATATATATACATATATATATATATATATATATATATATATATATATATATATATATATATATATATATATATATATATATATATAATAAGATACTTGTTTTTTGAAACGAATGAATAAATCAATCCATGTCATTATTTGCATAAGAGATCCCTTCGAAAGTTATTTATATTGTTTTAATTATATTGAATCTAACTTGTAAACATTTTCTTAATTAATTTTATAAAAAACCATAATAAACTCAATTATACTCAATATATATATTGAAAGCAATGATTTTATCATTTGTTTTTTATTATTTTGTTATATTTTATATGATAAAATTTATTTAATGTTTTCCTTTAAAAATTAAAATACAATTAATTTATAATGATGTGGTCGCTAAATTGTTTCTGGACATATTATATGTACAAAAATGTAGATCCTACTGATTTCGTTAAGAATATTTTTAGTATTATCCATCATGGGAACTTATAACATTTGAAACATGTAACCAAGAAAATATTCTACAGTAACATTCGCGAAAATGAAGAAAAAATTACTTACTTATTGTGACATCAGTAAAACCAATTCGCCAAACATTAGTATTTTAGAATAAAACTAATTAAAATAATAATCATCTATAAACTCATAAAGTAAACAGTTTAACTTTTGATTTTTAAAAATTTAATAACACTTTTTATGTAATGTCAATTGGTTACCACATTGTGCAGGTTATGTCCAACAACTATTCAACACTTCAGTTACTAAAGCCAAATAATTTCAATATGTGTAAGATATACTACAGGACAATGGTTAAAATATTCAATAAATGTCCAGATTCATATTTGTATGCAAGAATTAGAGCCCGTCGTAATATTATTTTATTTTATATTTTGCTGATAGTATCGCAAATAAACTATGTTTCTAGTATAGAAACTACTACAAAGACAAAACACGCTTTGCAGTGTAAAATCAATATCCTTATCGCTCGCTGGACGACGATTCAATGATTCTGAAATAGAAATTGATAAAAATCAATTGGTTAAACATTTTAAATGATGTTTGATCATTTTTCTTGGTTTATTTCCTTTTGACCTTTTCTCTATCACAATGTTGTCCTATCAATTTTTGGGGGTTATTGGTCAAGAAATGTTTTTTCCATTAAAAGATAAAAATAAAATTTCATTTTCATTTTTATTTTGTCAAGAAAAAACCAGAAAATGATTTGTTGCTGCTGTTATACCATGCTGTATAATATTTTACACAGTAGAAAATCCAAAAGTACTTGATTTGATACCCTTCCAAAAAATTGTATGTACATATATATTGTACATCGTCGTATAACGTTTATTTATGTCGTACCGTAAAAAATATTTGCCATTCTACTTACATGTTCTGTTAAATTAGTTGGAAAAGGTTTTTCTATTACACATATTTTTTGTTGACAATAATAAAAATTAAATTTACGTTTATTTTTGGTCGATGTAGACCCTTTTGTGAGATTAATTCAATTTGCGGTTTTAAGTTTTATTTGGTGGAAAATTTTTCTTTTCGCTCGCTATATGACGGTCGCAAAAGATTTTATTTTAAATTTTTCGTACTTGTTAATAAATTGTTGGGTTAAACTCGTATATATATATATATATATATATTTTTTTTTTTTTTTTTCGCCATTATTGGCGAAAATTATTGGCTCGTACCGTGTCAACAATCTGACTCCAACGGTTTCGATCACGAGCCAGCTCTTCAAACCGTTGTAGACAGTTTGCAGATGCCAGATCGCTCTCTACGCCGTGGAGCCATCGTCGCCGACAGCGACCTCTTCGCCTACCGAAAGGCGGTTCTCCCTTTAAAGATCGCTGTATCATTCGTTTCGGATCAGCACGCAGACCGAGCCAACGTATTCGCTGTCCTTTGATTTCATGCACGATATCAGGAATTTGAATTAAATATATATAAATATATATAAATATATATATATATATATATATATATATATATATATATATATATATATATATATATATATACATATTAAATAAATATTATTATTAATATTTATATACATATATATGTGTATATATATATATATATATATATATATATATATATATATATATATATATATTTACTTGTCTTTCCCATAAACAAAATGGATTAACTTTATATAAACGCAATTTGCCATAACGCTGATTTTATTGCTTCTGATGTTATGTGGTAAACCCAATAATAGCTATTGTATTCTAGTTTCACACAAATTTTCCTCAATTATATGACATTGAAACTGATAATGAAAATAACTTGTAAAGCCCATTAGACCTGATGTGACCCGTAATACAAAAATGAGTTTTTGTATATACACCTTCAAGTATATATTATACGAAACATTAAATGTGGATAAAAATCCATGTCTACATATATCTCATATTTCATCAAGTAGCTTAAACATTTAAAAAGCATCTTTTCAAATTACATCCCATGATAATGGTTATAAATGCCGGAAAATAAAATATTGTCATAAAGTAACTTTTTATTGTTGTTTTCATTTTTTTTTGTTCAATTTTAGACCTAAATTTGTTTTTTATTTTATTTCTGGTACAAACTCATTTCCATAAATTATCTTATCAAGAATATAACAAAATAAAAAATGTAAAAGATAAAAGACAGGCGAGAAGCGCAACAAACACAACACAAAATAAAAAAAAGGAAAAATCATTCCATCCGTAAAATAAATTTTCATTTTTGTCCCACTTTGCACTTCATAATCCTGTTTTACAAAATTTAAGGTGAAAAATAATAGATTTTGTTTAATGTATTTCACACAGCATTAAAATAACTAACTACCTTACTTTAATTTTTTAATTTAGAACGCGTCTTGAAATGACAAGCAGAGACATTTTGTTTGTTTTACACCATGTTCGTTTGCTTAAGCTAACTGTCAAAATTATAAGTACTGTATTTAAGTACTGTATTTCTTTAAATATATGTATCCTATAAATTTGGTTTTTAATTAATAATTAGATTTAAATTTCTCATTTATTTTTGTTTTGACATTATTTTGAACAATATGTATGCGTATGAATAATTAAAAAATAAATTTGAAACAATTTTATTTTTTAAATTTTGTGCTTAGCAACTGAAAGTTGTGTGTGTGTTAATGTGATTTTCATATTATTTTATTACCCTACTTATAATTCTTATTTTATTATATTAATGAAAAATATTTTATTGGTATTTTTTATTTAACCTATTTTATTTAATTTTACCTATTTTATTGGTATTTTTTATATAAACTTTTCAAACTGGAAACTGACAACTTTTCTTATTGATTTTCCCCTTTCGTTTTAGTTTAGATTTAAAATTAAAATTTGAAGAAAAATTTAAAATTATTTTTAGTTGGGTTGTTTCATGAAATGTTTTCAGCGTTAATAAACTACATAATCTCAAAATTAACGATACATAATCTTAGGTTCTGATCTACTTCTGTAATAATTTATGCTCGTACTAGTGACTCTTGTTTTTATGCATTAATTTAATATAGCTTATAGCTTTGATGCCATCACCGATCCAAACCTCGTCGCTAAACAGTGTTTTCGAATCATAATTTATCACATATTGGTGCACGGTGTAAGTGATCGGCAAAAATAAAATGAACATTTTTGTAGAGGAATTGTACTGACACATTGCATACTGGAAAGTGGCTGTAGTATATATACTAAATAATTGTTTTATTTCCAATTTTGAGCGTATTAATTAGTTTATTTATTACAAATGTTCCGAATAATAATATATTATATATGTTAGTAAACAAATTTCCGAATGTTCTTTGCAAATGTTGCAATAAAAATCTATGGCTCAGCCGTCCACTGTAAACTACTCTAGCTGCGTTTGAAATTGAACCATTTACCCACAATAAGTTCTATGTCACTCGGGCTTGTTAATTTTTATCAACGGCGCGAATCGAACTCGAGCTTGCAGTGTAATGAACAACTATTTTAATCACTAGGCTATAACCGGCTTTAATTATTGCAAAATTCCATAAGAAATTTGTGTTATCGTCCGATTTATGTTACTAGTTTATTTTAAACTTCGACAAAGGTTTGTGGTTTTGTAACCGATCTGGGAGAACTATACTATAGAGTTTCAGTCCTTTGCTTTGTTAATTTCAACGTATATCGTCGTTCTTTGAGGAGAATTGTTCTACAAGCTATTGACTATATATCAATTTATACAAGTCTACCTTAACAATACAATCGAAGGTTTAGTTTTGCGATTTTCACCAGTTTATTTGTTTCCGTCCATTAACCAAAAAACGAAGGTTTGTTAATAAACAAAAATATAAGTTTATTTTTATAATAAATACAATAAACGTTAATATAATTATAATATAATATATTTATATATGAAATAAAATTAAACTGAAATTAAAAATAAATCAATAGTAGCAGTAAATCAATATTTTACCTAGAGAATGAAAATTTAATGATTTACAAATCAATAAAATACATCTTTGAGAAATATCACCTTGAACTGAGACTGGTTATATAAATGTCAGATGTCACCAAAATCTAGATCGTTGTCGTTCTTGATTACATAATTGATTCTTGGTGATCTACTTCCGATACGGTTTAAAATAAAATGATAAGTATATATTTTTTTTTTTTACGTTTAGTTTTAATTGGGTGCAGGGTGGACTTTTAGACTGACCTAGCTCCTTGTAACTGTCAGAGCTCCTGCACCCAACGCGCGATCCTTCAAGTAAAGGTTGATAGCTGCCTTAAACTTGGATACTTCAACGGAAACTGAAAACCAACCAACGAATTCCACTTCTTAGATGTTCGATAAATAAATTCGCGCTTTGCATTTTCAGTTCGAGGTTTCGGCAGCTTCACCGTAAACCTATGCGCATTAACCGTTCTTCGTGTTACGCGTCCTGGTGTAACAAATGGTGGTATTTTCTCCTTTAATTCTGCAGAACATTTACCATTTATTAATCTATAGAACACGCAGAGTTCTGCAACATCTCTGCGGTGTTGTAGGCTGTCTAGATCTTTCGTAAGTCTGGGGTTTCGTATTATTCGGATGGCACGCCACTAAACTCTATCCAGCAACTGGAGAGCAGTGCCATATGTTCCACCCCAAACCTGACAGCAATATTCTATACATGATCTAATAAAGGTTTTATATATCTGGAGAACCCGATTTAAAAAACCTCTATTGAGGAGCCCGAGTTTACATGAAGCTGATTTGGCTAATGCGATAATGTGTTCATTCCATTTTAAATTTAGTATACTTCTACTATAAGTATATTTAGTTTATTTTCAAAAGGCTGATATATGTAATGAAAAATGATGATAATATACGAGTATTTTGGCTCTGTTGGACAGTTTGGTGCAATTGCACATTTTGGCACGGTCGGACAGATTGTGTTAGCTGAACATTTTTGAAGGATTTTATTAATATCGATCGTGGCTATCGATGACAATAATAAATTCAATAAATAATTAACCATGACAAAATAACTTTAAAAGTTAATAAAATAATTCAACGCTTCAACTTTTAAAATACAAGCAGAAAATACAATTACTCTATGATACAAGTTGAATCATTTTTTTGTTTTTTGGATACCTTTACCCAAACATAATCAGATTGCATGATAAAAATATTTTATTTCAGAATCATTCTAATTAATTTTTAATTTATTAAATGTATTTTTATTAATCTTTTCAGGTGAAATATGTGATGGACATTGCTGTGATAATAAAGCAGAAGATGAATTATTGATAAAATCAATAAATAATTTGGAACGGCTACTGCAATCTCATAAACGAAGTATACGTGGAATATTAGAACGAACAGCAATTGGATTTAGAGGTACGTCATTATCTATAAAATATATTAATTTAATTAACAATTCATTAAACGTTACTCAATTAAATCAAACAAATTAATTTGTTCATTGTTAGTTACAAATAATACACGACTGAATTTGGTACTATGCATTTTTAATTTTATTTTGTATTCCATAAGCATACGGTTTTTGTATTTGGTTCTTGCATTTATTATATTATATTGCAAAATATCCAACTATAAATTCCAGAATATTGAACTCGATTAGTATAAGTATATAAAATTCACTGTAATACTCAATATCAATATATGTCGAAGAGGTAATTTTTTGTTTATACTAGCATCTCCTTATATACCGATGTAATTAAAAAGATGACCTACTATTCAAACTTTTTATTAGCTAGAGATTACAACAGCCGAATATGAAAATAAAATATGATAGAATTCTTCTTAATCCTCTCGTAATATCTATATTATTGGAATTTTTCATTTCTTTTTCATCTATAATATCTGTGATACGTACCATGACATACTTAATAGTCTTAGAACGAATAGCAAGTGAATACTATGACGAGAGTGAATGGAAAAGGGGTGATTACGTTTTTCTTGTTATTAGCTATATACATATATCTGTATAGCAATTTTAAAGATATAACTTAATCAATAGAGATCAAAATATTAAAAGTTGTCTGTATCGCCTTATATACTGTAGATATACATATAGATGAGTATAACCCCGTATTACTGTATGTATATACAAGAACAGTAATATGGGACTGAGAGATAATATTATATTCATTTGATTACATAGTGTTGTTTGGTTGGTGGTTTGTAAATAAACAACAAAAATACGATAAATAAAGGAGATGGTTAAGGTTTCAGATGAATTTGTTTGTTATATAACTTTTGTGTGGAGCTTAAATACGCAACAAGATTCATAAATTTATTATTTAAGTCAAGTGGAACAAAATGAATACATTCTTAGTGTGTGTATGTTTGGTTTTTGCACATTTTAAAGATAACTCAAAACCTGTATATTTAATGAAGTTAAATGTTGTTACTAAACAATTTTTAAAAGTTATTATTTCATTTGCATGTTATTTCATTTTCATACAGTTCATCTTAAAAAAAATACCATCAGACATTTATCTCACCAAACACAGCAATTTTTTTACATGAAGTGCACCAATGTTTCTGTTTGGTTTAAACATTTATTTTATATGTTCCTTATCTCGGGTCCTTTTTGCGTTTCACAGAGTTCTTTTTTATAAAAGTATGCGTATAATTGAATAACAGCAAATTGTAAATATATTAGAAATTTAAAATATAAATTACTTGTTTACACCACTGAGGTTTATAACTATGATTTTTTGATCACATTTTCTTTTTTAAAGGCTCTTGGGTTGTCAATGTGATGGACTAGTAGGAGTCTAATTTGAAATTTCCAGAGCTGTTGGTGGCCAATAGCAATGTAATTCTATCTTTTATCGGTTTATGCTCTGGTCAGGAAGCCAATTATTTAGTTATATAATTCCGTTTGGGCTTGTTTTTCTTAAATAGATCTGTCTCATCTTAAATTTTTGAATTCAGTTTTAAAAGCTTCGGTTGCTTCTTTACCAACACTTGCTGCTTCGTTGTGTTTTATGACACCTTTGATTTCTGTTCTTTTACTTCTGTTCTTTTTCTTTAACAGCGTCAATATCTATCTAAGTATCTAACACTGTTCTCAAATTTCGAGCTCGAAGAATTAAATGTCAAAAACTAAAAGGTTGAAAGAACACATAATATTTATGATTATTTCTACATAATTATTATATTTATTTATTCTGCTTTGAAATATGTAAACTAAATAATTAAAATTTATGATTTATTTAACCGTCTCCCGAAACAACGTTTTAACTAAATTTAAATTTGATTTTCGAAAATTCGAGTTTCGAGAAAAAGATAGAGAATGTTTCTTTCTCTGTTACACACTAAATCTTTTATTTGTTGCCATTTAATTTTAAAAATTCCGTCTCGGTAGTTATTAAACTGGTTGGTTTTCACGAGTGTAATTGAAAGAAAAATTTTCGTCGTCCGTTAAAATGTTTATGGAACATAAGAGAGGCTAAATATATGACAATAATTTTGCCAATAGTTAAAAATTTGGTTGACATTCAACGGCTTTTGTAGATGTAATCAAATGAAATAGATAACGCATCTAAATTGTCTATAGAAAAAACGATAAACCGGATAAAAAAAAAGAGCAAAACTATTGTATTTTTGACCTGTCTTACAATCCTACAATCTACATAGTCAATTAAATTAGGCTTTGTCGTTTTAATTATTTAATCTGCATAGTAATTTAATGTAAATCAGGCTTAGTTCAATTTATTTGGATTAAGGGTTTCTACTCAAACATTTAATAGTATCTCGTCAACGCATAACAGAAGTTAAATGCAGTTCAAGTATTAGTAACAAGAAAAGGTTAATTGTCTTGGATAAACTGGAATAACTGGATATGTAAATTTTAATTTAACGTGATCATGAGAGTATATAGTAAAACTGGTATTGCTAACATTTAAAAAGTATTCTAAACTATATAAAATTATTATCATATTAACATCGACACCATCAACAAGTAGAATACGACTTATTTATAACTATACAACGACACCGCGAAAAATAAAATGAAAAATTATTTAATTAAAAAGGCAAATACATAATCATTTTTTTATGTGTATAAAAATACAGGCAAACGCACCTGTGATGCTAACAAATACTAAAATTAAAAAATTAACCTAATTTCCGTTGACTAAAGACCAAAATTATACGTGAAAAAATTCAATAATTATATTCTAATGATGGAAATTTTTCTAATTTTCTTGAACATTACCCGCTTGTTTTATTTCTACTTCGTCGTCGTTCGATATAAATATATAGAGAGATTATTTTGTATTTCCATATTTCGTATATCTACTTGTTACTTAGTCTTATTTTAGTTCTTATGTCTGAGCACGGTTTTCATACTAACCATACTTTGCATGTTGATTTTCACATTTGTTTCCTGATCTAATGATCCTTATGCGTTAAAAAACAATGTTTTTATTTAATGTTATTGCGTTAAGCAATTATATGAAACGGGATAGTCTGAGTTTACGCTAGAGCAGTTTTGGTTTCATAAAATTTATTTTTCTCATTTATAGTTGACCGGTGGAATTCCCGCGAATTGGTACTCTTTACTTTCTGATAAAAAAGTTGATCCTTTATGAATGTTTTGAGTTTTCATTTAATTCACTCATTTGAATAATTTTTACATGGTCAAAATTCATTGATTACTTGATTTACTCGTGACAAATTTTAATGTTTATTCAACTGATTGTTATTTCAACTACACCTATTTTATTTTAATAAGAACAATTTTCAATTGAACAAAAAAAGTAAATAGAACATTTCATAACTAACATGAAAACTTAATGAAGGCGGTAAGCTTATACTTATCCACTGATACTGGTTAAGAAATGGGAATATATAGGTTGAATATAGTAACGGGAGGGTTATTTGATATGTATCTATTTGATTCACATTTCTAATGCAAATCAAAAATTCTTAATGTTGTTCTATTACAAAAAAGTGTTTATTTGTTTATATTTATTATTTTTTTATTTATTATTATTATCATTTTATAATTTTTTCCTTTTTTATGTTTTCCTTGGAATTTCAATTTTTCCTTGCTTTCCTTGAAGTTGACATACAGCTTGGCCTATCCTGGTTTGTTTACGAGTATTTCTGGATAGATGTACATTTTGCCGGTGTTGTTGTTTGTTGGAAGCAATATTTTTTAATGCTTGAACAACGCCGGAGTTCAAGCCGCCTACGTTGAACCTACGAGGTTCAAGCCGCTTCAACCGACATTCAAAGATTTATACACATTGAAAACACTCAATTGTGATTATATTTTGTTCACCACTGGGAATCGAACCTCGGGATAACATAGAAATAACACTTACCTACTCTGCCAACGAGGGCTACTCAAATTTGGGTATCAATATTGGTCACAATTATCGGTATCAGCGTACTACTATCACAAACACTGGTAATGATAAAGCAAGCAACCGCCCAGGTGGCGCAGTGGTTACAGCTGCGGCAGTTGGAGCGGGAGGTACCGGGTTCGAATCCCGATAGGGGCGGGATGGTAAAGGGATTTTTCACCATACGATTACGATCGGTGGTGTGAATGAACACATCTATGACCCCCTGTTGGAGTGTAGAATTCATGGGCCAAGCCATCTTTCATGTCAGTACTATAGGCTGGCATGGAGCTATGCAATGTGCAGATGGTTCTACGTAAATTGGACCTATAGCCGTACGTCTGCGATTTGGCTGTAATGGCGTAAGGTAAGGACGTAAATAAGCGAACCGCGAAAGAGTTGGAAGTGCCTCGAGCCGCAAAACAGATTGTAGATTGATAAAGCAAGCACGCTACTTACTCTATCAACGAGGGCGGAAAAATATTGGTAGTAATATTGGTTATAATATCGGTGTCACCCGAAGCAGTCGCAATTGTGTGTGCCGTTGCAAGTGTTACTTATTTTATTCGTACGAGCACAATCAAATGAAAATATCTTTCGTACGAGAACAATCAAATGAAAATACCTTAGAGTGTGTTAGTAAAGGAAAATGTTCATATAAAATATTCAAAATTACTCGTTTCTTACTTACGCTACTAAGGTCTATTTCGAAAAATAAACCCACCTTACGAAAGGTTTAGTACCATTTGGGAGTTTTTCTTCTCTTTTCCATTAACATGGATCTTTTCCATACCATTTTTCTGACCAATACAAACATATATGTACATATTCTCATTCGCCATTTTACTGCAGTTTTACTCAATTATACTTTGGTCGTATGGTTATTTTTTCTATACTGTATTCACAACCGTGTACGGTAAAAATATTCACCACTACCAGTAAAGTTTGATATTTTCTTACAACATACGTATCCGTAAAGTCGCGCTTATAGTTAAGAGGCTTTTGGTGTCAGTGTACTATTACAACAGTGGAACATGTAGAAGAAACTTCAATGGTATGAATTAATGTTTCTGCTTCTTATTTTGTCATTCATTACTCACTCCATTTTCGATTACAGAATAGATCAGCAATAGTATTGTACAGGTGATTTCAGCGCTGGATCTTGATAGTTGGTCTCGAACTTCAGTCCAATTTATGAGTTAATTTGTTAAATTGATGGTAGTAAATCATACGGGGATGTTTCCCAAGAGTTACAACTTCTCCAATGTGCGGTTGCTCTAGCCTGCATTGACCTACTACATGTAAGCTAATAATGTGAGTTAGTATAAGTTAATATGATTGGTAGGTGTTATATCAACTGAATAAAACATGATAGAGAAACCACCGCCTATTTTAACTACCCTTTTTCATTACCCACATTTATTTTAAAAACTGCATTGATTGCATGTTTTACTTGTGACACATTTTTACGTTTATTCAACTGATAATTGTTTTGAAATTCAAGTACACTTATTTTGTTTGTGTATATATAACAATAATTTTCAGTTGAATTTAAAAAACGTAATTAGAACATTTCATAACCGACACTGAAATTCAATAACCTATGTTGAATGCCGGCTAGAGTCTACCATTGAACACTGGTTAAGATGTGGGAATATGAATTGGATATTAACAGGAAATGACAGGTTCCCGTTAAAAATATACAGGTCGCTTTGCATTTTCCGCTATTTTCGTCTTTTAGTCCAATTTACTTGGTGTTTATTCATTTCAATTTTCTTCAAACATTGGTTTACCTTTAGACATTTTTTGCTCTTGGTGTAAAATTAACCTATTTAAAAGCGTCAAAACCTTACGACAGTACTTACGACAAAGTTATAAATCGTTATCCGTTTACTTTCAGTAGCAATATTCTTCAAATTGAAATGGGCATAACAATGATTAAAAATCGCTATTACTACGATTTTTAAAATTTATACTGAAAATGAAATGTCACTTCAGCCGCGTTTAATTATTTGTATGAAATTTTCATTTATAATACTATTCATTATAATTATTTTCAATATATATTTACTCCACTTAAATTACGCACATGATTATCTGCCATTATTTATTTACGTCTTACACGCATAAATTATATTACATATAAATTATGTTTTAGAAATGAATAACCACCTAAAGCAGAAAAAAATAGCAAAGGGTCGAACTAAAACATCTTTACCATAATGAAGAAAAAATATTTATCTCACTTTTTTAAAATTTTCATCGGTGACGTCTTTATTTAACCTCTTTCTCTACGTAAATTAACAAATTTATATCGTTTATAGGGCTAAATAGCGAACGGTCATTGTCGTTTAACATTATATCATGCAACAAAATATATATCAAACGAGCTATAAGCTGAACCTTTATGTTACATGTTAATTTTATTGATATTATTTCTCTGTTGGAAAAGCTGGTAAACTTCATGTAGTGGATATAAGATGTTGCAATTCAAAGACTTCGAAGAAAGATTTTCTATATTGAGTCATTTACTAAAGTAATTTAATTTTCTAAGCATAACTTAAATTTGGTTACTAACGGTTCTTTAATTTACCATATGGTTTTGGTCATTTAGATGATGATGTATTATAATGACTCTATTTATTATTTTGTATTATATAGCTTAGAGTTAAAAAATTACTCGATTGATCTTCAAAACTTGAATAAATAAGAAATTACAGCGCGATTATCAATTATTGATTATCTTTTAAGCTTACAATTATTTGGCTTAAAATATCATAATCAAACCTAACACATATATGTACATACATATGTATGTACGTTATATTAAATAAACCTAAAGACAAAATATATACCAAAGAAAATTATAAGATCACTAAAATAAGACAAATGTTTTTTCTTCATTTTAAGATTATAATAAAAACGAGAAAGAAAACAATGAAAAAAAGCTTTCCCACGCCTTTAGCTGCATTCCATTCCATCATTTCGAGTTGTATTCCCTTGCAATGTTTTATATAAAATATCCTTCAATATTATTTCTTTGATTTTTATACGAATATCGACCTTATGATGATTTTTTTTTATTATATTATATTATTCTTCATCACTCTGTTTATTTTACTTTTATTCGTTTCTTTCTATTTTTTTTTATCTTCTTTCGATTGTCTTTCTTCGCCGTAGATATTATAATATTATAAAATATAACGTCTTTGAATGTGTGAATAACATAATTTTAGTGCATTTTGTTCGCAATATTACGTTTTTAACCAAATGATATTATGAACAAAATATGGCCGCGCAAAATATGTATTTAGTTGCCCACATGTTTTTATGGAGTTATCACGATTTCTATTGTATATATTTTTTTATATACGTATGGAAAGTGCATTGTGCCCACCCACGAGTATCATCGAATTGAACAATACCGATACATCATTCATCGTTTCATTTTATTTTTTTTTTGTTATAAATTTTCTCTACAATGCTAATTAATTATTATGCATACACACAAAATAACTAAATTGAATCGCGAAAATTTTGAACAATATCAATAAAAAAATGTAGCGCACGCGTTAATTGAACAAAATTACATCAATTTTGTGTATGGATACGTTCAATATTCATATCTTCGCATTTATGTATACCATACTCGATGGAGTTTGCAAGTATATGTACATACATATAAATAATTGGCATATATGCAATATTATGTATTCATTCAATTGAATTGAATTGAAATTTATTATTTTGTTTTCTTTTGGTTCAACTAAGTTTTTATGTATGTACATGTCTATAATATATTTTAATATACTATATATGGAGGTTTAACTTGTTCAGTACGAGTATGTATATAATGCAATGTATAATATTGAGTATATAATAAAATCGACAATAAACGTTTAAATCAAATTATATGTCATTATCACAAAAGCGTTAAAACAGTTATTTTGATAATAAAGATATATCCCAAAAAATCTAATCATGAATGCCATTTTGAACCAAAATATGTAAATTAAATATATTTATTTTTTGGTTATGTTCGTAAAATCAACAATCAAACAAAACATAAAATTGTCTAGACTTTTATTATTGTTGCTGTTTTCTCATTTCACATCAATTTTTTGAAAGTTGGCAATAAAATTGATTTTTTTTTTAAAATAAACGAATGTATAAATACGGGTGTCTAAATTTAATCGCCATTTTGTTCAGTTGTCGCCATATTGTTATATATAATTTTTTTATTATGGCCATTAAATATAGTTATTTTAATGCAAATTTATATATGCTTCCATTTGTTGTTGTATATTATGTTTTATAGAAAAGACATGTAATAAATTTGTAAGAAAACCGGTATTTTCATTTAAATATAAAAAGAAAATATACTTCTCGTATAGTCATGTAAATTGGTTAAACATATTTATATGTTATATGGAATAGGTCAACAATCAACATAATTTTCATGGTTACAGGCTGGGGGTATATTCTACATATGTATGTAAATCGATAAAAGTATATTAGTGTTTGATTATATATATATATATATATATATATATATATATATATATATATATATATATATATATATATATATATACCATTATACCATAAATAAATAATCAATTGGTATAGTGAAACATTTTCGACCTCCATAGTGGCGCTCAATTTTACACCAGTTTTTAAAATTATATACATTTATACTAAATAATATAGAAACCCGTCAACTTGCATATATATTATCCACTTAGATATGACTAGCTAATAATTTAGCAACAACTTTTTGACAGTTTGTTTTAAAAATAAATAATAAATTTAAGATAAATATTAAACAAAAATAATATGACAAATACAAATCTTTAAAATGATTATAATAATCATAAAAAACAAATCGCGCCCACACGGCTTTTTCTTTTGTAAATTTTAATATTTTTTAATGTTCCATGTGTTCTCTTATATATGTTTCCTATTTCTTGGCGAGTCGAGCGTCCCCCGTCTATATGTATTTGTGTATATTAATGATGAATTTTACCATAAAATTAGTATTAAGATTATCACACTTTATTGTTTGATATTTCATATATACTCGTACATAATATACAAGATGGTTACTGACCTTTTATATATTATTTTAAATTAAGATGGGGATCGATTTTTTATCTAATTAATCTCTAGCGCCTTATCGCAAAATTGATATGGTATATTATTAATTTACTGCTTTCTAGAAAAGATTTGCATTTCATTAGCAAAACCCATTATGTATGTATATTATTAGACTCGTATAGAGAACGTTAGCAAAATGGCAAGGTCATTAAAATTTCCAATATTAAGTTATTTTGTGTTTTACTTAGATGTACATTTACTATGTTTCCATGCTAGGTTGAAACAAAGTAGAGTTAGGGTTGGCGTTCATGGAAACCGAGTTTAGGGTCGAGATTCGATAAATGTTTTTAACTCGACGAAACTAGTGAAGTTGAGTAGAGTTTAAATTTATATTGGCGACGGTTACTTTGTTTGTGATTTTGTGACCAAAGGTTTTTTCCTATGCACTAGAAACCGTATTTTAACTTTCTTATTTACCATGATTTTCCGCATTATTTAAAAAAATACAATTGTTAAGTATTAACACACGATTAAAATTATTCACTTCACTGATCTTCAGATGATAAACACAAATAATGACTCAAACAAAAAATATAAAGTTGTCAACTCAACCCAACTCTGTTTTTTTTCATGGAAACGTTAGACGCCATATTAAATTTAACGTACTCCTAATTTCAACTCAACCTAACTCTATACTCTACATGGAAACATAGTAATTTATATTTAAGTCTGACATTTAACGTCAAATATGAATATCAAACCAATGGTAAAAAAACATTCTACCATTATGAACCTATAAATGATTTAAAGGATTTGTGTTCATATACTTAGATGTTTCGTAAATTTAAACATTTCCACTATTTAATTTTAAATGAAGTCGACTACATTTTGATATTTTATCAAAATTTTCCTAATGATTCATGGTGATTTTCAATATTTTATCATTGCATTGAACATTTGTAGTTAATACAAATTTTGTATTTTCTTTATTTTGTTCGTAATATATTATTTCATTTAAAGGGATTCGTATTAATGACCAATCTTAAACTTTCTCTTTAAAAAGCGAAAGTTTTCTCCTTATTACGAAACATCGTTACAACCAGATATAAAGATTATTCACAATTCCTGCTTTTCAAGAGGGTATGTATGTTTCTATTTCTAGCACAAATCATAGCTATATAATTTATATTATTGTAACAAGTGCTTGTCGAGCAAGGAAACCATATGTGATTTGAAGATGAATTGACATCTATAAAACCTTAATTTGTAAATGTCAACGTAGTTAAAAAATATGTTATTATAACGGAACCTATACTCTCTCAGGAACTCGTTAGCTTCGGAGTTGATGCATTCATGTGCTATAAAATGGCTTTGAACTTTCAAGCAGTTTATAGTCTGTGAAAGTTTCACATTGTCTGTGAAAGTTGGTTATGGGTTGTTCAAGGCGTGATATTTTATCGGCTTGAATGTAAAAAACATCCCATCATAAGATAAACTTCAATATTAAAATATTTGCAGTAGTGGGATTTTGCGAGCTAGTTCCGGTTTTGGTTTATTCAGATAACTGATTGGGGAGACGTTAGTTAACGTCAAATTGTCTATAATGGAGCTTTCTTTAATTGAATTTAATTATAATGATAAGGAACATTAATCACAAAGGTAAGTGGCTAGGTTATCATCTCTTCTCGTTCTATGAAAAAAACAGAAAGAAATTATATCACATATATTGTACATGTATAGTTCTCATTTGAAAAATTATATTTTGTAGTCAATATCAACAGAAGCGTGATATTTATGGAATTAAACATAAACTTAATATTTGTAGATATATTGTTCACGTTTCAAATACTTGTCATATTTTTACATTCTAACAAAAAATGAATCGAAAGCTTATCTTAACTCATTGTTATTTTTACTGAACGAGAATCGTCCTTTATTTGATACCAGCTTGTTTGTCGCTTGTATAAATGTCGCTTGTTTATTATTTACAATTTGTTTTTAGCCCAAAGCACTCTCAACCCTTCTTTTCGTTTGATTGTCTTGCCTTAAACTGAAACGAAATTGAAGGCATATGCCTCGTTCGCATGGTTTGTGTGGACCATCTGAACCTTTCCTTGTTTAATGCCAGTCTATAAATACGAACATGAAACATGGATCAATGTATGACTATACCGCACATCACCGTACGTTATCGGGTTATAAAAATTCCCGTTTACATAGTATCTCTTCCACTCAAACTACTACAACTTGACCATCACACTGCACCAATTATAGTTTTACTATATACATAATTGACTGACACATTGTAATACAAACATAAAAAGCTGAGTTTACGCTTTATGGAATCATTTATCTAATAAATTTTTGTATTATCATGCAAATTAAAATTAAAACATAATATAAAATATAAATCATGAAAATCTCGTTTTATTCTTTCTTCTTCTTCTTAATGATTTCCATTTCATTATCATTAAAATTGAGATCGTGTTTTCAATGATAAGAAATATAATTTGTTGTTAAACATCTTAATCAATCAATATCATCCATCATCAGTCTCATCGTGTGCATTTTCATTCATAACAATTTGTATTCGGAAAAAACAAGAGATAACAAGTACATGTATAATTTTCTCTTTGTGTGGAAAGTGTATAGTTGTGTATTTGAAAATCGATAGTGCGATAAAAGATTATAATAACTCATCTCTTAAATTTATAATAAATTGTTAGAAAGCACTAATTATACAGGATTAATCTGGTGTGTGTGCGTGTGTGTGTGTATAACCATGGTAAACGAACGAAATGAAGGAAATTAAGAACTATGTAGCTCGTTTTTAATTTTAAAATTCCCACGATTCGATTTTTTTCTTTTGGTGCTTTTTGTGTTGATTTTAGCTCCTTCTTTGTTGTCTTATTCATATAATTTTTTGGGGTATAATTAGTAGTGATGTATTAAAATTTAAGACACAATGCTAACAATAAAAGCTAATAAAACTTCTTAATCTTAATTTTGTTAATTTTCTATGCTTTATTATATGGTGCTATAAGATGTTATATATATATAAGTATACAGCAGTCAATAGCCTATTCGAATGGTTGAAAGCTAAACTTTAAGATTTTGTTGCAATATAATCGAGTGGTACCCTATTAATACCGTCGCTGTTAATATATTTATACGACAGTTGACTACATCGCCTACACGAAAGTATTTTGATTATATTTAAAATAAATATCAAGTTTTCACGTATACATGTGTCTGTGTGTGTGTTAATATGATATTAGCTAATCATATTTTATCTTTTGCGCCTCTTCCTATATATATGGTTGCTCTTACATTATTTTGATCTTAGCCATTCTGAGAATTATGCATTGCTATTAATTCTAACAAAAACAATTTTTTTAATTGATTCTCATATTACCATTATGTTTATCATACACATATACGGTACAATAGCTTCGCTTATATAATTCTAATATTTGCATAAATTATTACTATTTTTAATGTGAAATTTAAGTCTTTCGCCCACATTGATTGTGTGTTTGGTGGTTTGCTTTTTTGTGGCGTGGATTATGCGAAGATTAAATATTTTTTTTCATTTTTAATCCTTTCTAATTTATTGATATTGATTTGCAAAAATCAGTTTTTTATAACGATCAGTATATTCTTTTTAATTTAGCCTAGTATATGTATATTATAAAATGCGCACGCGGTTTCACCAGTTTTAAGAGATTATATAAAATACAAAAGATTAATTTACATTCTGCGGTCTTCATACATATTTCCTCGTCTTAAGTGCATAAATTTATCAATCAAAACTTCAACGGAAATTTCTGTAAAATGTGTATAATATTATAAAATGTGAACCATTTGAATTTGGGACGCAGTTTAAGTAATTTAAGAGTAAACGAATTAAGACAAGTATCCGTATAATTATGTGCGTATATACCAATTATTATCATCTTTCTTTTGATTTCATGTTAAAATAGCACTCATGATAATATTGTTAGAGGTGGAAAAGAATATCAAACTGCGCCTTGACGCGAATCTGGCTTTATACCATCTTCCTCCATTTCGACATGTCTTGCGATCGTTATCTCTAGCAAATTACAACTAAGCTCTAATTGTTAAGATGGGGCAATTCAATTGATGAGACCCATTGGCATTTTGGTATGTGAGAGTTAAAATTTGTCGAAAGATGAATTTCACATTCCAAAGAAGAATCATGATAATAGTCTAACGTTATCTTAATGGCACGTATCGAGCTCTTTTGAATCCAAAGATCAGATATTTTATGAAAATTCCTGATATCTTCTATTAAACCAAATTAAAGAGAGTACGCAGTACGCTTCGTCTTTAATATTTTATATTTTAACTTGTATTCGTTTACATTGTTTAAATGAACCAAGAAATTTCAGATTCTTTCGAATAATTTATCAAGTATTTCCAAAACTTATAAAGTCTAACAATTTTTAATGGTAAATGGTAAAATAACGACAAAGTGATGAAACTCAAAGATTTTTTACATTCTACGAATCAAAATATTATACTTAATAGCGCGATATGGGAACTTGTACATAATAAGTAGTCGAAATTAGTATAGAAGCGCTTTAATTTCAACAGGTTCACATTATGTATATATACATGTATAGATTATGTATTTTGCAGCTAAATTAATATTCTTTTTTGCAGATTCATTTTTGAATCTTCAATATCAAAAGATATTTAATTTTAATTAGAACACCAATTTTCACAAACTTTTCGCAGCATTTGCGGTTCTATTTTGTCAATAACTCTTCGAATGTTGATTTCCAGATGTTCAATTTTCTCTGGTTAATCGATGTGGACAAGTGACATTACGCGAAATTATTCTTTCATCAAAAGTTTCTTTGAGTAAACCAATTATAAGCGCGCACTGTCTGGCATGTGGCTCCGTCCTATTGGAACTACATATCAGCAAAATGAATGACAAATAATCGTAGTACGAAAAAATTTCTAATCATGTCCCTATATACCGCTCACCATTGACAGTAACATTCTGACCACCATCCCAAAAGTTGTGAACCTCTAAAAACACCCATTTTTTGAATATAAAGTGCTTGATTTTTAGTTTTTTGGAATTGACTAATTATTGTTTGATCGACAAAATGGCAAATCAAACTGAGCACAAATCGGCTGTTAGCAGGTTTGCCATTTTACCATTAAATTGCAATTTTAGCATTAAATAGGCTTTCAGGAGGGACACGATTACATTTCTGCTAATTTATTTTGAACATCGTAGTTCAGTTTACAAAACTACGTTTACTTACGGTCAACATAAATTATCCATCCATGTCAAATGACTAAGTAATAATTTGGCATCTTGCATATACTAATTGATTATACATATACCAATTATTGCAATTTGTATGTGTTTTATTTTACTTTAGGAAGAGAGTATAAAAACACCCTTTGTCTCTAAATTAGTTATCTTTATTTTTATTTATAGCTTAGAAACCGCCATTACCGCGTCTAAACTGAGACCTTACGAACCATTTAAACGATTGATGCATACTGTAAGTGGTCAAACCAACGAATGTTTTTACACACAATCGCTTTTTTTGTCATCCGGTGCCTGTTAATTTTTGGTAATGGCGAGAATCGTGATGAGAAACTTTCTTAATCATTAAGTTACAACCGGCGAAATTAATTAGTTATCTTAATTTATCTTTATACCCAAAATAACTTTTTAATAAATGTGTAATGTATACTAAAATAATCATAAGTTTCGTATTGTTTGGAATCTGGAATAAATTAAAATTACTTCAGATAAGAAACGCATAACTTCAGAAATTCGCAAAACTAGATGAAACATATACTTATGTATGTGTGTTAAAACTCCATTCATCTAAGTATTACTCCAAACATTTTTGCAAATATTGAATAAACCTGTATGTATCAAATCAGAAACATGTTTACATCATGAATAAACCCAAAATACATCAAAGAACTAAAAAAAAGTCTATCATACTCGTATATGTATATAAAATTTTTATACCTTCGTTTGGTAATGTATTTCATCTCTTTATTTATATGTATCTCTTTATGTACATATATGTATATATATACGAGTACAATAATACGAAAAAACCAAAATAACAAGAAAAATGTATGAATTCTTCAAATATTTTAGGCCAGTGAATAAACGTACTTAACGAAAATATCTAAAATACAAATTTCAGTAGTGATTACGATTAAACATAAACAAAATACTATGTCAACTGTAACAATGTATAATGTCGACGAGTATACTCGAATAATCAAAAAAGCTCAAACGTTTTATGGATGGATAAATAGTTATTATACCTAACTAGACATACATATATAAATACATATGTATATATTAGTATGTAACAACTTCTTAACAACATCTACTTAAATTTGTCATCATTCATTCCTCTGGTTTAATGTTTTTTCCATCATTATTTTTATTAATTTTGTTATTATTTATAATATAAAATAATAGTCTTAAGTATTCTTAGGGCTTTACGTTTTTTTAAATTTATATTAATTATATAGGATTATATAGGACAATAACTTTAAAAGAGGCAGTTTCCACTTAACAACAAAATTATCCATTATATATTATATAGTTCTAGCGAATTACAGATATTTTACATGAAATATTTTCTATTTATTTATATCAGTTGTATTTCACTTGATTGTATTAGTCGGTGTAGTAGGGTAATAGTTAAAGTAATGTTTTATTTCAAATTAGAGTAATTATTTTAAGTTTTATCTCATTTTTTCCGGTATTGATGATCTCATTTTATTCTGTTTTGGTGTGTTCCTCTCGCCCACTTCATCGCCATCTAACATGATGGGTTATATTCATATAGTCACGAGCGATAGTTTTTTATATACAATTTTATAATCTATACGTTTAGACGGAAAATATTTGAATGAATAAACAATTTAGTGGTATTTAATAAACCTGATAATTATTTCCATCCCTATAGTATTCTATTTGTCTGCCGATTTTGATATTTTAGAACCAACATTTCGCACGGTATAAATATTTACAAACAAAGATTCATCTTAATTTGATCTCGGCATTATGTCAGAATTTAACCGCCCAGGTGGCAAAGTGGTTAAAGCTGCGGCAATTGGAGCGGGGGAGGTGCCGGGTTCGAATCCCGATAGGGGCAGGTTGCAAAAGGGATTTTCACCATTTGATAACGATCGGTGGTGTGTTAATAACCCAAATTGTAGTTAATCAAATTAAACCCCTGTTGGAGTGCAGAACTCTCATGGGCCGACCCATCTTCCATGTCACTTATCTGGCATGGAGCTATGCAATGTGCAGATGGTTAGGTAAATCGGACCTTTAGCCGTAAGTCCTCGATTTGGCAGCGTCAGGTAAGGACGTAAATAAGCGAACCGCGAAAGAGTTAGGAGTGCCTTGAGCCCCAAAACAGATTGCATAGAAATAAACGAAAAAAAAATTAACAACAATGATTTTCCGAAATTTCATTGTGTCGATTCATTGACAACCTAAAATTTTGAAATTGATAAAATACATTATTTCGATGTAAACTTAATACCCACTATCTATGAGCCTCATACATTACTGCAAATTAACGCAAAGCCCTGATGCGACGAAACTTTACTTTGAAAATGTATTTTCATTTTCTTTTTAAAGGGTGCTCAAATTTGAATTGCCTTTTTAAATTTGCCGCCGTTTCTAGTTTTTGTACTAAAATGGTATTTATTTATAGACAGCTGTCAAGTAACCATTTTATAACCATTGCGGTTAGTAAATATGAAGTCTTCATTGTGTTAAAAATTGGGCTTTTGCAGCAAAAGAAGAAAATGATGATTTTTTTATCAAAGTGATCTTTAGTTATGAAATGAAGCAGAATATGCGGTTTCAACAGGATGATGCAAAATGTCTTACAGCAACAGAAACAATCAATCTTTTGAAATGGAAATTTGGTGATCGCATAATATCTCGAAGACGAACTGTTAATTGGCCACCAAGATCATGTGATTTAAGACTATTAATCAACATGTGTTGGACAATTTTACTAAAAAATTCATGGCCTTTAGAGCTGCAAGAGGTGGTCACTTATCTGTCATTCTTTCCTATTATTAACTGCCAGGTGTCTAATTTAATATTTTAATATTCAATAAAGATACAGATATCCTTAGCCTTACGGATGCGTTCCATCTATTGAAATTTTTTGCAAAACCAAACCAATTTTCTACAAATTCTATCTAATAAAGAGAAACAAATATGATTTCAAAGAGTGTGATAAACAAAACTTACTTTTATAAAGAAAGGAAACCCTAATCGAACTTTTACTAGAATTTGCTTCATTACATTTTTCAACTGTAGATGCTTTAGTTTATTTCGACAAATAGCGTTCTAACGAAGTTGATTTTGCTGCTGTCTTCAGTTACAGTACAAATCCTTATGGCACAGAAGAGCATTATGGATTTGTCTCGTTACTTTAAGCCTTCTTTCTGTAAACGTGTTATTTTGGAAAAGATCTCCATGGCTTTTCAATAAGAGAAACGGCTTTTGATATTTTATTTGTTGTCAAAACGTGCAAATTTTTGTTACAGTTTCCTATATACATCGCCAGCTTCTTCTACAATTAACAATTCTTAATTGAAATTGTCTTCATCATCACATTCCAAAAGTCCTAACACATCTGACGTATCTAGTTCGTTCATTCCAATTTCATGCGCAATAGCGATAATATCGGTTTGAATGACTAATTTCATGTCATTAGGAACTAAGAAGAGTCAAATTTATCTGTACACCAAATTTATCCGTACTCATAGTGGATTTATTTACCTCAATACCTACTGTATGTTTTATGTTGAAATATTTCCAAAATTCTTTTATTAAAGCTTGATTTGACTATAATTAGACCCAATTAGGTCTGATAATTGGCAATAACAACCTGATCCTATTGGCTTCAGTTAAGAACATTGATGTTATCTGGGGATTTTCAGAATGATAAATGATAAGCGGTTTTAATTTTAATTACCAACGCATTTTTTTTTTTTTTTTTTTACGTTTAGTTTTAATTGGGTGCAGGGCGGACTTTTAGACTGACCTAGCTCCTTGTAACTGTCAGAGCTCCTGCACCTAACGCGCGATCCTTCAAGTAAAGGTTGATAGCTGCTTTGAACTTGTGCATTTTATACTTCAACGGAAACTGAAAACCAGCCAACGAATTCCACTTCTTAGATGTTCGATAAATAAATTCGCGCTTTGCGTCTTCAGTTTGAGGTTTCGGCAGCTTCACCGTAAACCTATGCGCATTAACCGTTCTTCGTGTTACCCGTCCTGGCGTAACAAATGGTGGTATTTTCTCCTTTAATTCTGCAGAACATTTACCATTTATTAATCTTTAGAACACGCAGAGTTCTGCAACATCTCTGCGGTGTTGTAGGCTGTCTAGATCTTTCGTGAGTCTGGGGTTTCGTATTATTCGGATGGCACGCCGCTGAACTCTATCCAGCAACTGGAGAGCAGTGCCATATGTTCCACCCCAAACCTGACAGCAATATTCTATACACGGTCTAATAAAGGTTTTATATATTTGGAGAACCTGATGCGATTTAAAAAACCGTCTGCATCTATTGAGGAACCCGAGTTTACATGAAGCTGATTTGGCTAATGCGATAATGTGTTCATTCCATTTTAAATTGTTGCTTATTTGAACACCAAGCAGACGAATTGAGTCACAACCCACGAGAACGTGTCCTTTTACCACAAAAGGGTATTCGTTGTGACTTCTTTTACGCGAGAATGTGCATATTTGTGTTTTTTCTCGTTAAATTTGACCTGATTTTTAACTTTTAAGCGAAGTGACAACTTCCAGCCGTTTACCGTTTAACTGTGAAAGAGTAGGCTCGACCTCGAATGAAATAGAAGAGTGCAATGTTGCATCATCGGCAAAACTGTGGATAGGGTTTACAGTGCTATCCAACAAGTTATTAATGTATAACAAAAACAAAGTTGGTGACAAAACTGATCCTTGAGGGACTCCGGCATTTGGGGAGTGTGTCGTTGATGATATCCCATTTAGCGCAACGTTGATCTTTCGGTCTTTGAGAAAGCTTTTTATCCACTTGATGGTCATCGAATCTAAGCCGTATGCCACAAGTTTACAAATGAGATTCTCATGCCAAACCTTGTCAAAAGCCTTGGATATATCCAAGGCGATGGCAAAGGCTTCTCCGTGGTGCTCAAGGGCGAGATTCCATTTGTTTGTAACATACGTCAAGAGATCGGTTGTGGAGCGGCTTTCGCGGAAGCCATATTGTTTATCTGAAATTATTTTAATAATCTCAAGATAATGCACCAGTTGTTGGTTAATGCATTTCTCAAAAACTTTAGCCACGGCTGACACAATTGATATTGGCCGGTAGTTTCAAGGGTCAGTTTTATCACAACCACGTTTAAGAACCGGTTGCACCATCGCACTCTTCCAGGCGTTCGGGTATTTACCTTGCTTTTAAGAAAGGAGAAACATTTTAGTTAATATTGGAGCCAAGTCACTGGCAAACTCCGTCAATATTCGAACAGAAATTCCGTCAGGTCCGGTGGCCTTATTTATGTCCATTGCCTTCAGGTTCGTGAAGACAATTTCCTCCGAGATGTTGACAGGATCCATTTTGGAACCACAATACGGAATTGACGGAGGCGTAACTCCATCTGGGACAACTAAGGTCGAGTTCGAAGTGAAGACGCTTGCCAGTAAGTCGGCCTGCAAATATGGATCCACCACCAAAGCACCATCTGCACATTTCAATGCTGAAATAGATGTTTTGGAAATATTGGCAACCGATGCGACCATCTGGTAAAAGTTGCGATCGGAGATTTTCAACTCGGAAGCCTTAGCGGCTTTCTTGTTGTCAGCTCTTTCCGCTTCCTTAGCACAGATTTTTTTACAGTTGTTACGTGTGGCCTTATATACTTCAAACGAAATTTCGTTGCGCTTATATTTCTTGTGAGCAGATTTATTTTGTCTGGCTGCTTAGGCGGCTTCTTTTGAAAAAAATTTAAAATTAGGATTGGGATTGGAAAAGGATGATGAGATATATTTTTTCATTCCATGTAGAACGGTTTCGGTGAAATTGGAAACGGCGTCGTCTATTTGATTGTTATAAAAACAATGGCTCTCCCACGGGAAATGTTGAAAAAATGACCGTAACCCATCATTGTCAGCCTCGTTAAAATGCCATAGACGCCTTGGCTGCTGTCTAAATTCTGGTGGTGTTGCGACAGATATTTTTACTGTTATCAGGTTGTGGTCAGAATTTCCAATTCCAGCCTCGACACGCGCTTCCATGGAATGTGGAATTGTTGTAAGACAGAGATCCAGAATATGATTCCTTAAAGAATTTTGACATTCAAATGTGGAATCACTAACAATCTGCGTAAGGTCATGCGAAACAGCAAGCCACTCCGTCTGACGCCCAGCATAGTTCGTATTTTGGTGATTCAACCATTCTTTATGGTGGGCATTAAAGTCATCAACCATAATTAATTCGCAGTAGGGATGTTGATTGCGAATGTCATCACATTTGTCTGACAAAACTTTGAAGAAATTCATGGTTTCTGAATCCGTTTGATTGGGGGATCTATATAAACTAATTAAAAAAAGGATTTTATTAGGGAGGGATATTTTAGGTACAATAGTTTGAGCGGTCTTTGAGAAAATTTCGTACTTATGATGTCGAGCGTACGGTATGTGGTCTTTAATGAATATGCACACTCCACGTTGTAATTCGAACGCTTGTTCGAACTGGTAGCGCTTGAAGTAGAATTCATTCTCGTAGATGTTATGAGATACTTTTGTTTCCGTTAGCACTAATATGTCGGGTCTGCGTGATTCGAGATGTTGATGTGCGCAATTTTTATTAGTCACGAGTCCACGGACATTGGCAAAATGGATGGTAAGGCTATCAATTTTATCTTTACGAGGATTATGCCTCGCCCCGCGATCCGAAGAGGCATTTTTCAGGGATTTTTTAATTTTGCTACTCATGGTGAAAAACAAACATTTTTGTACGCAAAAATGCGAAAAAACCGTCCCAACAAAAAATAAATATTGAAATAATTAAAGAAAAACTAAAAAATTAAAATAAATTAACGCGGGCGAAATAATAAATTGAACGTAAATAACGAATAAAAATAAAAAAATAAAATATAAAGTTTTACGGATGTGGGTGAAGCCCAACAATCCAACCATTTTAGTCGCCTCTTACGACAAGCAGTGGGTGCTGTGGTGGAATTCTATGCATCCCCCCCAACCACAGGGGATATCCCACCAAAGTCGTGATTTAGATCTGTTGAATCCCGAAGCTTTCTTGTCTTTAAAATAAAAAGTTCTTTAATGGCATTCGATTTCAGTAAAACCCCATCTCGTCCAAATTATACACCTGTTGCGATGGGCCTGAATACACAGCTTGCAGTATGTACCTTGAATGTATGGATGCCGCTTCTTAATGTATAATACCGCTTCCGTAAATTCGAATATTTCGAACCGAAACGTTGATTCTAATTAGTCATGTTCGTCGAATTTCCGTTAAGCGAGGGACTACCGTAACATTTCGAAAAAATGATGCATTTTATTAAAAAATTTAAAAGTTAATTCAAATTTGAACACTCTTTAGTATTATAAGTTAGTTTGTTAACAACTAGCGATGAGAATAAAAAGCAAAATACAATCTTGCGCAAATTTATTAATTTTTCGTTCGCATTTTTAATGTCATAAACGGTTTGATTTCAAAATATTGACACATTCGTGCTAATTTCATGCCTGAGCCTAACTTGGCCTAACATCTCACTTCCACTCAACAGTGAAATTCATTCGTGTTTTTTATCCAATTTGTATTTAAACCAAACAATTAAAAAAATAAAACATAATTTGGCCTGTTTAACACAAAGTACGAAAAGCATTCGTCGGGCTGAACACCTACAATGTGCACCAATACGTACTAATGGTTCGTAAGGTCTCATTGAGGTAAGGGCCATTTAAGCCATAGATTATTATGAAAATTTTAAATATAAAAAAGTTAGTGTCTGTTTTATATAATGGTTTGGTTTTACACAATTGTTGGTTTATTCACATAAACATAACTTTTCAAAAAAACAAAAAAAAAGTAATCTTAAGGCTTTTAATCTCATGATCTAGGTTGCCATTTTATGACCACATTATTTGACAATTGTCGACCTGAAAACAGTCCACAATGGCTGGATGTTTTCACGTATGGCTCGTAACTCTATCCTGTAGAAAGTAACAATACTCCGTGTCTATTTGTTCAAGTTACAGAAAATTTTCAATCATTTTTTAAAAGGTCGTGATATCGATCAAGACGGTTCCTCCGCGATACTTTCGGAAAAAGGAGCAATTTTCTTACTAGAGCGTCAACTTTTTGGTCTAGCAGACCTTTTGGTTCGTTTGCGAACTGGATACTATAGAATTATTTAGATTATAGAATTCAGTACAGGGACTTTTGTCGCGAAACGAGACATGAAAGTTTGTAGTAGCATAAGTTTTTTCATAAAAAAACTAAGCTTTAATTTTTCAGGTGTTGCCATTAAATAAATTTATTTAAATTTTATAATGCCATACGCCCGACCAAATGGCGGCGCAGAATTTAAAATTTGATCGAATCGTTTGACAGAAGCACATAAGATGTTTTAGAAATTTTATTACTGTAGATTCTAATCCATTCAAATTAAACAAGAAAAAATAATGACACACTATTTAAGAATTGCTACATGGAATTCAAATGATCTTGCGCAACGCATTTCAGAATTAGAAGTATTTTTAAAAACAAAAAACATTGATCTATGCCTAATCTCAGAAAGTCACTCTACTAGAATCTCGTATTTCAAAATTCGTGGATACCAGTGCTATCAAGCTCTTCACCCAGCAGAAAGAGCTAGAGGCGGAACAGCAATCTTCATCAAAGAAAATATTAAACATCAAGAAGAACTTAAAATAGATGAAGAAGCTATGCAAGTAGCAACTGTTTCTATTGAAATCAAAAACTACAAGAGCTACACTATATCAGAAATCTACTGCCCACCCAGATATAACCCAAAAAAGGAAGACTACATCAAACTTTTTAAATCGCTTTTGGGGAAAAATATATTTTGGGGATCAAATCGAACTACTCCCAAAGGAAGCGAGCTATTGGAAGCAGGCAGAATATTAAAATGTGAGTTCCACTTCATTAGAAAGCCAACCTACTGGCCTACGGATGTAAATAAACTTCCTGATCTTCTAGACTTCTATATATCAAGAGGTATCTCCGAAAATTTCTTAGTAGTTGAAAATGAAGAAGAACTATCATCGGATCACTCTCCAGTCTTAATGACAATAGGTTCCACGGCAATAAGGAAAGCAAGCCCTCCAAGACTAACAAATAACAAAACAAACTGGGAATATTTTCGCCAGCTAGCCGAAGAAAGCGTCAATCCACAGGTGCCGATCTCGAACGATTATATGATAGAAGAAGAGCTGGAAAATCTAATTGAAAGTATACAGAAAGCGGCATGGGAAAGTACCTCCATACAGCATGGTATATTACAGAAAAGTATAAGCTACCCAGTTGAAGTGAGAGACTTGGTTAAGGAAAAAAGACGAGCTCGCAAGACTTGGCAGAGAACTAGAGCTCCTGAAGATAAAACAATCCTAAATAATCTGTGCAACAAACTTAACCTGCTTATAAAAGAGATCAAGAATGAGTCAGTAGCTTGCTTTCTAAGTAACCTGACAGGTAAATCTGACACGGACTATTCGTTGTGGAAGACCACTAAAAGTCTGAAAGGACCTAAACTGCAAGTGCCACCCATAAAAAAGTTGATGGAACCTGGGCTCGCAGCGATAAACAAAAAGCTGATCTGTTTGCCGAACACCTAGAAATTACCTTCAAACTACCAACTGGGCAGGTAGAGAATGAATATTTAACACCGGTCAACAAAATAGACGAGGTACTTCTCCTACCAGTCACTGTGAAAGAAAATTATAGAGACTAGAGAACTTATACCACCACATCAATTTGGGGTTTCGAGAAGGCCACTCAACAATAGAACAGGTACATAGAATCACTGATACGATTGAAGAGGCGTTGTAAGAGAAGAGGTTCCGCAGTATTCCTAGACGTAGCCCAATAAGGTTTGGCACCATGGTCTGGAATTTAAGCTTCAACGAGATCTATCAAAACAACATTTTGAATTGCTTAAGTCATGCATAAATGACCGTTATTTTCGAGTGAGACAAGAAAAGGAGTACTCAAAACTAAAGAAAATATTGGCAGGAGTCCCACAAGGTAGTGTGCTTGGCCCTGTGTTATACCTTCTGTATACAAATGATTTACCAAATATAACAGAAGCCAGAATAGGGACTTTTGCTGATGACACTGCAATTATGACCACTGATACTAGTATTTTCGAGTCAACACGGAAACTACAGCATGCTGTTAATACAGTAAACACTTATAAAACAAAAACTACAGACAAAAACTTGGAGAATAATAATGCTAAACGAATCAAAATCAACACACATCAACTTCACCAACAAGAAAGTGGAATACATCCCGATTAGACTGAATTCTCAACAAATTCCTTACTCTGACAATGCGAAATATCTTGGCATGACACTAGACACTAAGCTTAGGTGGAAAGCGTATGTTAAAAAGAAAAGACAAGAATTGAATTTCAAATTCAGAAAAATGCAGTAGCTTATTGGAAGAAACTCTGAGCTGATAACACAAAACAAACTACTATTATATAAACAAATCCTCAAACCTATTTGGACATACGGCTTTCAACTTTGGGGCTGTGCAAAGAAAACTACAGTTAAGATCAATACAAACATTTCAAAACAAAGTACTACGTAGCATTGTCAATGCTCCATGGTATATTAGAAATGACAACCTCCATCGAGACCTTAACATGGAATACGTTAGTGATGAAATATTTTAGTTTGCAAGGAGTCATGTACTGCGACTGCAGCAACATGACAACGAGGAGTTGCGGAACCTACTGGATCACACCAATGGACCAAAGCGCCTAAAAAGAACAAAGCCTTTAGAATTAGTGGTTCCCTGAACTACTGAAATCAAAGGACTGGGCGAAATGGGTCGAACCAATTTTTCTCAACCTATAAGATGCTACACTGCTTAAAAATTTACTAGATAATCACTGAGATTAGTTGTAATATTATACAGAAATACAGATTTCTTAAACAAAAAAAAATTACTGTAGATAGTCACAATTTATATAAACAACCCCTAGGCTAATTTATCGTCCATGTCAATAGTAATAGGCTATATAAGCCGTACGATTCCAATTTAAGTTGCATTGCTGTAAGCTACATTATTAAACATACAGCGAAAGAGTTCGACAAATAATGCTTATTTCTAGATTGAAGGGATTCTTGGAAAATAATTTTAATTAAAGAGAATTTTAATAACATTTTTAATAAATATAATACAATTATCTAAAGATGTTTGAGTTTTAATGGTAAAATTATATGAGACTATTGCGCCACCATTCATATGCTTACAGTGTAATTCCAAATCTACTTGAAAAAAACATTTGTTAACTATATTCAATTTCCTTAACTAATTGTATTGACTATATGGATTATCTTAAACCACACAAATCTGTCACTAACAAGCTTAAATACTTATTATAATACATAAACCCTTTTATATATTTCCCTTTTTTATACATAATTAACAAGCGATAACTTACAGTACAGTAAAATCTTCAATATTCCATCCTTATCGATTAATTATGTGTATACTTATTTATGTTAAAAATGTTCTTAAACTTCTTAATTAATATTTTCTTCAACAAGCGTCTCCAACAAAAAAAAAATAAGAAAAGTTTTATATAATTTTTCTATGCTTCAATTAAATCATCTCAAATGTAAACCATAACCGTTTTTCTTCTATACTCGTATAATATGTTTTGTTATACATATAATTTTTTCTTTTTCTTCTTATTTAGATCATGTACTGGAATTGTCACGTCAATCAGAAAATAAAACATTAAATTTATTTTCACAAGTGTATCGCAAGATGTCACCATTATCGAAACGATCAATAATGGAACTGTACGAAAGCATAAGAAGGTATTTCTATTTTAAATAATTATGTTGGTTAAAAATTGTTAAGTTTAATCATTAATTTTGTTTTGTACTTGACAGTCATATATTAATGAAGGATGGCACACTAAATTTAGACGAATTGGTCAGTGGATTTTTTATAAATTTATTCCCGGTCGCTTATCATCATGCGGTCGACGAAAGTAGTAGTAACGGTGATTTTCATATCGATTATAAAAACTGTTTAACACACGCATATTCCGATTTGCAACCATTCGGTGAGGTACCAAAACTGTTATCCAAAAATTTAGTGCAAAGTGTAAGTGCTGCAACGGTGCTGCTAAAATCATTAGATCAGGCGTCCGTTATACTATCGAATACGGAAAAATTAGATGCCGAATATATATCGAAACGATGTAAAATACATTTGTTAAAAATGAGTTACTGTACCGAATGCAAAGGAATGACAAAAGCCAAAGTGAAAACGTGCTCGGCATATTGTTTGAATGTTATGCGCGGTTGTTTAACACTATATATTGCAACAATTGATGCGCCATGGTCAAGTTTCGCCACTTCGATTAGTAATTTAATGCAGGCAGTTCGATCAAAAGATGGTATCGAATCAGTTATTAAAACATTGGATGGAAAATTATCGGGAGCTATAATGCACGCTATGGTTAATGGACCACGATTGCAAAAAGAGGTAAGTCGATTAAATATTTTAGATGAACATATTTTAGTTGTTTGTTTAGATTATAATTGATAAGGTCAAAATGATAATATTATGATGAAGAAAATATGCCACCCTCGTTATTATGTGATATATTTACGATCCCACATTAATTCATTTTGATTGGCACGCATTGTGAAACAAACAAAAAAACTACAAAAATTATTATGATTGAACATTTTCGAGTTGAATAAATACCATTTGATTTAATATGGGAGGCACTCCCATAGTATCTGTGTCTTAGTTCTATAATTAGTGCATTCAATTAGGTGTGTCTGATGCTGAGATATACATTTTTATTTGTGACAACAAACATATCATACAAATTTGCGCTAAACATAGTGCGATTAAGTGTCTGGAAGTAATAAAAAAACGTATTTATTTCGATTGAGCGTGGTATGATCGGAAGAACTTTCAAGATCTTCAAAAATTTAATATAGGGTGTCCCAATAACCGGTTCAGATTGGACATATCGGTTATTATGGCTCTGGCAACACTAACGTCATTCTTACTCTGACAGAAACTCAGTATATTATGTCTATAGTTAACGAAATCAGTCGCTTAACGCTTTAACAAATGTGGGAAATGTTGTTAATTTACTTCCACAACAAAGAATTTTTTTCGGACGAGACGCATTTCCATCTCGGTGGGTTCGTAAACAAACAAAATTTTCGCATTTGGGAATCGGAAAATCCACAAAGATGTGTTGAGAAGATAATGAATCCATTCCGTGTTACTGTTTAGTACGCCTTGTGGCGTGGCGCCATTACGGTTAACGGAATCAACTACCGCCACATATTAACTTTTGTTTTGGCCATATCTGATGATACTGGTTGAAGATATTGGTTTGGACTACCTTTGGTTCTAGCAAGATAGTGTGCCATGCATCGGGCGTTATAATAGTGAACCTGCGTCAGCAATTTGATAACCGCAACATCAATCGAAATGGTTAATTGGCCGGTAAGGAGTTGTGATTTGACGACTTCGGATTTTTATTTGTGGGGTAAAGTGTATGTCGTGAAGGCCAAGTGTTATACGGA
The DNA here is from genome assembly GCA_963932295.1 of Tipula lateralis. Classification (NCBI taxonomy): domain Eukaryota; kingdom Metazoa; phylum Arthropoda; class Insecta; order Diptera; family Tipulidae; genus Tipula; species Tipula lateralis. The sequence goes on from OZ010738.1 coordinate 121,181,873, forward strand.
AATGAACAAACAATTGAGCATTCGAAAGCCAATAATTGAAGCAACTATTGCCGAAACAAATCCGCACACAATCCAAAATGTGCTCAGAAATTGGAACGACCGTATGCCAAGTCCAGCCGCGACTTCCATTTGAATGAAATCGTTTTCCATAAATAACCGCTTCTTGCTTGCCAGCGCAATGTAAACTCAGTAAAATAATTCCAATTCTAAAAATTCGTAATCCTGTTAAGTTATCCCAGTTTCGATCTGTAACTATTTTATGTTCTATTTCCATAGCATTTGAGTTAGGAGTCCCATATTTAATATACTAGTTTACTCAATGTCTTTAAATCTGGGTTTAGACAATTTTATGGTAGGAATACTGCGTTATTGAATATCACCAATGATATTCGGCGAATTATGGAAAACAGGAAATTGACTTCTTTCATTTTGTTAGATTTTTCAAAGGTCTTTGATTCTTTGAATCACAACATTCTTTATAACAAGCTTATCTCATTATTTAAATTTTCGCTTTCGGCTGCTTTCCACAGACTGTTTTTTGGTAGTTGTTGCTCTAATTTTCTTCCAGTTACTTCAGGTGTTCCTCAAGGTTCGGTACTTGGTCCTTTATTGTTTTATATGTACATTAATGACATAGAATCCTCGTTTCGCCATTGTTCGTTTCACATTTTGCTGATGATGTCCAAATTAATAGAAATAGTAAGTTAGATCAGTATTCTATTTTTATAGTTATATTTCTGTGGCTAACGAGGATTTAGATAGAATATGGGCTCGTCTTAAATGCTAGTAAATCACAATCTATTATTATTTACAAAAAATCGTTAGATACGGTTTCTTTTCCAAATTTTTCTCAATGACATGCTAGAATCACAATATAATTAGTTTAAAGTTAGCTATAAAGATTTATTTAATATTGTCTGCGTCCTGCTGCTCATCCCGTTCTAAATGAGCTTGTACTCAAAATGGGATGTGTTTGCATGGTGCTGACTTTTTCAATTCAACCTAAATGGAAGTAATAATTTTTTACAATCCAAATTATAAGTTTTAATGTTGTTTTTACTTATTCCTCAGCACAATAAATGTTAGATAGGAAAAATATAATCAAAACGACGAACAATCTAGTATTTTAGTGAGCTTAAATTTCTCTTGTTGGATTAATAATTATAGGTTCAAAATTTTATAGATTAAAATCAATGCAAATTATATTCGCTCGATGATGCACCTTATCGCCTCCACCTTATGCTTTATCTCATTTGTTTAAAATCACGAATATAGTCGTTAAGGAATTCCTCTCAATTCGACATTTTTTATATTTATTAATTAGTTAGATTTAGTCAAGCCAATAACTCGAAGAAACTAGTTAAGTGTATATGTTGCAAAGGTGATATTCGAAAGAATTTCATTTCGTTTCAGTTTTTATTTTTATTCCCTTTTGTTGCTAAAACATATATTTGCATTCTTTTCTTTAAATTTTTTTTTCATTTTATGTCTTAAGTTAAACCTGTTTTTTTCTCATAAAATTCAACGCGTTTTTTTTGTTTGATTTTATTATGTTTTATTGTATTTTTATGTTTAATAGTTTTCTGTAAAGATATTTGTAGTTTTCATAAAAAAAAGAAAGAAGTGAAATCAAAAGCATGGATGGAGAGTCTCTTAAAGAAATGGAATAAAGACAAATCAAAAGGTTTATAAAGTAAATTCTACTCAGCGGGTGATTGAATTTTGTTTTTCTTACATTATTCTTCCCTTTGACTCAGTTATGTGTGGTGAGTAAAAACTGTTCGATCTAGGTTTTCTTTTACTCAAATATTTTATATCAACCTTAAATTGTCTTAAAATTCTTAAAGACTTCATTATCCGTGAAACTATCCTTTTATATTTTGGGTTTCATTGATAAAATATCTTTGAATGATTGTCGTCAGTACCACCACCAATTTCCTCGTATTCCTCAGTTATTTAATTATATTTAGAAATGAAAAATTTCATGTGCTTTAATTTACATCCATTCGTTCGTATAAATATATTTTCTTGGTATGACCATTGAGATTTTTAAATTATTTCTTTCTTGATTTCTTTTAAATTTTTAATAAATTAAATTGATTTATATTGCAATAATTAAAATTCGTTTCAAATATACTACGAGTACTAATATGATAAGTAGTATGCAAAGATTTATAAATTATTATACGAGTATAAATAGCAAGTGCCACTTGAAAATTTTTATGTATGTATAAACTTCCGCAAAACTAAAACTATTCGTGAAAAATCACTGAAGATTGTAAGTAAAAGATATCGAATCGTCACCATCATATAACAATTGTCAAATAAGAAAATTGTAACTCATTTCGTAAATGTAATATATACATATATATGTGTGTATGGCTTTATATAAATTTATTTTGTGCGTTAGTATGTGTATAGATTGTATACTGAAGCAATAAGAAGTACATATATGGCATAATATAATCTCACTAAAATGGTTTGTTTCATGAAAACTACAAAAACAACAATAAATATGAATAACCCAGCTACTAATCCCCTTATATATATTTAGATTTCCATGTTATAACTACGGGTATGTACTCCCCAATTCTTTCTAAATTTTTTGTAACTGCTGTGTAATCCTTATCATCGTTTTACTACTAACATTTATTGTAGTCTCGAGGAAGAAATAAAATTCTCAGAGACTATGTGCACATGCCAACTACAAAACCACTTTGTTTACAATTTTCTTGCCATCCACTCATCACCTCTTCCGTCGTTGGATTTAATTAATAAATTTTTATTTGACACATAATAAGCACTAAGCGTACATAAACATTTATCAGGAAGAACTAAGTACATATAGTGAATCATAATGAAAAAATGAATATATATATATATATATATATATATATATATATATATATATATATATATAATCTATGGCCCTACCTAACGGCATCTCAACTGAGACTTTGCTGAGACCGCATCTCAACTTACACCAGTTATAACTGAAATCTTACGAACCATTTGAGCCGTGTGTGTGGTTATTTCCGGCACAGATTGTTATTGGTGCTTAAAACGGGAGTTTTAATAGTATAATTATTTAATTTCGTATTAAATTAATAAAATAATATTCACAAAATATTTTAAAATCTTTTTAAAATTACTTTCTAAATTGTGCTATTATATAAATAAACTATGTACATATTTGAACAAACAAATGTTATAAAATAACGATTTTATGATACATAAATATTTCAAATTGAGTTTATCTAAATATCAAGTTGTAATATATATAATGTTTGAATGTCCAGATTTACTGTTAAAATACTGATACTCATGAATAGAGATTGCATTATCTTTAATCGAAAACGAGTTGAAAATCCTATTTTAAATTAAATTGTATTGACCTTAATTTGACGTTACACTAAAACTTTATTTGGTAGTTGGATCAACTTGTTTTGTTTTATTAATCATGTGCACAGACTCGTAGAGATTATTTTCATGTACATATAATAAATAAAGTCTTGGACATCTGTTAAATGATATGTACATACGATTGAACTTTAAACATTATTTTTTATGAACTTGTTATCCTTTAATTTTGTTTTTCATCGAAAGATATTCAGTAATCACACAGTAACGTTAACTTATTTCTATATTTTTTTAAAACTATGTTCGATTTGTTATTTTTTTTAAATGTGTTCTGTTTCGCCTGATTTTTTTAAGTTTAATTTAATTTGTTAATCTGCATCCACATTTGAAGTGGAGTAAACACTAACGATAACACAAATTTTGACACTAGAATGTTTCCATCATCAACTCAATGCATTAATTTGGAATTAAGTTTTACATTCATGAATGATATGAAGTTCAAATGCTAGTTGTGATATGATATTGTTATATTTAGCAGTTACACATACGTACTGCAAATCCAAGTGCAGATGTTGGGATTCTGTTTAAAACTAAAGTGTGCACATATTAAGAATATAAAGAATATAAATCATTATAAAATTTACTTAATTAATTTTTTTTGACAATACAACCAAATATAACATCAATCAAATAGATGGCAAGTTTTAAAATACACTGACATCTTTCTTTGCCATAAAAAGATGAAGTTTTAAACAACCTTATAGAAATTGAATCGGGGTTACTTTTATAAAAAATGGGATCGGTTTTGAAATTAATTAGTATTCATGAGGTTATAAATAGTTCAATTAATTTTAAACCAATTAATAAGACAAAATTTCTGAATAATCTTTTTATTGAAAATATATTCAGCAAACCGTATGTGAAATAGAAATTAATAATTAATTAGGACGAATATCAATCAATTCATTAAATAAATTTAACTAACTTAAAAACTACAATAAATACTAGTAACACTCTATGACAAATGGGTTCAACAACAAAGCGGTTGATGGCCGTGCGGTGCAGGTTTGATAATTGCCTTATTGGATGTTGTTTGTTACATAAACTCTGGCTAGTTTTAATAGTCTGCTTGGAAAAACACTCTAATAAAATACTTTTTTTGTTAACTAAAATTGTCAAGTTCACCTATACTAAACTAAAAATAATAGTGATAAATGCTGAGTGGAAAAATAGTATATTTTTTCGGTCTAATCTTAGTAAGATTCGTTCTCAAACGTATTGCAAATTACGCAGATAACGTCTAATTGCATCAGTTAAAGTTATACTCATACTTAACAAAGATGGTTGGAGCATGAAAGTGTAGTTTTCATCATCAAAGATAAAGGTTAAACTTATAAGCATGGTTCTTCATGCTCATTATAATAATAATAAAACAAACACATACCATTGTTTATGTACATGCTGAGATGTTGCCATCAATGTATAATTCAAATAAACTTCGAAGAAGGCATTTTAAAAAATATTCATCATTTTATGAAAATGTGTCAACTACTTACCATCTGATTTAAAAATATTGATTTAATTTTAATTTCAGTTAAGGTCGAAAGAGAATTACCTAATTTGGACATATTTATTTTAATATGAAAATAATATTGATACAGGATAAATTACTCAAGCTAAAAAATCATAAAAATAATATCTACCCCGCATCGAATATGACGCATTTTAAAACAGTTTAATCATCTCTTATTCATCAACCTATTATCCAACTTGACAGCTATATAATTTTCAAAAGATTTTTTTTTACTTTGGTTTTGGACGTGCAAATCTTTTCAAAGTGTTATGATCACATTAAAATTATTCAAAGTTAAAAGCCAATAAATAAAACTTCAGACTAAATATAATATTAGTAACCATTGCATATTTAAAAGAGGGAGAGAGAAGAGAAAGATACCATAAAACGTTGTTCTTATGATGAAATGCATAAAGAAAACCATAAATATTCTACCTGTGTCATTCATATACACGTATATATACGAATATAATTAAGATCACCTTATAAGTTTTGGTTTATATTTTATTTCTCAATTCTTTACTGAATCATCTAAAGATCATTCTACCTTTTAATAAATGTGATGCGTCTCATAACTAAGAATACAAAACTAAGCATTAGGAATGAAGACATACATATATATGTAACTGTATTAAAGTTTTTGGTTTTATTTGATTATATACTCAATTGCCCACCCCGAATAAAATTCAGTATCACGCGCACTCAACTGATTTATATATTAGTTAAAAGGAAATCGAATCGGTTCACGATCATTTCACCTGCGTTGATACTAAAATATATTGAACAACCATTGTAATATGGTATCGCGGCATTTATTCGAAAACATGCAAATGGAAACAAAGAAATCATGATTTTCTTAAGTGTTTGGTCAAACCTTAAACATATAAAAAAAATGTTTTCGTTATAGAATAGAAATTCTTGTGGTATTGCAAAATCGCGAAAATTAACAAAACGGAATGAAATACTAACCATTTCAATGAGAGAGATAAAATTAGATGTATGTGTACAAATATTTTGTGAGTTGTTATATTGGGTCTTATTGAATGATCAGCGAGATTCGATTATTGTGAGAATATATTCAATAAGAGTAATAATAACAAATATATAAAAATGCTGTATTGTTATAGTTTATTATATTTCGAATTTCTTGCCATCTCATACTTTTCTTATGTTGGAACAAAAACGCTAAAAATAATAAACTAAAAACTACGCAGAACAACATATTTCTCTGATAGTGTAACACATTTTTTATTGAGTGTTTTATTAAAACATGCATCGCCTACATTACAATACTTAATCAACATTTTGTCAACCATATTATATTGAATAAAAATACATTAAATATCATTAAAAAGTGTAAAAAAATTCATATCGGTACAGTAATTATAACAGTAAAAATAAAAGATTCAGTTTTCGCAAGAACATGCATATTCAATATACTAAAATACGTGTATATGTGTCACCTATAGATAAAATATAAATATGTAATCTTTTTTATGGTGGATAAACCAACAGCATATAATGGATTTACATATGATGAGTACATAAACTCAATCGAGTAATATTTTAATATCTACATTTTGCACTAGAAATGATGCAATTTGAAAATTACAATGGAGTACTCAACAGAGATGCAAACTGTGTAATGAAAAAATAAAAATCGTTGGCAAAAATAAAAAATTCCAACCGAAAGGTTTTATTTATAAAATGAACGATGATTTTATTTCGTTTCTTGTTACTTATATCTTCCGTGATTTCATTCAATGGAATGTACTACATTTATTCTATACCTCTGCTAAAGCAGTAGAGCACCCTGTTCCTGTTTATAATACATAGTATGTTAATTAGTTGTGTTGTAGTTGTGTCGTTATATAAAGAATGATATATGGTGACAACGCAATAATATTGCAAATTTAAATAAATTATCTGAAATTGTCCAAGCAAATCGATTTGATTTACGATGATCGTCATAAACTAAATCAATGACGCATAGCATGGTCAACCGCCTTCAATTCATGAACAAGTTGTATTTTGTATGCCTTTAAACCAAGATCTCTCTTCAAAATATGCCACACAGTGGAATATGAGAGACCCAGAACATCAGACCAACGACGAATTGATTATTGCTACAGCGGCAATATTCACATTCGATCGACTTGTACGTACTCTAGTCGGGTGATGAATATCCAATCGAATAAAATGGTCGAAGAGCACAAAAATAATTTTTCCTACTCTTAGAATACTACACCATATAGTTAATTTGATATAGTTAAAAAAAATCGTACTATATAGTTTAAAAAAATCGAATGTTTGTTGTAGTTATAAATACATTTATTTCATAACAATCCATTTTTTACATCAAGTTTTTATTTAATAATAAAACTAATTTATACTATTTCAATTATTTAATTCTTTTAAAAGTTTAATTATATCATTAATACAAAAGTTAAGTTGGTTGTTAAATTTTGTATAAGTGTTTATGTTTAATTAGTTAAATGGTCATTTCTTTTCTGTTGTTAATTCAAAATGTATTTCAAACTTCGGATTTCATATTCAATATAGTCTTTATCTTGAATTTTGGACTATTTCAATAGCATAAAAAAATTTCCTAAATTTGAACAAGATATTACATTTTCATAGTATTACTCCGCAAGGAGTAACTTATTAAGTCGAAAATGAGAATCCTTTAAAGTGTAAACTACCAAAATACATAACTACAAACAAAGAAAACTATTTTATCCAATGATCACTTTTATACCGAACAAATAATTTTTAATGAATTTTGAAAGCCAATTTATCGACATGAATAGCAAAATATAAAATGCAGAGCAGAGTAGTAATAGTTTAAAAATAATGTATGTAATAATAACAACTGTGTTTTAATCATTAGTAAGAAGTAGTCTCGTATACATACTCACATTCAATTCAATCAAAAAAATTACTAAAACGGCCATCCTTTCCAGAATCGTTTAATAAATTTTAAATAGTTTAATTGTATAGAAAGTAAATAGTGAAAGAAAATTAAATTAAATTCTAGATCAAGAATGCCGTCCAAAATATCCCTTCTTCAACCGTATCAATAAATAAATCTTATTTATTTTAAATCGAATTAATTAATTTATTAAAAATATGATAGATCGGAAAACGTAATTTTAGCCTTGAAATAAAGTAAAAAACTATAATGTAAAAAATCCTCAGATTACATTAGTTATCATAAATCATCTGACCTCGATGTATAAAATTCACAAACTCTTATTCTACTACAACGCAATTTGTTTTGTTTTCGAATTTTTAACCTTGAAAGATTCCTTGTGTGATTTGATACACACATAATATGAAAACTAGCGATACAAGAAAAATCATAGAGAAGAGAAAGGAAATACATACATATTTACTTTTAAGCAACGGCCAGATGAACGGTAAAAATAGGTGATTCGTACAAATAACAAATCATGTAGCCACAAAACAAATGAAAAGTCAAACAAATAGTCAAACAATTGTCAAATCAGATTGATAACCATTTCCCATTCGTTTGACCATAACATCGGATTAACACGAAGAACAATATTGTTGTACTAATTTAAATTGCTTTCGAAACTTAATTACAGGAAAATGGCTTCAGTGAATTTTTGTAAAATATGTAAAATTCCCACCAAAAATGTTCAAGAAAACCAAAATATATTGAAGAGGCCAGTGTTATTTGTTTTATAACGCAATTTTGAAATCAAGTCTATAAATATTAAAATATTCGTTTTTAATATTGCTACTATATATTACTATATTGTTTTTGAGAATATTGTGTTGCAGTTTACCTGTGTATTACTTATGGGCAGATTAAAGTTAGCCCAGTAAAATATAACGACAGAGTTGAATTCTTTTTTACGCTCCATAAGATAATTATTCATTTGTTTTGTTTTAGTTTTCAAATTGTAAATAAAATATATTAACAATTAAACAAATAGAAGAAAGGTAATAACAAAAAATACTCGTACTCGTACATCAAAGATATATTTTTATCTCTTTACAATTTTAATTAATTAATAGTACTATACATTTTATTATTGACCTTTATTATTTATTTAATTAATTTCACTT